>CM035236.1:4284236-4747782 GCA_020226215.1 Sindora glabra
TGATTAACCTTTAAATTCGATCTTTGGAAATGAGATCGAGACATTTATACCACAGCACTGAGGAATTTCCTTCAAATTTATTTTTTTCTTCCCTATGACTATGTTAATAATGTTGAGGGAACTTGGATCCAAATTTATCCAATATAGCCTATCTACCAACTCATTAATGCTTATAATAGTCAAGCCTTGGAATAGATTCACCTTCTTGCCTCCAAAATTGCAAGAATATCCATGGAGATCTAATGTTACAACTAATATCAGGTTCTTTTCATGGAAGGCACAAAGACCACATCTTTTAGTATTAGCTCACCTCCAGCAGACAATCATAAATACATATCCTTAATGAGTTTTACTCCTACTTTCTCATCATTTCTCACTCTAACAATCAATTTACCATTATCTAATTTTTTAGAATTTCTTAATAATTGAGAAAATTTGGTGACATAAATTATGGAACTGGTATCTAACTACCACATATATGATGACACATCCACTACATTAGATAATGACTTAGGAATAACATGTTAAACATTAATGCATGTATAATGTAATCATGCTAATAATTTCCTCACAACATTTGAATATGCAACCATACACAATATCATGTTATAAAATCAAATATCAAAAGGTATTTTAGAATTTACAACATAATACAAAAATTAAATGCCGTGCCCCTAAAACACTAATATTAAAGGGCATTCAAGTATTTTAGATGCACAGTACCTAATTCTATACTTACATTATAACCAATCAATTGTATCAACAATATAATGTCAAAAGATATTTATATAATTAATATAAGCTCTCCCTTTCAAATAATAATTTTTATTAAAATCAAACTAAAAATTTATGCAATTATCCCTATGAAAATAGTATGCAATTACACAAAAATTTTATTGCATAGTGTAAGTTATTGATTATTTCCTTTTAACAAGTACAATTTTAAAAAATTATTAACATACACATACAATGTGCAAATTCCACAAAAATTCTAGGTAGTGGACAATAAAACAAAAATATTTAGTAAAAATTTGGCTTAAAATAAACACGTTTAAATATTTAAATAAAATGGATAAAAATAACCAAATTTATTTTTATTCTATTTTTTTTTTTAAAATGTCTATTAGGAAGTGTTCGAAAAGTGGAGCATGTTAGTGTGTTCACTTGTTAGCAAGGTGGTGCATTGCCTCCACGCACTAGCTACATGATTAGCTATGCACGTGAGCGCATTATTCATTATCTTCCAGTCAAAATGATACTCACGGGTCTATTTCTTGACGTGATTTTGACTCAGATTGTACTTAAGTAGTATTTGATTTGTAAAATATTTTAACATTTTCAAGAATATTTTAAGGGAATATTACATTGTCATGTTTGATTCAAGGTTGTAAAAAAAAAATGTATAGGAATATTAGATTTTCGAGAATATTTTTAACCCAACTTCCCCTAAAATATTCCCATGGGAGGAAGTAGAAATCTCAAATTCCTATAAGATGTGAATGCTAATATTAAACTAAAAAAATAAAATTATCCTTACATTTGATTTTTTTTCTTATTTATCATTTCATTAAATAATTTTTAACTTAATTGAAAGATAATTATCACTTTATTTTTAAAATATTTTTTTAATTAAGAAATATAATAACATTAACTTTTTAATTATAACTTCTTTTCTATTATTGTTCCTAATAATTAAAAGATTATTTTAATATAATTATATGTGCATATAATTTCTTTCATTAAAAAATAAATATAATAGGCTTAGAATTTCTTTAAAAAAAAGGTTTATTTATATATAAAAATATAAAATAATAATATTATATATTACAAAATATTATTTTATATTTTATAATAATATCTTTAAAAAAGGTATATTAATATATAAAAATATAAAATAATAATATTTCTATATTATAGAAGAAACTATAATGTAAAAATTAATATCAATATGAAATGTAATTGTAAAGATGATTTTGTTGTGAAAATTTATAATTTTATAAAAATAAAAATATTTAGAATATTTAATATTATGATAACAACTTAAATAAATTACATTCGCTTCATTTTAAAAATTGATCTAATAATAATAATAATAAAGTGTAAATAATAAAATATAATAAAGCATAAAATATTTATATATATTTTACTAATTTTTAGATATTGAATATTAAAATTTATTTATTAGATGTTAAAAAAAATTTAATTATTTTTATAGTTTTAAATAAAATATGATTTACTATATTACTATATTTTATAATAAAAAAATTGATAAGGATATTTTTAAAATAATCTCAAGGTTCCTAGAAATATCAAATATGAACCAAGCACAGTAATATAACATATTTAGGAATTTGAAAAAATATTTTCAAGAAAGTGTATGGTAAACTAAATATAGGAATATTACATTCTTATTCATTAAATTTCTATGAATGTACACTTTCATGAAAATGTAAGATTCTGTGAACTAAACGCTACCTTAATAGTTACTAGCTTATTTTACATGATTTTTGATGTAAATTAAACTTAAAGTTTCTAATCCAACATCCCTCAATCTGTCTTAACCATTTTCTAGCCTAAAAATTATACAAAATTAACAAATCCATTTTATCAAGTTTGAAGGTTTTTGGCCATGGATATTCTAGTTTTCAAAGGACAAAATTTTTGTGTTTTATGTATCTCATTTACCAACAATTCCCCTTGAGTGACTTGACTTCAACATGCCCATGGTTCCTTTACAATTTCTCTCAATGCATTCGGCCCTAATAATGAAGGTTTCAATTATGGTACTATTCACATTGGGTTTCACAATTTTTTGTGTGTGTGTCTTATGTAACTTCAGCCAAAATTCCATAGGTCTATATTAGTTTGTTACCAAATTTTGAATTTTCATAATTATTGTAGTATTATGCATATGTATGGAACCATACAAAAGGCATTTATGATAGAAAAATCACCATACATACAGATATAATTAATAGCAATTTTAGAACAATAATGGAAGTATAGACATATGTAAAAGCAAATATTGGAATCATCATTGGTATGATTTTATGAGAAGGCTAACAATTTCATTTACTATTCCTTAAAACTAACTACAGTAGAAAGCCATAACCTAACACTGATATCAATCAATGGAAAACTTTTTACTTTCATTTATAGTATGATAAAGATGAAAGAACACAAATAAATTTATTTATGATATTCAAAATTTATATACATTAGCCATTCAAAGAGCAAGCCTTCTCACTGATATAGTAGGGAATTCCTCTTTCAGCAATATCTAATCTATGTGCAGCAGATCTCACTGATGAAGCAGAAAATCTTAGACTTAGGAAAAGTGAAAAAAATCCTTTTATATATTACTTGATTCGAGTTTTAGATCCTATCCATCATAGGATCCAAACTCGCATACAAATTTGGCCAAATGGAATAGTTATGGAATAGTTACACCTTTGGAGTTTTATGTTGGGTTATGTTCCTATAGATCAAATTAGATTAGAATGTTTCATTATCATTCGAATTTTAAATCAAGTTTCACTGATTAGGTTATGGGTTAGCATTGAATTTTCAATGCTATTTTTATACAGGGAAATGATGAATCTTTCAAAGAAATATCTTTAAAAATTTGTATTGAATTATTTGGTAACTTTCTAGACATGTAATGTAAAAAGATTTTTCCTATTCTAACCGCCTTGTTGATTCATGAACCATTTGTTTTGGCATGTTAATTTTGGAACACTTCATTTGAGAATAACATTGAATTTTAAGTACTATTGCAATATTAGAAGTTTTCTCAAATCGCAAAATACATTATATTTTAAATATTAATATTAATTCTACATCAAAAATCAACTAAGACTCGATCTATTTTCTTAACATATAATTTTTGTAAAAAATATTATTCTATTATCTATATAAGATATATGAATATTATATATTTTATAGTTTATTATTAAAAAAGAAATTATTCTTAGAGTTCTAGTCATGAAGAAAAATAATTTTCTCTTAAAAAATTATTTATATTAAATATATTAAATTTTTTTATTTTAATAATTGATAATTATATTTTCAAGATGGATATTTTCTACCAAAAACAAATATATATACCGTGGAAGTCCGACGCAATAATCTTGGATTCCCCCACTAGAGCGCGGGCCTCCATAGCAATATTCCTCATTTCCTTCTTGGACCAGAAAATTGGGTTCAAAAAAGCAGTTGGGCCACACCGCGACTATTTGTTTCCACCCCCAGATCAACATGAGATCACACCAAGCCATTACAGGCCCATCCCTCCTCATCTCCAACGACACACGTAGTCAACTTGTAGAATAAATAAGGCAATGAAGTTGTGAGGTGACCAGTGAGCCCAGACTTTTCTTGGATGCTAATGTGGACAGCGGATGTTTGCGTTGATTTGATTCGATTTATATTATAATAAAAATGGAATGAAATTTTATTTTTAAAAGAATTAAACATGATCAATTTTAACTCTAGAGAGATTAAATTGTAATTAAATGTACTTTTTATTGTAATATTCACTTTAATAAAAAAAAGATATTTCTATCTGTCTGTTCTAAAATTACCATCTCTAATCGGAAAAGTGGTCTCCCCGGGTCCCGCTTCCTTTGCTTTTTGGTTCCATATAATCTACCAAATTTCGGTACCGCATTAAGATAAGATTGGCACATTCCAAGGTCCCACGAGAAACTTCGAGGAAATTTCGTAACATGCCGGACTTCACAGGACTTGTTTCCCACTTTGCTGTTGATAAAAGGTCCATCTGGGATCTTACTGTTAGTTTCCCTAATAAAAGAATGCCAACGAAAAATCTTTGAATTTCATCTATACCAACAGATAACGTTATGGAGAAAGAAGTGACCAATGTTTGGCAATTTCGCGCTAATTTCCTTTATCTATACCCTTTCATTACCATTTTTGTTTATTTTTCCTACGTATATATGTTCAAATTATCCTACTATATATACACCGGATGATAATATTGCTTATTTAACAATTAAATAAGTGATATTTAAGTCAGTTTAATTTATTGTTAGGCTTAAACAGAATCTCACACGTTCCTAAAAAGACAGCAATTTGTAAATTTTAAAATGCTGAACTAGTACAAAGTTTGCCAATATGTTAAACTTGTCCTTCAATCATGGAGACTGTCTCGAGATTCATCAAGTACAAATTTGTGCGCAAATGTAAGGAACACTTCCCCTAAAATGAGGCGCATGCAATAACCAGTACTTTAATAAACTTTTTTTTTTTAAGAAAAAAAGTAGGAGTGAAAAGTCACTAATTTAACACACATATAATATTTTAAATTTACGCTCGCAAGATTAAAAGAAAAAATGGCCAAAAAATAATATTGAATATTACTATTCCAATGTTAGTTTTTTAATAGTAAAAATAGTTAAATTATTACATGTATACACATCAAAATTATGTACTAAATTCAAAATGTAATAGAAGGTATAAAATTTTCAAATAAAGGGCTTAAGATTATATTTTGTGCAAATAATTAATAAGTTAATTATATAAAAATATTTTGTAAAAATAGTTATTAAATTAATTAAAATTATAAAATAATATAAAAATATATCCATAAAAATAAATATATAAATTAAAATATTTCATATTAATAAAGAATGTGAGTTATAAATTAATAAAAAGGATAAAAACAAATTTAGAAAAATTAATAACTTATAAATTAATTAATATAATATATTAAATAAAATTTATTTTTTAATAAATTAATATATAAAAATATTTATAAATTAATTTATTTATTATAGGAAAATGGATCTAAATGTCAGTCGAGCCCAATTATATGATCTCCGTGTTCCTGTCGTTGAAAATGACCAGCAATGGCCCTATTGTTGGGATAGTTTTCCGAAAACATGCCACGAGAAAAAGGAAAAGGTTACGGTAATGATGCCCATTGGCCAAAAAGGGCGACAAGACATGTTTCGAATTCTCCCCAATCGCCCCTGCCCTTTTACCACTACAATACAGTGTGAGAACTGCATTTACATCACAGCCAAATACAACAAGGTGTTTCCTTTCCCTTCCTTTCTTGGACTAAAATTACATAGTCCCTCATCCTCCTCTTTGTTGTTTGCGATGGGGCTGCATATGGTGGCGTTAGCCAAGCTTCATCTCCAAATTAGCTGCCACAGTTTAACTCCAGCAATGGCCACCTTGGCATGTCCACTTGCACTCAAGCTCTTGTTTGGTCTCAGGCTCTTGCGTGAAGCTTATTCCGACGGGCTGTATGCATCCAGGCTGTTCTTCTTCCGATTGGGTCATATTGCTTTCAACAACCAAGAGCCACTCAGACTGCGACGAGCTCTTCGCTTAATTTGTACCACCATCGCCAATCAAAGACAAGCGCCCCACCCTGAAGAACTCGTTCAGGACACCTTCAACGCCCTCTCCGTCCTCGCACTCTGATACTCTTAGCTTGTTTTCTGAGATCGACAATGAGTGTTTTTGCTTGAATGTCTGAAAGAATATTGTGCATGTATGCTTGTAAAAATTAATCGTTCTTCTGTGAATTCATGCGTGATTTTGACAATGGGTGTTTTTGTTCATTCTCCTCGGTCGGTTTGATTCAGTACAGATAACAAAATAAAGATCCGTGAGTTCATGCGTGCATTTCTTTTTTTGTTTTTTTGTTTTTTGTTTTTTAGTACCCCGGCGGAGTTGCGCCGAGCCTCCCGGCAACCGTTTGGCCGTCTGGCCGTACCGCAAATCATTTACCAGCATATTCATATCATGGGGACACGTGGTTTTAACTTTAATCCTTTGTTTGGTTGGAGTGAAAAGGGGGGAGAAAAGAAAATTAGAATAGAAAAGTGGGGAGAAATGGTAGTTTTCTCCTGTTTGGATGCTGGAGAAAATGGGGTAGAAGAGAAAATAAAAATTGTACAGTACTGCGGGTCCCACATGTTTTTTTTCACCTCTTCTAACGGGAGAAATGAGAATAAAACTTGATTGAGTTGGAGGCTGCTGCTGCGTGGGGAGCTGCTGTTGCCGTGTTCGTTCCAGCTGCGGAGGAGGTCTTCGTCGGCGATTTCATCGGAGGTAGGTGCGGAGGCCGAAGAAGGTCTGCAGATCGGCGCTATTTGGAGCTTGTTCTCGGCGTGCCTTCCACGATCACCATCGCGACTTCGTTGCACCTGCGGGAGGCCGGAGAAGGTCGAGTTTCTGTTTCTTCTTCGCGGGTTGCTGGCCGAGGGAGGTGCTGGACGGCCGATCTGCAGCTCAGGTGGCCGGAAAATGCAGGGGCGGCCGGGTCTGGCTGCTGGACGGCCCGAACTGGGTCATCTAACCCGACCCGGTTTCCCCTTTTTTTTTTCATAATTAAGAAACATTTTTTTAGGAATAAAAATTTTTGTATTCTGTATTAATTATTGGATTATCTTTATGTTACTTAAATTTGGATGATTATGATAAAAATATGTAAGTTTGAAAAGTGGGGTTTTCTATTTGGAAAAAAAAATAAAGTGTATGAGAAAAAAATGGTAAGGAACTAGTTATGGATTATCTGATGCATTTGAACAAAATATATGTGAATTGTTTGAAAGTTAGAAGATGAAGTTTGTTATATAAGGGTATTGTTTATTTTGAATTGATAACATTCAGTAAAAGGAGGATAAAGTTAATGTCTTTCTATTTCACAGTGACAATAAAATTATTCAATTTTTACAATATGCACATCTTCTTAATTTTTTAGTAAGTAAATTTGTAAAAAGTGATGAAAAAATATGATGGCTTGGAATTATAATTAATTATTTATTTTAAGTTTAATTAATAAATTAGTTTAATTAAATTTATTCTATTTATAAATAATTTAATTTTTAAAATTTTAATATTATTTTGGTATAATAAATGTTCTTGTATTAATTTTATATTCATTCAAATAAAAGTAATTAATATTATCCATTTTATTTCTCTTTTATTTTCTCCTCTATTCAAATTTCTCCTCTATTTTCTCTTACAACCAAACAACCTTGAAGAAAATAACTTCTCCTCTATTTTCTTTCTCCTCCATTTTCTTTTCTCTTTCATTTTCTTTTCTCCTCTTTCTGCTCTCTACAGACTTCTTTTATAAATTCCCGAAATTAGTGGTGCATCCTGATAAGGGCCAAAAATTTTAGATATTCGTTGAGCACATAAATTTTGTATCCATTACTATTAAAAAATTACTACCTCATTATTATTAAAGTATTAATAAAATAATTAATTTTTCAATTTGCTCCTTATAAATTTCTTTTAATTTATTTATAGTGATATTGGCACTAAAATTATCGATTAATCTAATTTTACTAAACCAATCTAATAAATAAAAATTATAAGTTAAATTAGTTGCAGGATTATTACAATATCAATCTCATTTGATTATTTATTTTTAATTTTATATTATTAATTAATTAAAAATAATTATTATATATAAATTATTATTATCATTATCATTATTAATGAATATAAAAAATAGTAAGAAATTAAAATATAATATTTTTAATATGAAAAAATTTTAATTAGATGAGCAATTAAAAACTATGGCACCTAGACTAAAAAAATAGTATTAATTAAAATGAATATAAATATTTTATTAACTAAATTTATAACATATACATATATATATCACTATTTTACTGTGTTAATAATAATTTATTATTCTAACTAATATATTTATTTAATTATAGTAATTATATTATATATATATAGTTATAATAATTACTTTATATAATTTTATTAATTTTTAAATTTTATGTTGATAAAGTGAATTTCTCATATAATTTTTATTAATTTTTAATTTTAGTATAATTATTTATTTTAATAACTTTGTGTAATATATACTAATAATATCAAATATATAAATTTATTAATTTTAATATTAAAAATTATTTAATATTACTCATATATAATTTTTAATATTATACATGTTAAAGTATAATTTTAATACACTAAAATTATTATTTTAATATATACAAATATGCAATAGTAAATTAATCATTTCTTATTTACTACTATTATTATATTAACGGGTTAACTTGATAATATGATAGGTTAATACTTATTATTCTCAGTCTTTTATCTAATTAGGTTAACAAATTTTAATCTTTTATCAAATTAGGTTATTGTTATTATTTTTTGTATCAGTTCAATTCTAATCCCAAATCAAGTAAATTTATACTAGTTCTAAGCTAACTTATTAAATTTAATCCATTTTGATACCTTTAACTAATACATATCCTACTTGCCTACCGAATAAGAATTTTCCGATGAGAACACAATGTCACTCATGCTTTGTTGGGTTTTAAATAAATGAGGTGACTTTGGAGTATATTCTTTCATATAATAATGAATTTTTTTATGCATAGTTTCCACCTTAGATATACTAAACTAATAAAATTAATTTTCAATTTCGTTTTCCTTTAGTTATCAATTTGGTAAAAAAAGGTTAAAAGTGATATCATAATTGAAAAATGAAAGATAAGAAGTAAAAAATATTTTTATTGATTTAATGCGCAATAAGCAGATGTATACAATGCAATAAGCTCAATTACATCAAATTTATGAATTAATTTTTATCGGTGAATTATAAGTTATTAGATTAAATAATTTTTTATTTCAAAAAAAATATAGTTGTCATGATATAAATTTAATCGTGATCAGCGTGAATCTTGATACTAAACTTTCACTAACCTTAATATTACTTATTATGATTCTATTCAACAAAAATCTTGTTATGTTCTTAATAATTTAAAATTCATTTTAAAATTCTATAAAAAAAGGGTACAGCCTCTATTTTTAGACACTTTATGAAAGCTATGTATTCCAAATAAAACCTAAAAATTTTACAGGTACAACAGCAATGCAAAACATATGATACTACACAATCTCAAAACTTGAATATAGATAAATAATTTAACACATTAACTGTTGAATCAATATAATCTCTATCTTTATTTTGATCTTAATCCAATTATTAGAATCTCTTAACAGGCTGTCTTTGATTTTTTATAGATACAGTAAAACTCCTCCACCAAAAAATATTAAAAATAAAATGTAATGAGTTACAATAATTTTTAAATAAAACTTAGTGTATGTATACAATGCAATAAGTTCAATTTTACCATAGATTGAATAAAATTTAGCACATGTATGAATTAATTTTATTGGTGAACTATAAGTTATTAAATTAAATAATTTTTTATTCCAAAAAATATAGTCCTTCAAGTATTTGATTTATATCTCAATTTAATTATTAAAGTAAGATTTATATCAATTTGATTTTTAAAATTTTAAGTTCAAATAAGATTTTAATCCCTCACCCCACAAGGATTAACTTGATATAAACATTAGTTTTTATAGAAATTAAAATTTTATTTAAATTTAAAACTTTAGAGATCAAATTGATACAAATTTTGATTCAAGGACTAAATTAATATAAATCGAAAACTTGGAGGACTAATATAGAGTTTTAATCAATATAAATTTTAATGTGAATTATTAGATACCCAATATATGCATGAATTTAATGCATTGAAGAACTCACCATATACTAAAAATAAAAAAATTTCTCCGCATTCAACTTATGGTCAATGTCAACTTTTCTTCTTGATTAGGGATTCGGAGATTCTTGGGCCCAATTTGAAGCCGGTTAAACTGAGGACCAAAAAACTGTGCTCATGAAGCCCGCGAACGTTTTAATAAGCCCCCAGATGAAGAAGATTAAAAGCAAAGAGCCCACTGCTCTAACCGGATCCATGACTAGCCCAATAACACTCCCCCAGACAATCAGAGAATACTTGATCCAAAAAACAGACCTATCACGTCTCCTACCTCCCTCATCTTTCTATCGCCGCCTTTCTTCTAACCTATAGATTTCGTCGTCTCCCTCTCGATTTGTAATCAATTGGCAGTAAACTTGGTAACACAACAAAAACCGAGAACCACGACGCGGTATTTGATTCCAAGGGTGCCATCGGTGTGTAAATCCGCTAGAAAGAGCTCTCTATTTGGATAATCCGGTTGAGCAGCGACCGCTAGTCAGAAGCAATCAATGACGACTGCAGCTCGGCCCACATGGGCACCTGCTAAAGGCGGCAACGAACAAGGTGGTACACGAATTTTCGGTCCATCACAAAAGTACTCATCAAGGGACCTTGCTGCTCATACTAATTTGAAGCCGAGGTGCGCTTTTCTCATCTTTAGGGTTTCACCAATTGTTCCCTCTTGATTGTTCTGTTATTGCTGCCTATCACCATATGATACATATTTTCCTGTAATGAATTCTCAATTAGATTCGTCAGCCAACGTTTCAATTGAAGTATTCAGTTAATATTGATGATTTCTCGATGGGCATAATCCTTGCATCTTGTCTATAATATTATCATTTAAAGAACCATGACTTTCTGGCTATAGAACTTTGCTAGTATTGATATTCCAATTGAGGTGTTTGGCCTCACATATATGCAATGAAATTCAGCTAATACCGGTATTCAAGTAAATGTGCTTAGGTATTTTTTTCATTTCGGCTATATAACTTAGCCGATACCGATACTGAAGTAAATATTATAGTTATGGGCAAGAAAATGTGACTGAAACTATGTCGTATCAGTCCTGGTTGTTTGTTTAATGTTCGAAACTTAAATGTTATTCTTTCCTTGTGGTCAATGTTGCATGTCGTCCTTTTGAACTGCAGTTAGGCGGTCTATTCTGGAACCAACAGTTTAAATTTGCCCCTGACAAATGTATATTATCTACCTTTCTAGGAAAGAAGGGCAGGACACACAGGATGAATTGCAGAGGAGGAACCTACGTGAGGAGCTAGAAGAGCGTGAACGCAGGCATTTCTCATCCAAACATAAATCTTATAATGGTAAAAACACTTGATTGCGCCATTCATATTATAATTTGGCTTTTGTATTGAGATCAATTTCTTAGTGCTTCTATTGTATTGTACGTTGTAACAGATGACAGGGATCGTGGAAAGGGGAGAGATTTGTTGTTGGAAGGTGTGTATTTTGAGGACCGTAAAAATCCAAATGTTTATAACTGCAATGGCATTAATTTTGTGCATGTTCCATCAGAAAGGAAAGAAAATATATGGGAAAACAAGACAGTGGTTTTCTAATGATCGGTCTTTATTTCTACAGGACCAAAGAGGGAGACTGAAGATCGCATTGTTCCGCGAAGTGTGGATGCAGATGATTCCGATGTTGAAGTCAAAAGTGATGATGAGAGGTGAATAATGCATAAGTTTAAAACTATCATCTGATTCTTCATCATGTAATTGTCAATAATGCGGATATTTTGGTAGTGCATTATCAAATTTGTTATCTGTGTTTTAAAGCATTGAAATTGAATCAAATTGAAGCAAAATTTACCGTATCTAAATAAATCTAAAAACAAACCACCAAATTGGTCTCTGGAAGATTTTGTGAAAGTTTGTTTTACATCAACTAGCTATAATTTCAGAGGAAGTTTGATGTAACATTTATCTTCTAAGGACATATTTGATGTAGAAAATAGAGGTTTATGGATTTATGTGATGTAAAATAACTTTTTTGGGTAAATTAGATGTAACCCCCATCTTTCAAGAACGAATTTAGTGGTTTGCTCTAAATCTAATGTATACAATTATCATATAGGATCAGGAAAATAATATAGGATTGTTTTATATACTAAAAAATGCCCTGTTCTTTATGGCATTTCAGTGTCTGAACTTAAATTTCTTGCATCATTCGGAATAAGAACAGTTTGGTTTATAATTTCAAAGTTTCTTTTACATTTTGCTAGTGAGGATGATGATGATGATAACGATGATGATGAGGATGACACTGAAGCCTTGTTGGCTGAGCTTGAACAAATAAAGAAGGAAAGAGCAGAGGAAAAGCTGCGCAAGGTAAAGTTATAATTTCCGTAGTTATGCTATTGAAGGTTTCCCTATCTGCTAGCGATCCATTGCTGGAGGTCTGCATTCAATATGTTACATGCTATTCATTAAACTTCGTATTTGATACTGTTTTATTATACATCTGAGCTCTAAGATTTCACTCAGTTTTCTATTCTTGTAATTAGGTTCCTTAGTTTTGAACAAATTGTGATTAGTCTCCTGTTATAGCCTGCTCCAACAAATTTACTCTGGGCTTTAGCAGCTTAAACCATTTTTGTGCAGGAACGTCAGCAACGAGAAGAAGAGCTTAAAGTAAAGGAAGCAGAGCTTCTACGGGGAAATCCTTTGCTGAATAATCCAACATCTTTTAATGTGAAAAGAAGGTTTGAACTAAACAAACAAATTTTTCTGTTGCGTGCTAAATCAAATTGATTAATAACATTCTTTTTGTTTGTTACAACAACTTGGTTTTTACATTGTCTCGCATTCATTTGGTTGGCGTAGGTGGGATGATGATGTGGTGTTTAAGAACCAAGCTCGCGGTGAAACCAAGGTAGCTAAGCGATTTATCAACGACACCATCAGGAATGATTTCCATCGGAAATTCTTGCAAAAATATATGAAGTAACTCGAGTGCGGATATGCCCAAGGTTGAAAAAGTAATCTGTAATTTGCAGCGCTTGATACCCAATTTTATGATTTACTATGGATGGATATGTTTGTTTTTTAACTAGAACTTGATCTTTATATGTGACCATAGTTTGTCTAATTGGTTGTGTGTGTTTAGAAGCATCATCATTGAACTTGCATGTTACTCGATATTAAGGAATTTGTATCTTCGCCATATTATCAGTCATATTGATTTCAGAGAGAAATAGAAATAATATTTTTATTTCCAGTAGAATTCAACTTTTTGCTGACCTGGAAAATTGTGTTTAACATAAAGAAATAAATAGGACTAAACATTTATTTTGTTGCTTTGTTATTTAATTTGTAGTGATTTATCACTTGACAATTGTAGTTATTCACTTGTTTGATTGCTCTTAATCTAGTCATTTAAAGAATTTTAGTGTGTATTCATTGTTCAGATCGATCACAGTCAATTGTGTTACCCTATCAACTACTTATTAAAGTTATTAAAGGATTTTGACATGATAATTGATTTATTAAAAGTAGATGTGTACAAGATTAAATTAGCACTGTTATGTTGACATATAACAGAAATAGTTGTTACTTTAACAATCTTATTAAGGCTTCAAATTGTAATAAACTAATATAACGAATATATATATATGTATATACTATTTTTTTTAAAATTAATACAAGTCAAATTTGCATGAAATAAATTAAAAGAAAAAATTCAGAATGGATGTTTAGTGAAGCAAAGGGGAGGGGACGCTAGATCCTTCGCGCTACATAGGAACACACATTAGAGACAAAAATAAAGGGTTTGATTGAGAAGAATCGGTTGTTTTGAAAGCAATAGAATCCGTGACGGGGGGAAGATAAGCAGTGGCTTGTGTGTGTTCTCAGAAAAAGTTAGAGCATCTGTTTGGGGGAAACGCCAATAATCTTAAATCCGTGCCACCTCGGCTCAGTTGTGGAAACCAAACAAATGCGAATAAAATGGAGATCCCTTGTTTTTGTCTTTTTCTGTGTTTTTGAAAGATATCCGTAGCTGATTGATCCCGGAATCATTCCATTGGGATGCAATTATTAGATAACAACGTGTTGATCAAGTCGGCCTCATTTCACCAACACGCGATTACACGATTACGGCGTACAAGCATCATGGATTTGAAGAAACTGCATCTTGGGACTTGTTGTACCACCACCACACGAATTATTGAAATTCATTTCTTTTATTTAATTATTTAATTATACACTTTCTAGTTTCTATCTAGGACTTGTATTCGAGAACATGGACGCACGCAGACCCAGTTGTCGTCGTAGCGCGTATCCATTAGTTACTGATCATCTTGACGGACGCAGAGTTTTAAACTTGTGAGAATTTTGTTAATTTGATTGAAAGTAAAGTACATATAAATTATTACTTAATTATTTATATTAAAATGGATTTACGTGTGCATTTAATGAAGTTGAGTGTTAGATTACGAAAGGACAAGGTGCTGAGAATATACGCAATGAGTCTGTACCTGCCTTCTTTGCTTTTCTTTTGAGAGCAAATAGGTGAATTTTAAAGTGTTCCTTCAAATTTAGTGTTTGGAGTAGTGCGATAAAATATAAATTATTCTATAAAATTATTAAGTCAATGTTAAAATTTTTATAATCTCATTCAATGATTTATATTTTATTACATCACTCCGAACATCAAAACTACATAAACACTATAACAATTACCTCACAAGTAGCATATGCATCATTGGAGGGTCTCATTCCATTTTTATTTCCAGGGGCTTCCCTTCCACAAGGTTTGATTTCTTTCCCTTTTTCATTCGGTCTATGCTATGAATACTTCGAAAATTATACTCCTTCAAATTTTTTAAGGGTATCTTCTATAAAAAAAAATTATTTCAAGAGGCATATATATAGAAGAGTTATCTTTCATAAAAAAAATTTATATTTAATATTAAAAATAAAAATTATTTTTAATATTTTATAATTATATTCTTAAAAAATATTTTCTATCAAATATTAACTTTCATTGTTAAATATGGCCAATTGGTGGAACCTATAAAATTAGTGACGCTAGGTAAGTGGTACTAAAGAGACAGACAAAGATCCTTTAAAATATTTTTTATACTTTAGAGAGATCATAACCATTAATTTTGAAATTAATGACTTAATATTATGAACCACTAATTTTGAAATAAATAGTTATGATGTTTCACTTTTCCCTCTAAGACCTTTATCCCTAAATAGACATATTCTAAACCCCATTTACCAATACAGCAACATTTTTTTATTAATTTCCCAAAACAGCAAATTTATTTATACGCAACTCTATCCTTGTAAAAATAGGATATTTAGCCCTTATCCTTTGCATATAATAGTGTATAATTACATGGAAGGAATACGCAACATGGTTTGAGGGTCAACCCTTGAGAGTGGCAAAGGACAAAATGGAGTACATGGACGGCCGTGTTTCCTAAATATTATTGCTTGGGAATAGGATTTACATTAACAAATTTTGAGTGCTTGCATCATATCATTATATATTATTATAATAATAAAAAATATAAAATTTTTAATTATTTTTTAATAATACATTTACTTTTTATTTATTAATAATGTAAAATATGTAAACTCTTATTAATATTGAATTGGAAGTCAACGTCCGATATTTTTTTGGTGATATTTCACATGTTTCTATAATATTTGTTAACGTTATCATGCGAGAAAAGGACATGATATAAGAGCAAAGAATTAGATAATCTTGGCGCCGTGTCCTATCATGCACTTGCAAATCGATGTTATCAATTCTTTCTTTTCTTTTCTTTTTTTGGGTAATAAAGGGAAAAAAAAAGGCCCCTTTCCTGAGGACTCCTCAATCACCTCTGTTTAATAGCAGCATCGGTTTGCGGGGCAACGTGTTAGAACGTGATCACGTAATATTAACATGATAAAGAACATTGCCTATCCCATAACAAAGACATTTTTTTTAACATTAAATTACCGTCTAAAGGTTAGCGTTTACTTTTCTATGCACTTGAAACTGCACGTGTCAGATTTTGATACGTGGTATAAAATTTACAGTAAAATTCAATTTTTGCAAAAATATAAAACGAAGATAAATTTAAAATATCAGAATTGTAAAAGGAAAAAAAAATCTTATATGAAAATGATGTTTATATGTTTCTAATAATACGTCACGTATTTAAGATATTTTAATTATGGAAACTTCAAAGAACTCATTAATGGAAGGTATGATCCAAGAGGACCAAGACTTAAATTCAATTTGGACCGGATCAAGTATTTTTAATAGAAATAATTATAAATATTTTTGAAATATTTATTTTGCATAAAAATTAAATAAAAGTATAATTAATCATATAATATATATTCATGCAATTATCATATGAATTCATAGAAGGTATGAGTATAAGTTATTTATAATTACAAAAAATATTATTTGCGGTGTATTAGTAAAGATGGGCACTTTATTAATTTTATCCTAAATCTTAGAATATATGATTTATCTTAATCTTATAACATTTATAAATATACTTAGTAAATCAAATAAGATTATAAATGAAATCTATATGACTATCATCAAGATAAATAGAATTTTATAGGTATTAATTTGCTTTACTTTAAAGTTTGAGTTATATATAATTATGTTCTTATAGATATAGTTATATTTGAATTGCAAATAAATAAGACTCAATTAAAGATTAATATATTATGTAATTTGATATTGATATATTTATGATGAATATAATTATAGTATGAATATAAATATTTGTGATAAAATAGTTTTAGCAGATTTTGATACTTGATCATAAGTTTTAAATTTAACCAAGTATTTTTAATTAAATTAGAAAAAATTTAATTGATGATCATTAAAGAAATTAGTAAGTAATAATATAAATTAAATTATTTTTATTAATTTAATTAAATATTATGCAAAAGGGTATAAACAAAAAATTAATGTAACATAAGAATAAAATTTAAGAAAAATATCAATTTATTTAAATTTTTATTTGAACAAAAACGCATATAATTGGAGTGCAATTTTAGTTCCATAGTGAAAGAATTACTAAAAGTAAATAATTAAAGTATTTAATTATTTTGGAGCCAATCAATAAGATTCTCAAACTAACTTGAGATTTTGTACATATTACTATTGGATTAGGCTAATTAAGAAAAAATTATTAGATTGATATATGGAAGTATATACATGATCTAATCATTAAGTCCATGCATGTGACCCAGCATACTTAGATAATAGGAACTAGGTTTTAGAAATATCCATTTCTAAAATATTCTCTCTAATAATTATCTAAAAGTCAAATATATAATTTAGATAAAATCTTATCAAATATGATTGAAACTATTTAATTTATTAAATTATATAAAAATTTAACAAACATAATATTTGATTTTTAATTATTTATTGAAAATATATTTCAAATAAAAAATATCCAGTAAATAATTATTAAATAAATCAAATATTAATTAAGGATATATTTTCAAATAAGAAATATTTAATTAAGAATATTTGAAATTTAAAAATTAAGAACTTTAGTTATGTATTATGAGTCTTAATGAGAATTATTGGCTTTAATGAGTCATCACGAACCTTAATGAAACATTATTAGCCTTAATGAAACGTTATAATTCTTAATGAGATATTATAGGCCTTAGTGTGTCATTACGAGGGAGGACGTTTTAGGATATTAATGGATATAATATTTTGTCCTAATCTTTCTTTTGACCAAAAAACTTGGAAAAAGTTTCAAACTTATTGAAATTTAAGAGCTTTAATTTTCATAGGAATATAGAAAGAGTTTTAAACCTATTGAAACTTTAGAACTCCAGTTTTCTAAGGAGAGTTTCGGGCCTTTTAAAATTCTATCAATTTTCAAAGAGAAATTTAAAAAGATAAGCAAATAATTTATTTTCTAAATTATTTTTAGTGCTTAAGTTTAAATTTATTAATTCTAATAATTTTTTATTCTTCCTGTATAGTATTTAAAGGCCCGTACCTTGTGTATTTCATCCCAAAGACAATTTGAAAGATCTTAAGAATGATAGTCTACAAATCTCATGTTGGCATCTTTCCAAAGATACTAAATAATATTTTTAATATAACACACACATACACACACACGCACGCACGCACGCACACACACATATATATATATTATCATAAATATTTGATCTTATTTAATTTTGTTGCATTGTGTTTTAAAAAAATTGGTTAAAAATTAAAAAAAAAATAAAATTCGTTCTCTAACCAAATTAATTTTCAAAATCATTTTCTTTTAAATGGTAACCTATTGGCAATCCATAACAACATTGATGTTTATTAAAAATAATAAAATACTAATGTGCTAATAATAACCAAATTTGGTATAAAAAACACTAATGTGAATATGATATAATATGATGTTTGTCAAAAGTATCATGACCACATGTCTTGCAATACTTGATTAGTTTGTAAAACATTATTGGTTAGTGATATGGTATTGATGCTTTGCTCTACCTCTTATTACTAACAGATTTTATCATTTCCTCCCTTTTCACTTTTGATGAATAAAATAATAAAATTGAAAATTTATTTTACTTTATATGACATTGAATTTATATCAATTTAATCTTTGTAACATTAACTTCTCTTTAAACCTAATCTTAAACTCAAATCAAACAAAATCATCTCGATCTATAAGGTTGAAATATTTACTCATTTAATATGGATAAAGATTTTGGAGGTCAGATTTGTTATTTTTTAGTTCTAATCAATCAGAATTTCAAAAATTCTATATCAAGGTTCATTCTTTCTCTTTTGGATAAACACTTTAAATCTCTTTAAATCTTAAGAAAGCAATAGAAAATTTAGTTGTCATAGAGCTTTTACCTTGTTTTCATAAAGAATTTAATAGGGATTAACTTCCTTTTCTTTCTAGATTTATTGATAAAGGAATTGAAAAAGAAAAAGGAAAGTTGAGAGAGAATAGTTAACGTTTGAGAATCGAAAAATGTGAAATTGAAGGTTGAAGTTGAGCTTATAAAAGGGGTAAGGTTGTTTTCATCTTTTTGTCTTAAATTTTTTTTATACTCATATTTTTGCTTCTAATTACTTATAACTTTTAATTCATTTATTAAAAGCTATTTTCCTTGATTAACCATTTTTAGTTTTTTTTTCCACAACATAGATTTCTAAAATTAAAAAAAAATTAATGTAACAAATATTTAGAAGAAAAAACTCTAAGGGTAGTAGTCATAAAATTATAGCTTAGGCTTTTATTTGTAAAGTTAAACAGTCAAACATAGACTTTTTATCATAAAATTGAGTTAGATTAACTTATTAAGAAATCAATAAAGTTTTAGAAGAGAGTTTAACTTCTTTCACTTCATGCAACTAATTTAACAAATATTATAGTTATTAAATTATCTATATCTTACAATATTACCATTAAAATATATATCATTTTACACATTTATGGATTAAGCACGATTAGGTTAGATTGGTGAAAATTAAGGAATCAAGTTTCTTGTTAATTGTGACTTAGAAAGGGTTATGACATGAATGATGGGTGAAACATTTGCTTATACGAGTACCTTCATGCCAAACATAGATTATCATATAGTTAAAGAGACCTGTAAGATATTATGGTTACTGAGATCAATTAAATTATCAATTTATACAATTAGAAAGATCGATCAAATTATCAATTTATACAGGCAAGAAGACTAGTTAGAATATTAGCTTGCATAATCAAGATATTAGAAGAATATACAAGTATGGTGACTAGTCAAAATATCAATGTGTATGATCAGGATATTAGAACAACACCATGAAAATTTTGAGTATGATTCATCAAATTTTTATATACAAGTATTGGATTATCAAATTAATAAATTATAGGGGTTTCAAATTGCAAAATTAAGGATTAGTAATTAGGATAACAAATTATATAAAGTTTTGACCATTGATCAAGTTTCATTCATTAATTTTAAGGGAGCTAATGATAATAATGAATATTGATATTTTAAGGGTTATGATAGTAATTATTTGATAACTATTTTACAATCATCATATTCAAACCTTAATTAATAAATTCCTATATAAAGTATATACTATACCTTATTATGAAAATTATTTTTTTTTCATTACACATTCTTGATTTGAGCATTAGAACTTTTTTGGAAGCCTTGCTTCACTTTTCTACATTTTATCTTGCAAGTACGCTGACGAGAGAAGGAAACTTTCAAGTTCTAATCGAGAAAATTTAAATATCAATTCATATAAATATAAAAAATATAAATTATTATTTTATAATTTTTTCCTAATTCACTTAAATTCTATATTATGAAATATCGTTAAAAATTGAATAAAAAATATATGAATAAAGTATTAATATTAAAAAATAAGGGTAGTTAAATTATAATGTTTGAAAATAGAAATAAGCTAATATAAATGAATAAAATTATGTGCAGATAAAATGTAATTTTTTTCATAAAAAAATACTAATACATTTGATTTCTAAAAATGCACGAAACAATAAAATATTTGTTGCAGCCCAAAAACGGCCCTTAATTAATTATTGTGCGGGACTACTTTATGTCATCCTTAATTATCCCGCTGGGGAAGGATATATCCCTAGAAGGTCTCGCTATGGAGCATTAAGCTAAGGAAATCATATCTTATGACTTAGAATTTTTTAATTATGTTCTCTACCAAAAAAATTTTATTAATATTATCTAGTTGCGTTGATAAATCCGTTTTATACACTGTTTAATCCAATGTCCAAATCAAATTGCTGGAAAACAATTTGTTATGAGCATAGCAGGTCTTTGTTTTCTTGCATTTAAACTATCCTCCTTGAATAAATCGAATATTTATAGTATTTTTTTCCAGTAAGGAAAATAATTTGCAGATGGGGGTGTTAAATATATTAAGATTTTGGTAGGGACCACGAACGTTAATCGTACCGCCCTGGCTACCATTTAAAGGGCTCTTGAGTTTTTTCTTCTTTCATCAGTCAACAATCTTTCCTCTCTTCTTAACGACAGGAATATAGACAAAAAGGGATTTCTTTTTCTCTCCTCTTTCTCTGCTGATTTTCTCTCCCAAAATCCAGAAAGATAGTCTACCACCAGATTGATTCCATTCTCCATTCATCAGTTCCTTTTGTTAGACTCACTCCGTTCTTCTCTGCGGATTAGCTTGCAGATAAAGAGAATCATAGGAAATGGCGTCGCCCCAACGCTGCAATGGGGGGTTTTCGATGCGGCTTTTGTTGTCGTTGTCGATTTTGTCGTTGTTTTTGTTGTCCGCCGGAGTTTCGTCGCACAGAGAGAACAGGGCAGGTTATAGAAATGCCTACGCGACGATGATGTATATGGGTACGCCCAGAGACTACGAGTTCTACGTTGCCATACGAGTATTGCTCAAATCGCTAGCCAGATTAAACGTCGAAGCCGATCTCGTCGTCATTGCTTCCATGGATGTCCCTTCCGGCTGGGTCCAAGCTCTGTAAGTCCCACCTCAAAGCTCTGGTTTTTCCTTGTCCATTTTATAGTTTTACTGCCTCTGGAATCGCTTGCAGGGCTAGAATCACTCAAAAAATTAAAACCAGCTATTTTGACTGAGTAGAGCTTCATGGATTTTCCAGTCAAAATCTAATGACTTTCATTTTTTCTTTTTCAAACTTTGAATCTTCTTAAAACTTAGGAGTTCAGATGAAATCAAATAATATCTCAACTTTAAATAATATTAAATAATAAAAATAAAAGCGGGGTGAGAAATGACGAGCTTATTGCGGAAGGAGAATTTGCTACATGGTAGGATAACAGTCTCAATGGGAAGATAATATGCGGATAGGGGATAAGGTTGGGGGATTGTTTGGTTTGGTGTCCAGTCACAACGCACCACTTTTGGATTAAGCTGGGATTGATATCTCACAAATTATATGGCAGCTTTCGCACTTTACACAGTTATTTTTTGTTCAGCTTTTGATTTCTGGTTAATTTTTTTTTTTTTTAAGTTAAAACCCTTAGATGATTTTTTTTATTTTTAATATTGAATTACTTTTATTTATATGTTAAAATAAATAAATTAAAGAAAAATATGAATTTTAATATATAATAAATGATCTAATAATTAAAATATCAGAAGAGATGAGATTTTTCGTATAAAAAAATGCGTTTGCGCGTGAAGTACGAGGGTTGTTGACAGACGACGGTTTCAATGTACCTTGTTCTTGACAGTTGCATTGTTATTTCGTTTTGTGTCTGATTCCCATCCATATTACCTGTTTGGCAGGAATGGCCTTAACTCTTTTTTAATGGAATTGCTTAATTCTATATTTTTATTTTTGTTGTAATTAACGCAAGGATATCGTCAGACCATTTTTTTAGGAAATTAATGATACTATTTGTAGTATTTCTTGATAGGGTTTAGTGATCCATAGACCATAATGTGCATTAAGATAGAGGGGGTGGGCAATTCTTCAAATTACTTATGGGGCTTAAGCTTTAAGACATTGGATGTTTATATTTCTGGATCATTTATCTCATTTTTAAAATTAATATTTTCATTTAATTCTGAATTTTGAAAATAAATGATTGAATTATAATAATACCCAACTTCTAAAAAGTTCGAGCTATTCACATATTTTTTTTTTTTCTCTAAGAAAAAAATATTTTGGCACTAATCAGCATTCAGTGTTGTTTTGACTTTTTGCATACTTCAATTATAACATATCTTTTTATTCTTGGTCGGGCAATGGAAATAACTAAGTGATCAATCTTGTGGAGTTTATACACATTGAAAATTTTGCCTTTCAATTTTCAATGCATTTAAAATTATGCATACTTTCTTTCCGTGATTGGAGGGGGAGGAATAAGGATATTATGACCAGAATAGAATATCTCAATCACCTACTAAATACTATGATCAAAGCAATTGGTCACAAAAAGAGACTTACCGGTTACCATTTATTTGGGAGTCAGTAAATGAATAAAATTAGAATCATTGTAAATAAAAAGGTTAGTTTTTATTTTTTTTGTTTATTTTCAATATAGTTGATGCTTTATTTTTCTCCATCACTTTTCAAACGAAAAAGGCATGAAATTACAAAAGGTCAGTAGAGCCAAGAAGATATTTACGAATGGGCTTGACCAGTATTATTATAATGCTTGTATTGGTTATGTAGGGAGAAAGAAGATGGTGCGAAAGTGGTGAGAGTAGAAAATATGGACAATCCGTACAAACATCAAAAGAACTTTGATGAGCGGTTTAAACTAACAATGAATAAGCTCTATGCGTGGAGTCTGGTGGAGTATGAGAGGGTGGTCATGCTGGATGCCGACAACCTCTTCCTTCACAAAACTGATGAGCTGTTTCAATGTGGTCAATTTTGTGCTGTCTTCATCAACCCTTGCATCTTCCACACGGGCCTCTTTGTCCTGCAGGTTCATCTCTTTATTTATCCATTCTTTGCGAAACTGCTTATATAATTCCAAACCGCCCACATCATTGTACTTATTATATCCTTTCCGTAGAAGTTGCATCCATATTCATGCTGCAGCAACTAACTGAGGAAATTGTTTATGAGGAAGGCAAAAGTACAGCTGACCTGGGATGGAATAGAAAATTTTTTAGATCAAATTGTCTACTTGTGACTTTCATTAATATTATATTGCTAAAAACTATTCATTTCGTTAGTCTGATTGTTAGGTAATCAAAGTTCCATCTAATAAATTATAATACCTTAAAGTCAACAGTTGAATTGCTGATCTTATAATACAATATAAACATCTACATTCTAGGATAGGTTCTTATATACTGTTTATACCATGGCAGATCCCTCATGTGATCTTCCTGACTTTGGTTAAATTACATAGAAATCCTTTTAACTGTTAGGATTTGCACTTTATCTTTGAATTATAAAAATGTGTAGATAATCTCTCTGAACTTTCTAAATCGTGCAGATAACCTCTTCTATTAACCTTTAGTTCACTAAATTTATAACAGAATATATGCCTACCATGCAACTAATTAAAATGCATCTTCGTCCTTCAAAATAATTGATTCCAATGGAGATATTATTATCAGTTAAAGATAAAAATGCGTAATGCTGTAGCTCCAACTGGCTTATTCCCTTGGGTTTATAGCCATCTTATGATCTCTTTCGTATGGATTCTAATTATAAGATTATTTGCAGCCGTCAATGGCCGTGTTCAACGACATGGTTCATGAATTAGAGAATGGCAGAGAAAATTCAGATGGTGCAGACCAGGGTTTTATAGGCAGCTATTTTCCAGACTTACTTGATCAGCCAATGTTTCATCCACGCTCAAATGGCACCAAGCTTGATGGAACATATAGGCTTCCCTTGGGTTACCAAATGGATGCTTCTTATTACTGTAAGCAAACCGACAGGGGAAAAAAAAAGCTGATATTAGTGATTTTCAACTACCTTTTTTTTTTCCCCCCACATCTGAATGATACCTAAGCATGTGATAATTTTTTTGCTGGCATCAGACCTTAGACTGCGTTGGAGCGTACCCTGCGGACCAAATAGTGTGATCACATTCCCTGGCGCACCATGGTTGAAGCCTTGGTATTGGTGGTCGTGGCCTGTCCTGCCATTAGGTCTCCAGTGGCATGAGCGGCGTCGTCATACTTTGGGGTAAAAGGAAATAAATGAATAAATAAATAAAAAGGAAGATGCGTTCAATTACTGAGAGTGCCAATCATTTTTCCTGATTCTGAAGCACAATTATATAATATATTTGTGAAAAGATTGATATCAACCTTTGAGCATTGGTTTCTGTCATATGATTTGAACTGCCTTTTTGAAACAGATCTTGGCAAGGGAGTATAGCTAATTGTGCTAGTTCCGTTCACAATTCTTCCAACACTTGCACAAATAGTACAATCTAAGTCAAACTGGTTCCACCTGTTTGACTGCCAGAGTTGTGAATAGATGAAAATGCAGCAAGTATTTTTTTGTGCACTTCCAGTGGATCTAAAGTCATTCATGAAATTGGCATATTATTGTTGGTGCAGGTATGGTGCAGAGATGGTAGTGGTGCTTATTCAGTCTGCCACATACCTGGGATTGATAGCCATTTCTCGTCTAGCCAGGCCGAGCCTCTCAAAGCTGTGTTACAGACGCTCTGATAATAAGAGCATAATAATTGTACAGAGCAGCCTCAAAGTAGTAGCTTTGTGGTGCATACTCGCTGCCTATGTTGCACCATTCTTCATCATTCCTCGCACAGTTCACCCTGTACTTGGCTGGTCTCTATATTTTCTCGGTGCTTTTGCACTTTGCTCAATCGTAATCAATTCTTTTTTGCTGCCAACATTACCAGTTTTGATGCCCTTGTTTGGAATTATTGGATCGCTCATGGTAATGGCATTTCCATGGTATTCAGGCGGGGTAGTAAGAGCCTTATCGGTCTTCGGCTATGCCTTTTGCGCTGCACCATTTGTTTGGGTATCTTTAGTGAAAATTATGGCGGCCCTTCAAGTATCTCTAGAGAGGGAAGCTTTCTTACCAAGATTGGGAGAATCTTCACCGCCCTCTTGGTTTAACAAGCTCTATTGAACTACATTCTGATGGTAAATAGATACAAATATCCAGATGAAGCTACAATTGGTGTTGAGAGGGCTGTGCACGTTTCAGGCACCGTGGCAGTATGAAATTATTCATTCTTTTATGGGTAAAGTGAGATTGAGAGCCCGCATCCCTCGCTCCTGCTTGGAGCGTAGAGGACGGTGCATCAATATTGGAAATGTTCGCATTTCCAAATCATTTGGTTAATTTGGTTCTATTTTTGAAATATGTAATGTAATATTATTAAGCCCCGAGTTATGGGAAGAGTTAAGCATCCTTCTTTAGACTTTGTATAAAACTCCTGTTTCTCTGTAGTTGGTCTTTCACATTTTAAAAGGCATCCGTCGCACTCTGCGTTTTTTTTTTTATTTAATTTACCGTCCTTTTCTTCTGGCTTTTGTGGCTTCAATTTCCTTGATAAGCTGAAGATGAATCAGGAGGCTGCTGCTTCATGGTTATCTATTGTAAGACCATCCATCAACCAGGTGAGCCCAAATCGCTTTACTCCGGGACCCTAGTTTAAAGGAACAGAATTAAGTTCAAAGAGATAATCTTTTATGTTTGATTTTCTTTTACCAAGAGGGAGAGGGTTAAAGATACGCAGGTTCTTTACTTTTTACAGGGGATCTATGTGCTCTTTTCAATTATTTGCCCTTTTTTTCTAATAGAATAAGAATTTTTCATTGGGTAAGTTGCATTGATACTATTTGCGGCTTAGTCTAATTACATTTAATATCTTTATTTGTAAGAATTATATATTTTTATGAAATATTTGACATATTAAATATTTTCACTCCTATAAAATATTTTAAACGCTGTCAAATATTACAACATCAAGTTTTTAACAGCTATTTCCTTTTTAATATTATTTATGGTTATAAAATTATATTGTTTATATCTTCATATATAAATATTATAATGTAATAATATATAAGGAGATGGTGTTTTTATTCTTTAAAGAAAATATAAAAATGTAAATCCAATAACAACGGATGACATTAGGAAAATTTAATATTGTTATATTTCATAATGATAAAAATATTTTAAGAATGAGTGCTTATAGTTTTTTGAAAAATAATAGAGTGTAACTTTGGCCTAAAAAATTTTCAATATTGGATTGAAAGTAACAATACTGTACTCAGTGAATTTAAACTTTTCGGTTAGTCAAAGACCACAAACTTTTTGGCCAGAAGAAAAAAGAGACCACCAAGTTTGATTAGCCTCTTATGCCATGTCTTTTAGGCACAACGCTGCTTATTGTCGTTAAGGGGTCATCTTTTCATTTTATTTGTCTAAGAGGATTTATTCACGGAGACAACTACGATACATTATTGACACAAGGTGTATTAGTATACCAATAAATTTAATTGTTAATATAATAATATACATTGTATCAAATTTAATTGTAATTTTTTTTTTCATAATATAATTATATATTTTTATATAAATAATATATTGTAATCTCTCCCTTCATTTAATGTAAGTACTGATATGAAGTCTTTTAGGTTTAAATTTATCGAACGTGGATAGTTTCTTTCATAGTTATTATGCTCACGAATATTTCTATTTTTGCGTAAAGAGAAGGAAACTATGAAACCCAAGGAAGTTAATCCTTAAATTCCATAAGATCGTGGACGCCTCAATGCCCTGCCAGTCCAGAAGTGGTCCTCATCTCATTATATTCCAATCACTATCACTGTTAATAATATCAGATACTAATGCGTCTCTGTTTCAATTAAGCCCCATGAGTTTGGATAAATTTGTCTCAAGGCCCCATGAGAACAAAAGGGGTTCAGGTCCCAACGTTCAAAAAATTTTGTGGCCCCACTTGTCTGGGACCAGAAAGATAAAAGGCGAATTGAGCACCATGCTGGGGCCATCATTTGTGATGCACACCACCACCGCCAGACGACCGTTTGAAGCAAAGCAGAGATGCTATGACAAAATCGGTGGGAAGACACACTAATTAATCAAATTATTGCAGCAATGGGCATAAATAAATGAGTCCTTATAGTGGACATTTAGCTTTTAATATTGTGACTTAGCAACCTAGCTAGGTTTCACTTTTTGGCCAAGATTGTCAACATTGTGACATCTTTTTCAAGAAGGGTTTGGTTCATCATTTTTAAGGGCATGGAAGCAAATTATTGAGCAGAGTAATTAAGCATGAGATGAATAATCCATGAAACAAAGCTTGTTGAATGAATGTGAAACTTTATAATACCGTAGTATTAATTTGATATTGTTTCAGATGGTTTATTGTGAAATTTAAATTCAGGATTTTGCATATATTGCTTAAATAAATTATAATAATAATTATTATTATTATAAAAAAAATCCTGTTGAACGATAATCATTTACCACGTGCTTGCTTTAAGCATTGTTGCTCTAAACAAACGCACCTTATTACACCGTGCAAAGTAATATCTGAAAGTTGCATAACCAAGTTCAGCAGTAAACTAGAGAGCCGATATTGGCATCTTCTTTCTTTACTTTGAAGATTAAATTGGTACAAGAGTAATGTTCACACTTGTATCTACATAATTTGAGTTAGACATTTAATTTTATTCATTAAAAACCAATAGTAGACTTCTTTTGAATACTGACACAAGTGCAAAGAGCACCAAAAAATGGTAGGGTAGTAAGTTAGAGGTGTGCCTAACAATACCGGAAGATGAGAGAGGTGCAAATCAGTCACGGGTCTAATTAGGAGACATGCTAGTACGTACCTATCTGCTATGAGCATCTCGAAAATATTTTTCTATTTTTTGGCGCTACTAAAATTTTAATATTATTTTTATTTATATTTTAATAAATAAAATATTTTGATATTATGGTTGAATAATTATTAAAATTTATAATATAATTATTTTACATTTCAAATTAAAGTATAATATTACAATAAATTTAAAAATATTTACGAGTATGTCCCACATTGATGAAACGCCCAAAGGATAATGACCGACGTTGGGTAGGCACTTGGGTGCAATGCCAGCCTATCGATTTTCCAAAAAGTACATCGTCGTCCCTAAAACACAGTTTGCCCTAAAAAAAGTGACCGTTAGAAACGCCAACATATCCTGTTGCAAAATAAAATTATAAACGAACACTGAGTAATTATTAATCATAAGCCACCCAAGGAGTCTCGTACTATATATAAACGTATCTCTCTCATCTTTTGTACCTTCACTTTGTATATTCTTACAAGTTCTTTCTCTACGCACAGCTTAATAACGAGGCCCCATCTACCAAATCCCGCATTCAGACATCCTCTTAATTATTATTCCCTCTTCCCTCACTTCAATGCTTTTCCAATGGCTTCTCAACTTTTGGTTTTCATCTTCTTCATTCATGCATTATCACTAACGCCTTCTTCAGCCTACAACGACGCCACTCCTAATTATCAAGTCACCAACTCAACCCAGAGCCACCACAGATGGGTCGGACCCATTGGCCACCGTGTAATCACCGTCGATGTCAATGGCAACGCCCACTTCCGGTCCGTCCAAGCCGCCGTCGATGCCGTTCCGGAGAACAATAGAATGAACATCCTTATTCAAATTAGCGCTGGATGTTACATGTATATGCAACTCTCAAACAATGTTTCATGTTTAACTGCTGTTGCTACATCTTCCTTTTCTCGTTTTTTGTTCATGATTTCACGTTTGACTGCAGAGAGAAGGTGGTGGTGCCGACAACGAAGCCGTACATAACATTTCAAGGGGCTGGGAGGGACGTGACGGTGATAGAATGGCATGATAGAGCAAGTGACCCTGGTCCTAGTGGACAACAGCTTCGGACTTACAGAACAGCTTCTGTTACTGTCTTCGCTAGTTATTTCTCGGCCAGAAATATAAGCTTTAAGGTTAAACTAAAATATGACTAACCAACCTCCTAGAACTCATATACTTGGGAAAAACCGAAAAAGTGTAATTTTTTTGGAAAATAATAGTGGGTTTTGGTGCAGAACACATCGCCGGCACCGATGCCTGGAATGCAAGGATGGCAAGCGGCGGCCTTTAGGATATCTGGGGATAAAGCTTACTTCTCCGGTTGTGGGTTTTACGGTGCGCAAGACACTCTTTGCGACGACGCGGGTCGGCATTACTTCAAGGAATGTTACATTGAGGGCTCTATTGATTTCATATTTGGGAATGGGAGGTCCATGTACAAGGTTTGATGATTCATTCACTCTCTTTTCTTTGCTTTGCCTCATCGAGAAATGGACCCTGAGGATAAGCTGTTGGCATTTTTATGCTAATTAAATATATTTGAATTGAATGGGTGAGGGAGAGTCAGGATTAGTGGTGCATGTAAAAGGAAGGAAGCTTTTTGCCAAATTGCACCATTGTGTCAGACATTGAGCAAAAAGACAACGGCGATCCCATTTTGAAGCCTGTAAAATGACTCAACGTTTTGGATACTTACTGACACCACTTTCCGAGAAGCTTTTTCAAAATATTTTTGGATTTTTCCCATTTCCTGTGCTACCTTTTTAGGCTTTTATAATATAAACCAATTGTTAATTTCTTAAAAGTATGACACATGTCATTGTTCTTATATTTTATATAATCTATGAAGTAAGACTAAAACACCCTTTATGTCATGAAAATGGCTGTATTTACGTGGATTGTAATCCAACTGAACTAATTAAAGTACAACTGAGCTAAAATGTTGAGTTGAGCTGGCCATTGGTTGCTGGGTGCAGGATTGCGAGCTGCATTCAATAGCGACGAGGTTCGGGGCTATAGCCGCGCAAGATAGGAGATACCCATACGAGAAGACGGGCTTTGCATTCGTACGGTGTAGGGTGACGGGTACAGGCCCGTTGTACGTGGGCCGAGCTATGGGCCAATACTCAAGGATCGTCTACGCTTATACGTACTTCGACGACATAGTAGCACATGGAGGCTGGGATGATTGGAATCATGCAGACAACAAAAATAAGTAAGCACTCTTTCATCTTCTTCGCCAACCAAACCCAGAATATTCCATATGAAAACAACAGACAAGAGATTCTATCGAAAAAAGCAAACTTTAACTAGCCTTTTCTGGGCCCCATTTATGACAGTGATTCCTTTGCATCGGGCTTTGGGTACTCCTTTTGTGTTTGAAAATCCAGTCACCACTCTTGTATATTTATGTATTGCAAAAGAAGGGTAATATACTTAGCATTGGGATTGATATTTCAATATTATTTCTATTTATATTTTATTGAATAAGATATTTTCATATCATTATTGCGTAAGGATTTTTTTTTAAGAAAATATTTTGTATAAAAGATCTCAATTATTTATACATATATGTAATATAAATGAAGGAGTTCGTATTTTATAATTAAAAAAATATATGGTAGTGACAAAAATATATCAAGAGAAAGTTATTTTTTTTATTAAACTCCTTACATTATTTTTGGTGAAAAATTCTTTATATTTAACATTAAATATGTAAACACTAAGTTTAAATTTGATCCATCATCAATATAAAATATTTTATATTATTAAGAAATTTGAAAAGATATGTCATTAAAAAAGTAATAATTAAAATTTTTTAACTGTAATAATGAAATCTTAACAATTTTTTATTAGTAATACATAAATAGTTGATAGTATAAATCAATTTAAATTCATAATTAATTAAAGTTAAATTTATAAAATATTTTTATTATTTTAATAATTTATAATTATATTTCCACCAAAAATATTTTCAATGAAGCCCATAAGTTAAAAACTAGGAAATAGTTATTATAATGTTACTAATATTGTTGGTACTGTGGTGGAATGAAATAAATATATATATATATATATATTATTATAGAACGGGGCAGAGGCCCAAACGAAGGTGGAATGAAATAATTGCCATAAGCAATCCTCATCCTAAAATTCATATCTATTAGCATTTTGTAAATCGGGCCTAATAAGTGTAGTCGATACTCAGGACTGTGTTCTTCGGAGTGTACAAGTGCTGGGGCCCAGGAGCGGATGCGGTGCGTGGGGTCTCATGGGCTCGAGAGTTGGATTTCGAATCTGCCCATCCATTTTTGGTCAAGAGTTTCGTCAATGGTAGACACTGGATCGCGCCCACCGATGCCTAATCACCGCCTTTTCTTTTTCTTTTTTGGGGTTACCTTCCTTTTATTATATACAACGCAAGAAACCTTCACAGAAAGCTTAAAATTGCAAAGTCTTCATTCTTTTGTTAATGTTAACCATATATTAGCAAATTCGTTCATTCAATGCTTGTTTTTCAGAGGCTGTATTCACACACTCTTGTAATAATCTTGCCTCCTAATTTGTAAAATGGTCATTCCTTTTCCTTTTCTCTTGTCTTAAGTACAATGATTATTCTTTCCTCCTCCTCCTCAAATGTAGATTCCCTACCGAAAAGTGGGGCCCTTTTTAAAGTCTAAAGTAAAGCACAGTTTTGGGACCCGTAAATGCATGTTATTCCCATTTAATCTATATTTAATTTTCATTTTTAAGTTAGTCCTTCTAATAATATTAAAGCTCAAAGTCTGAATTGATGCCGTCTAATATCTACATGAACACCAATTCTGTCTTACATAATTGTCTATATAAATTAAAACAACATTGCAGTAAATGATAAAAGATGTTCAAGTTTTAAGAACAAAAGGACTTGATTGAATCATATTAAATCTCAAGGATTTAATATGATTAAAACAACATTAAAATAAGTGTGCACATGAGCACTGATTATGTCTTGCATAAGAATAAGTGTCTATATAAATTAAAACAACATTACAGTAAATGATAAAAGATGTTCAAGTTATATGAACAAAAGACTTGACTGAATCATATTAAATATCAAAGATTAAAATTACAAAGAGACTAAATTGAAAAAAAATGGCATATCTCAAGGTTTAAAATAGCGTTTTGGTCTAAAGTTTATCTTTTAGTCTCACGGACCATGTACAATGCTAACACAGCCTATAATGATTTTTAAAACAACCGCAAACGATGAGAAAGTAAAGAACTATTACAATGTATCAAACCGATTTATTCTGAAAGACATATCCCAAGCAATATGAAAAACCAAAAATTAACATATGGTTGGAAAGCATAGGGATGTTGAATCTTCACATTATAGAACAATTGTTCTGAGAGTCCACCATTTCCGGAGATCTGCAAGAGAAAACATTGACACTAGTTGATGCTTCCAATACATAAAGATGCAATTCGAATTTGACAGTGACAACAAGATGTATCAATAATTGTACAACCCAAGCTTCCGTGAAATCAAATTCAATAAATGACAACGTGTGCAACTAATTAAACTCCATGGCATAGAAATTGTATATAGAAGGAAACTTACAGTTGGGCAAGACTTGCTAAATCAAAATCAGGAGCAAGTTCTTGGACAATATCATTCGGTGGCTGTCCACATTCTTGCATTTTCTGCATGAGCTCGACAATCTTGTTGAAGTTTCCAGGATCATTTTCATAAACTTCATTGAGATTTTTTATCAGTTCATACTGATGTGAATAACGGTCATAATCTTCTTTGCTTAGGCTGGTTTTATGCTCTTCCAGCCATTTTGGATATCTTTCACCTATTTCCTTCATTGGTTCATGAAGAATTTCCTTTGAAAGAAGTTGTTGCATCATGGTTTCCACAATAGATTCCATGTCCTACACAAATTAATAAAGTTATCAGCACTAATTTCAGAAAAGAATAAGTATATAAGATTAAATGTTCGGATACCAAGGCATTACAAAAGAACACAGAAAGCATTAAAGCAGCAATACGGTAGTTAAAATCTCAGAAAAGGACGTAATGTTTCAGCATGTTGTTATAATGCCTGCAACAAAGAAATAATGGTCGTGGAGGGAGTAGCAAGATAATAATGATCTTTCCTCTATCACTTACTTCCCCATGCTGATATTATGAGCCAACGCTCACAAACATCAATTTCAACTAGTTTGGCCCTCGTCTTCCTCATTCCCAAACAATAGAACTTAATATGTATAATAATTTGCCAAATTTCAGAAAAGAAACCAATATCTTCCAGCTTCATCAGCTGCTTCTCTCAGCCATCATCACGCATCCCTTTCAGAAAATGTACCATAGCTCCTCCAATCCACGTTTCTATTGTTAAGCTAACTACATCAATGGAAGTATTTCCAACTTGTATTTTTCTAAAATCCTTTACTTCTGCCAAGAGCATGTATGGGTGGTTTTGATGGTTAAATCTTGTGCATTCAAAATCTCTAAGCATGGAAAGGGTCCCAGCTTTATTGAGTTGCAATGGCAACATGACATTTTATTGTAAAATATCACTAAAGGACCTGAATTATGATAAGAATTCTCCCTCTCCAACAAGTAAAAAAATGAATCTATGGCAGCAGCTTACTTTGATGATGGGTAAAGCTATCATCAAGTCTCCGACAACTTTTGTCCATGAAATGTTTGCTGAACAGAACTCACATAAATATCATATCCGAACAAACAAAAAACATAAAATGGACTCAGTCACTAAACAACTGACTCAACATGACAGTCCATCTTGTCAGGAGAAGTAAAAGAGGAAGTTCAGAAAGCTATAAGTAGGCCATATAAATATATAGGTCATCAATCTCTAGGATGAAGTAATTTTCAAATCAGTCCATACCAAATATTATTCATCTTAGCAAACTTGAGAAATCAACTATTTCTGTCTCTAAAGGCTCACTAATAAACCTCTATGACTTATGAAGAAAGAATCTTAGGAAAAATTTCTAGTTCTATTGCAGTATAGGAAATTTGGATATTACTACTTTCTTTCGATGATAAATTCAAGAGACGGTTTCTAACTAGTTAAAATAAAAAAGACATAGTACCCAAGTTCTTAATACTACTAAGGACTGGAAAGTTTTTCATGCTCCGGATGAATCATTAATCGAGTGAAGCAGGTGTAGAGCTTACATGTCTAACATAGACATCAAAAGTGACAGAGTTCTCAAATTTCATGTTCGTGAACAACGCTTCAGTAAAACCCTCCATTCTGTAAACAGTTCCCAATCTACGGTCAGCTCCTATATAGAACCCACAAATCATTTTTAAAATTAAAAGACTCAAATTTACTTCATACTTCATATTCAAGCAAGCACACTTCATATCATGAATTACTCAAATTGCTGAGGCTTTCGTAAGAATTTCACTAGCACAAATAACCTAGCTCCTTAACTTAACCACTTAATATGATTAGGATTACCTGAGAACCAGCGAGCTCCTCAAACTGCTTCACCCAATCCTCCATCATCGCATCCTTACCAAAATCATCCCCACCACCAGGTCTCGGGCCTGACATAAATTCTAGCCCCTTAACAGCCTCTCTCGTCTGCTCTCTGAGCTTATCAAGCGCCTCTGAGACATGGGCGTCCTTAGATACCTTTTGTTTACCCTTTTTCTTGCTTTTCAAATCAGGTAAACCCATGCCCAAACCTTGAACCCCAGAAGGTAAAGAAGGAGAACCCTGCTTGTTCTCTGTTCCATTCCCCCCGCTTCTACAATCATAACAAAGTTCAAATTTCAGTAATAACTTCCAACAAACTTAAAATACGGAGGGAGTGAGCCGGAAAAAGAGACCTTTGAACGGAAGACTTGAGATTCAAGTTCTGAAAATCATCTAACGCACCTGAAATGATCAAATGCATGATATTCGGATTAAGAAAGATAGACGGCATCAGAGAGATAGATGAAAAGATATTGCGTAGAGAAATCTCACTATCAAGAAGTTGGTCCAAGTCATCAGAGTGGTGGTCGGCCATGGCTTCACCAAGGTTTCAGTCTTTTAGGTCCAAGGGGACAGAGGATAGACTTGGAAGTTCGAAGGGAGGGGCTAAAAGGGAACCCACGAAAGGGCAAATATCCGGCGGTTCCGCCAATATGGCATCCGCTGTATCATTTATTGGCTAGATTCAGAGACAAGATCCAACGGCTGTAATTTCCTTAGAAACTCTTGCATGTTGGTTCTTAAAATGGACTCATTGCTGAACTAAAATATCTCTATTTTTTCCGATATAATATAATAATATAATATATATAAATATAATATCTATTTATTAAATCTTATGTATTAAAATCAGTTTTAAAACCGTCAATATTTTTACAAGAAAATGGTTTTGTGTTATAGAAGTGAATATTGAAAGGTTTTTCTTCCATGTAATAAACAATAAATTAAATTACGAACTTTCGGAGTTAACTTGACAGTATTTACTTATAGAGATGAAGGTAGTATTAATTAACATTAATTAGGTAAAAAAACTAACAAAAACAATAATTGGTGAAAAAAATTAGTAAATTATATTTTACCGCCTCAATTATAAAATTATTAAAATTTATTTTTTTAAATTATTAAAATTTAAATTTTATTTCTTTTAATTTTATAAATTTTAAATTTTATTCCTACTGTTAGTTAATTATCATAATATTTAATAATAATCTTATAACACTTACCGATGATTAGAAATTAATATTATTATTTTTAACAACCATTCATAATCATTGATCTGATAAAAAAATTTTAAAAATTAATGAATATAATAATAATTTTTTTAATCGATTATATTAAATTGATAATAATAAAATAAAATATAAATTTTATAAATTTGAAAAAAATAAAATTTAAATTTTAACAATTTAAGAGAGTAAAGTTTGATAATTTCGAGGTAAAATACAGTTTTTACTCCTTATTGTTATTATTATTTTCTACTAAATCAGTGGCATTTTCCGCTCTTAACTGGTATCTCTGCCCGTGCCTCAGCCCCTGTGGTCAGTAACAGCAACGGCGCCTCCAAATGGGTACTGCAGCTGCCGTACCACCTGCCAGGCACTTTCTTCGTTATGTCTCCGACAACCTCTCCAAGGTCCATCTCAAGCCTCTGCTTTTACCCTCAGTCATTCATCGGCGCTATCCTTCCTATGGCTTCTCGCTTGGGATTCATAGAGAGCGCCGCTTCTGCTCTGTAATCTCCGGAGCTCTTCACTCCGGCGACGCCATCGAGAAGATGAACCAGGATGCAGTGGGAGAGAGGAAGGGTGAAATGGCTGGGAAAGTTGGAGAATTTCGGAAGAAGCTGAGGATAGATGATATAAAGGGCGGGCCTTCTGAAGGTTTGGAAAAGTTGGGGCAGAATCTGGTCGTGAAAGGCTGGGTTCGAACTCTTCGGGCACAAAGTAGTGTTACATTCATTGAGGTAAGATTGGCTGTTTCATTAAAATGGCTAAATTGTGAATTTTAAAGTTTAAAAAGAAAAAAAAAAGGGGGGGGGGGTTCTGAGTTAGAAACTAGAATTCAACCGAGGAAGACTGGAGATACATTTCGTTTAGTTGATATTATTGTCAAAGATTAGAAATCATAATACGAATTAAGTGGCGGGGTTGTCTTTAGAAATTTTAGTTGCTACACTGTTATTTTGTGTGGATTCCTATAGTAGGGTGTCGTGATTGCCTGTCTGCTGCACGGGTGTCGCTTACTGTCTTCTACTTTCATGATATTTAGGTTAACGATGGTTCATGCCTTTCAAACATGCAATGTGTGATTGGCTCGGATGCTGAAGGTTATGATCAGGTATGGTTACGATATGAGAATTTTTTCGATCCAGTGAGCATTAGTTCCCTGTGTGCATCTTGGTTTATTTGCAATGTGTAGCTCAGTTATTACATGATTATCATTGTGTCACTGAATACAAGTTTTCTTAAGTTTTTTGGAATTTCGGCTGGATGCATTTGCTGTATTTTCTATGATGCTGTAATCTTAGAGGAATTGTTTTTTATGCACCACTGTTTAAATCTGTTATGTGTCTATTTGGAGCTCATTATCAGGTAGAATCTGGCTTGATTACTACTGGTGCATCAATTTGGGTGCAAGGAATTGTGGTTAAAAGCCAAGGATCAAAGCAGAAGGTGGAGTTGAAAGTCACAAAAATTGTACTGGTTAGTGGTGTTCTGCTTTATTCTTAATTCAAAAGAAACGAAAACGTCACCATTTCATTCTCTTACAAGATATTAGCATTTTTCTTCTGCCTCTGGTGAGTCCGGTCTGCTTCCTGACAAAATTGCATTTCTCTCCAGTTCATTTCCCTTATAAAGCTAAATTATAGGTGTTCCATAGACAATTCTAAAGTTATTTTGACATTGTGACTGCCTTTTGCTGTTTAGATGTGTGTATGTGAATTTGTTTGCAACACTTATGACATGTCTCATATGGCTACATGCAAAAGAATTTGGTAGGTTGTTGAAACTGCTCATAAAGATATTTGTTTCAGGTTCTATTTTATGCATGTACCTTTTAAATGCTTCAATTTCTAAGGCTTATATTTAGTTGTCGAGTCAAAGTCCAAAGTCTAAAATGTCATATTGTACTCTAATTTCTTCTTGTGAATGTGTTCCAACCCAAAATTTCATGTAATACTTGCATGGTTGAAGATATAGTTATTTGAATATTCAGCATTGGTTTTGATGGAAAAGATGATTCTATTCATGGAAGAACAAGCCCTTAGCTGAAAACCTTCATGCTGGGAATAATAATTATACTTGATTCTTTATCTACAACTCCACATCATCTTTTTGGTCTGTCTTTACATGTCTAAATCCTGTTTGGTGTATATTTTAAGCTATAAGGTGGCAAGTCCACACTAAACCTTGTTTGACACGGTTGTTCAGGTTGGCAAGAGTGATCCCTCCTTCCCCATCCAAAAGAAAAGGGCCAGTAGAGAATTTCTAAGAACAAAAGCACATCTTCGTCCAAGAACAAATACTTTTGGTGCAGTATGGTTTTTCTTTTATTATATGTTATTTATTTTCTGTCTCCTCTTTACATCTTTTCTGGATTTTAGAAAAAAAAAAAGTGAATGCAACTTTAGTCCCCACAAAATATAAGTTGATTTTGATTCCCTAATTTGGAATATTTGATTTTGATATCTTAATATTTCAATTGGCTTGATTTTGATTGTTTCACTAAATTCTCATCCAATTATTGATGGAAAAGCTAACATAGAGCAAGGAGGAGTTACTTTATTAAATGTGACATACATTTTATGTTTTGATTTATATATACATGTTGGCTACTGGCGAGATAATGTCTTCTTACACATACAAATAGAAAGAAATTTGAGAAAGGAAGAACTGAAGAAGGCAATAGCCAATGTGTATATGTAAATCAGGGTATAAAGGTGTACTATATTGAATAAAACACTTCACAGTCACTTGACTTCATGTCAGCTTCCCCATTGGTAATTGGATGGCAGCCTAATGGATGGACGAAGATTAAGCCAATTGAAATACTAGGAGGACCAAAATCAAGTATTTTACATGAGGAGGTCCAAAATTGCCCAATTTGTATCTTAGATGGACCAAAATTACATTTAAGCCAAAAAAATTGAGAATTTCTTGCCTCTCCTTTGATTTGTCTTGATATTCTTTTTGTTGCATGCCTCCTATTATGTGAGACCAGTTGATGTCCAACTAATCAAGTGGATGGTTGGTTTCATTTCATTCGTTAAGATTTCCTTTCCAGGCAGAAATGCAGAGGAAAAAAAAAATTAAGGAAAGACAGATGTATATCCTGAGCTTATTTAAGGATGTCCAAACATGATGGAATACTTAAAATGAACCGAGTCTGGAGTGATTAATGGGATACTGATGGCTTGGTTGATCATGTTACTTCAATTACTGTTGTGATGCTCTTTCTAAATTTCTCCATCAGAATATAGAAGTATAAATGTTGTACAGACTTAATCTTATGGAAAACAGTATAATACAGGATAAATAACTACAAAAAGAAAGATTGATCTCAATCTGGAACTACATGCCTGGAGATTATGTTCCACAGGAAGTGTTCTAGCCTTCTAGGCATTGACCTATTAGGGCAGCCAAACAATTATTTTTATTACTGTTGTGATGCTCTTTCTCAATTTTTCTCAATTTCTCCACCAGGGTATATAAGTATAAATTTTGTACAGACTTAATTTTATGGAAAACAGTATAATACAGGTTAAATAACTATAAAAAGAAAGATTGATATCAATCTGGAACAACATCCTTGGATATTATGTTCCACAGGAAGTGTTCTAGGTGTTGACCTGTTAGGGCATTCAAAAAATTGTTTTATCTCTGTAAGCTGAGGAAGGTATTCATAGGAGGATGCTTCGGCCATGAACTTATTTTTCTTAGTTACCTTTTCCTACTGTTTTGATTGCATATGAATTTCTTAATACTCCTCTGTAAATTCTTACAAGATGTTAATTTTGCTTTTGTTGTAGTTTTCTCTTAGACAAATACCTTTTTTTTCTTCCTTACAAAAAATTATTGTTTTCCATTTGCTGGTGCAAAATGGTCTCAGGTTGCAAGAGTTAGGAATGCATTGGCATATGCTACACACAAGTTCTTCCAAGAAAATGGGTTTGTGTGGGTGTCGAGTCCAATAATCACAGCTTCAGATTGTGAAGGAGCGGGTGAACAGTTTTGCGTTACTACTTTGGTATTCATTGTACTGTCAGATAATCTTGTGTACTCACTATACATAACATCCCTCTTATAAATTTTCTCTCCATAAGAGAACCTAGCTTCGAAATTTAAGGAAATTATGCAAGACATAATTTCTGTGATATGTCTGTTTCTGGCTTTATGGAGTTTTATTTTGCTCTTAGTTTTATTCAAACTACCTACATTTTAATCTATATTGATTTACAGATACCAAACTCTCAAGAAGTTGCTGACTCTTCCATTGATGCCATTCCAAAAACTAATGACGGATTTATTGACTGGTCACAGGTGAGTCAGATTCCTGTTCTTACTCATTTGATTTAATCATAAATGTAAGTGCAAAATGTGGTTATTGTATTTAATGGTTTCCGACTTCACCCTTTTGGTTCATCAGGACTTCTTTGGGAAACCAGCATTCTTGACTGTCTCAGGACAGCTCAATGCAGAAACCTATGCTACTGCACTTTATGATGTAAATGCATCACATTGTCTTTTGGGTCTTTGAGTGTCTTTTTTAAAATCAAATTATGCACAATCAACATAAATTTATACCAGAAACTTGTATTGTGCAGGTATATACATTTGGTCCCACATTTCGAGCAGAAAATTCTAACACTTCTAGGCATTTGGCTGAATTTTGGGTCAGTGCTTTCTATTTTATTTTGTGTGCTGTATGAATAAATAGGAAGTTTTTCCACCAACTCTCAGGCGATTGTTCCTTCTTATTTCTTTTCACCTTTGTTTCTCTGCTATTAGTTCTTGTCTTGAATGTAAAATGGAACCAGTAGCAAACAATATATCTGATGCTTGTTTAGATGATTGAGCCCGAGCTTGCATTTGCTGATCTAAATGATGACATGGCTTGTGCAACTGCCTATCTCCAGTACGTAGTATGTTACCTTCCACAGCTATTATAAATTTATAATTATCTTTTATTAATTTTGCTAGTTCAGCGATATATTATTCATTCATATCAAAGCTTATGCTCTGCATATATATTTTTTTCATTGAAGGTAAAGTATATTCTTGACAACTGCAAGGAAGACATGGATTTCTTTAACACATGGATAGAGAAAGGAATCATTAATCGGTTAAGTGTATGAGCCCTCAGTATAACTGTTATATTCCATCTTTTTGTCCTTTATTTCACGTTGGTTCATGTTATTGATGGGCTATCTGTGGAATCCTTTGTTGTCATTATTAAAAGGATGTAGCAGAGAAAGACTTTGTTCAAATGTCCTACAGTGAAGCAATAGATCTCCTTTTGCAGGCCAACAAAAAATTTGAATATGCAGTAAGTCAATGGTCTATATTTATATATATGTTAATTTTACAATAACCTAGCTGAACTGTCACACATTCAATATTCTTTCAGCATGTTGTCAGTTTATTGCTTTTCTCTTTTTTAATTGATAGCTTATTTGAAAAAAAAATTTGGTACTTGGTGTGTTGCCCTCAACATCTTTTTTATATTGTTGTAGGTGAAATGGGGTTCTGACTTGCAGAGTGAGCATGAACGTTATATAACAGAAGAGGCATTTGGTGGATGCCCTGTTATTATCAGAGACTATCCAAAGGCATGCTACATTTTCCACATGTTCTAGACAATATTATTTTTAATTTACAAAATGCAAAGGGAAAGAGGATGGCACTAAGTCTCGTTTTAAATAGATGACTGTGCTTACTAAAACAAACCAAATATACTGAAGTTCTTGCATGTAACATTCCCAGGATATTAAGGCATTCTATATGAGACAGAATGACGATGGGAAGACAGTAGCAGCCATGGATATGCTGGTTCCTCGGGTAACTATAAGATGCTTCTTTCCTGTTTTTTCTGTTGTTCATCATTACATGTGACTTGTGAGTAGCAGACCAGCGATGGATGTGCTGGTTCCCAGAATTTGTGAGTAGCAAATTCCCATTACTGTCCAAAGTAGCGTTTAAGGTTTGGTGATATGGACATCAATTATATGTGCAGCACTCTCCAGCCTCCCCCTATAACGCTCTATAACGCTGCAAGGGTTAATGCTTAAATATGTGATGTCATAGGATTGGTGAGTTACTGTTTCTGAAATGTAGATGAACCCTGAACGAAATGGGCTTTTGGGCTTTATGTTAATCAGAAACACCTTATGTCTTAATAAATTTCTCAACCAACGTGTATTTGGCTGGGATCCATGTCTGATGGTACTCTCACTAATGTATAGAGCTTAATATCCGGCGGCCCAAGGTTTCTATGTGCATAATATCGTTTTACTGTTTGTATTGATTATGTTTTGACGTGCGAGTAACAGCAAATGGGCTGGCATCAATTATGTTCTCAGTCATTGACTCCTCGAGAAAATATATGAAGTCCTCAAGGTGTGTTTTCTCCTTGTCAGGTTGGTGAACTTATTGGTGGAAGCCAAAGAGAAGAACGGCTTGAGTATTTGGAATATCGATTAGATGAGTTAAAGCTGAACAAGGATGCATATTGGTGGTACCTTGATTTGCGTCGTTATGGGTCTGGTCAGATCTCTCCCTCTTAAATTTATTCTAGTTATTTACGAATTCATATGACAACTTAAAAAATATATGTGCTTGTTTCTAACTTTCTTTGACTGCCAATTTCTTGTCTACAGTTCCTCATGCAGGCTTTGGTTTGGGCTTCGAAAGGCTTGTACAATTTGCAACAGGAATGGACAATATAAGGGATGTGATTCCTTTTCCCCGGAGTCCAGGTTGTGCTGAATTTTAGAAGCTAGTTGCATGCACATTTGAAGCCCGCATCCTAGACCTCCGTACGATCAAAATGAATATTGAGGCAGTGTAATCTTTTGCACATAATTTAAGATTCACAATTTTTAAAATGCGTAAAATGAAACATTTTTGAGGCATATGGTGGCTTCTTCCAAATTGACCACCTATAAATTATGTACATCAAATTGTATTGAGATCTTCATATTTCAATGTGTAAATACTTAGTCCACTGTTTGATGAAAAGTTTCTGGCCCGAGAAAAGCCCAATCATAATATCAACGGTATTAAAAGAAATGGGGTGATGGTTGAAGCCTAAGTAGTATTTGATGTACTTAAAAGATTTTATGCTTTTTACTATGTTCAATATTTGATTCTTGATTTTATGTGCATTTAATAATTTACTTATTTCACCAATTGCAAAAGGAAAATATATACTATTTTTTTAAAATTATCAAAATAAATAAATAAATAAATGGGCAGTGGGTTCATTCATGCGCATATTATCATCTACGAACCAATATTTGCAATGCCGGCCGATCTAACCGGCAGCCAGTATGTTTGATTCGATTATCAGACCGTTTTCATAGTTAGACCGAATTGTACCAGTCAAAAGTGTTCTGAACTGGTAGAATCGGCTAAACTAATAGATCGAAACTGACTTCCAGGAGCTGGTTGATTTTTTTTTTCCCTCTTTCAGAAGCTGGTTGATTTATTGTATTTTTTTAATTGCACTGCAAGTTTTCTAGAGAGATACCAAATAAATAGCATACAATTACAATATTTTAATTATTAGAATTTATAGTGATTTTTAATTGTTATATCTATTTGTTCTTATATACTACAAATTTAGATTAGATTTATAAATTATTGGAAAAATTATACTTTACCCACTTATAATTTTGTCAATTTTTACTTATTCATTTATGATTTTAAGTCTTGCAATTCACTCACCTATGTTTTTAATCATTAACACTTTTCCCACTTAAATTATTTTTTGCCCAAAATTTAATAGAAAATTATATACATGACATGTGATTTTTACTTCTTCAAATTTATCAATTTGATGCCCTCACAAATCTAATCTACTCTCAAGTAACTTTATTTATCAGAACTAAATTATAAAATACAAATATGTAATTGAATTAATATTTTTTGTGTAATTTAATTTTGAATAAGTGTTAAATAAAGTCAAAATTTTTGGAAATAAGGATCATATGCAATACATGTAATGTTATATTAAATTTTATATAAAAAATAGTTAAAATGAATAAAGTGTTAACAATTAAAAGTACTTGTAGGTGAATTATAATATTTAAAATTACATGTGGATTAAATAAAAATGATGAAATTGTTGGTGGATAAACTATAATTTTTCCTAAATTATATTGTAAGTCAATTATTGTTTTTAAACAATTCAATTTATAATGTTGGTTTGACCAAACCCGTCAAACCGTGAATCAATAACTTCCTTGGGTTGATCGTTGATCCAGATATTTGATCCAGTTTTCAGAACATTGCTACGAACACATTTCCTTCGAGTAAGCACAACAGTTCAATACGAGACCAAGAAGTCTCAGCTCCAAGTCTACCAGAACCTTACCCTCCGTATGAATATAATTCTGAATTTATTTCATTATGAGTGCATTCAATTCTCTCTATTCAATGGATCATGGGTTCTACTTCTACTATTCACATTCTTACAACCACATCTTTTTTTTAAAGGAAAAATTGGAATCCACAGTAAACGCCATTTGTTTTTGTTAAGAGTAAAATGGAAGTGAGAATTGAAGAATCAGAAGAGATTTAGGCTCTTGTTTGACAATTTTTTTCGTAAACTGTTATTATAAAATATTACAATAATAATAGATATCTTGTTCATTTAATATTAATTATGAAATATTTGGAGAAAATAAATTTCTTATTTTAAAAAAAATTATTTTCCTCTATTATTATTGCTTTATGTATTAATTTTTTTAACAATAAATATAAGCCATATGTTAGTCCTTCATCAATATAAATGTAAATAATATTTTTTTATAAAAAAATACTTTCAACCGAAACAAAGGGAGACTTAAGCTTTGTTTAATCTGATGAAAAATATCTTTTGTAGAAATATATTTATAAAATATAGTAAAAAATAATTTATATATTTAATATTAAATATAAAAAATTTAATAAAAGATGTTTTTCTTTGTTCTAAAGAGAAAATTATTTCCCTCTACTATCATAAATCTAGATATTATTTGTTAAACATAAAATATAAAGACATGTTATTCCTTCTTTTATAAATAAGAAAATGAAATCTTCCCCCCAAAAAAATGTTTTCAAAGAGCAAAAAGAGCCTTAATTAAATTATTCCGCCTTCGGTTGATCTTTGGCTTCAGCTTAGATCCTCCCATCAAATATTTGGTCTGGAAGTTTCTTTTAGCCAACTAGATTCTCCTAGTCCTTGATGACAAAACAAAAATGTTTTCTACCAACCGAAGCAGTTCAACAAGAGATACACTAGCTGCTTGCAATGGTATTTCTTAAATTTCAAAACTCAGATAAATGTAATAAATTCTAAAATCGATATATTAAATTATTTAATTATAATTACTTGTTTTTTAAAAAATATGATCAAATAATTTTAATTTAATAATTCTTGAAATTATCACAACATTTTGAATTAGAAAATTCTTGAAGTATCATAAATTCACCAGCACACCGTGGCATAGTAGCGATCAAAATGTTTAAAACTACTCGAATCAAGACTGAAGGCTGCAATGTAGGGAAATTTTGACTCAATTTCATAATTACAACTAATACAAAGGATACAAAATTTGTTTCCCAATTCCATATACTATTCTTTCGCCCTTCATCTGTTGAGGCCATCTTTTTCCTCAAAGGACACTTTTTTTCTTCGAATAAAATGAACAAATGAACTGTACTACTTGCCAGCGCAGGCACTATATCACTTGCTGTAGAAATGCCACCATCAACTCCCTCAGCATTTAAGTAAAACAACCTAATATCAATTGAGCGAACCATAATTAATCAAATACATAGCCAGGTTGGGAGTTGGCAACTATAAAAGAAATTCAAGATAGAAAGAGTAAAAAAATTGACATCTTCAGCTTCATTATAACCTCCGCCTGATGTGTGCTGCGATTCCTCACTTCCAGAGAGATGCAGAACAGCAGAAGGAGGGACGTCCAAACTATATTCTGTTAACCGTAAACAAAATTTGATATTTACAGCTTGGTTGTCAGCTCAAAGTTCCACCTCTTGGAGATCCTCCCCAAAATTGCCACTATTCATAGGCTTGTGCATCACAGAAGACTCATGAGACATAGATGATAATGGTGGCATACCCAAAGCTTCTCCAAGAGGCTTAATTTCACCTACCTTTGGAGGAGGACTTAATGCCTCGTTAGAACTCCCATCCCATGAAGCCGTTCGACGTGACTGGGAGGAAAGAGAGCCACTGCCATTTGTCATTGCTTCCTTGATTGTGATGTTACCCATGCTTGAAAACCTCGGAATGGCCGTTGATAATGAAGGCGTAGAGGACTGGAACGAATCATTCCTCATGGATGTTGATGAATCTTCATTAGCTGCCACACTATCTTCTTGAGTGTTTTCCGCTATGGCCTCCATTGTACTTTCATTTGATGATGGAGCAGGGGCAGGAATGAAAAACTTCGTATTGGCAGGCAGAGCAGATTTGACAGATGGGACGGATGGGGATTGAAACAAGTTTGCAGAACTTCCAGCACCTTGGTTGAAGGTGTCAACATACCTGCCAATAGTCCATATGCAGTTTCATCAAGCTGGTCTTCCCTTCAAATGCTTTTGAATATGGAAAGAAAACAGACTATCTCTGAAAACTGAATTGGCCACAAAGCAGAACCAGCAAACATGCTTTTCCTTATTTCTGTTCCTTTTATCTTGCAACAATTTTGTTATATTGTTTTGTTAGGTTCAGAGATAAGCACTCGTAAAGGAAGATTATATCCCGAGCTATGGTTATTAAGACAGCTAAGATCTTCTAGGTGCCCCAGTTCCAACAGTTCACCAAGGATCTTTAATTTTAAATTTCAATTATAAATCAAGAGAAATTACCAATATGTCCACTTCACTGCGCTAGTGCAACTCATAAAAAAAAGGGGTTTTTCTTATATAGAAATAGAAATCTGCCCATAAAAAAGTTAAATTCTGCCTCAACATGATATTGACAACTTTCAAAAGATGTTACCTTGCACAAATACCCATGCGTCCACGAGCAGAGAAATGGTTAGAGCTAGGTGGTATTGGTGGGATCCCTGATGCATGTTCAGGAGTTGATGTTCTTAAATTTGGGCCCCCATTAGAAGGCGATCCTTCTGTCTTCAATGACGATTTCAAGTTGTATTCAGTGTTCCCATTCTGAAAAGCAGCAGTTGTTGGAGGTGGCGGCAGTGCTGCTTCTTCAGCTGGAGGTTCAACACCTTCCTCAACCCATCTCTTCAGGTTTTCATCATAATAGAACTTATTCTTTTCACCCAACTTAGCCTTCATATAGTGCAGAATAAGAACCATTCAATAGGTAAGTGTCATATCCATGGACTTCAATAAGACTGAAAAACAATGAGAAAATTTGAATGGATATTGATACAATTAAGATACCTGTTGCCCAGTGCGAGGTCCCAATACTAGCCCCACAGTTTTCTGAAAAAGTTGTGAGCCAAAACCGAAACGAGAAAAACGAGATGTGCCCCCTGAAACTGATGCTTTCTCTTGTGCTTCAGGAGATCTATCATGTGATGAATTGGCCTGGTTGTTCAGTAAGATCAAATGCAATATATTAAAAATAAACCAAACAAGCCCGAAGTTAAAATATGGAGTATACTTTTCAGATTATATACCTGTATTGGGGCTCTACCAAAGTCTGGCTCTGAAACACTTCTATTATGCTTCGGCTTTCTATCACTGTCAGCTCTCCACTCACTTGTAGGTTCCACTAAGGATGACATGGCCATTGTTGATTGGCTGTTGGGTACTCTAGGCACTATTGGATGGATATGTTGTTCATTTCCAGGACCACTTCCTTGTGGCATTGATGGTGCAGGTGGTGGACCACCAACAACTCGATGCGCAGTACTATCAAAAAAGTGGAGCAATTTGCCCACTAGTTTTACAGGGGCCAAATTTGTAGCATATCCACCCTGCACATATATTGTTTATGAAAGGGATAGTTTAAAAAGCTTACTCTCAGAATTGCATATTCATGAAAGGAGAAGGAAGTAACCTGTTGGTGTGTTCTAATCCTCTCCTCAAGAGATAATACCAATTGTTTCCAAGTCTCTACTTCAGGTGGTCGACCAGTTTTAAGGGATTTCAGTATAGCTTGGCAGTACCTTTAAGTCACATAACCATGAGAAGGTGGACTTGGCAAAAACATAATATCAAAAATAATGTTCCATGAACTTACTTCAATGAGTCTGACACTTTTCCCATTTCAGCTAGCATATATGCGTATATGAGCTTATATGGCTGAAATGGAAGCAATATAAACTGAGAGTTTCCAAGAACCTTTGAATATTCATATAACTCGGTCCTCTGCCATGTACAAGTACCCATCAGGTAAGACAAGTTTAAGTGCTTCAAAAAACACACACATCCCTTAAAATATTGAACAGAAGTGAACACGTCATTAGAAAGCAAGAGATAATGAGGTTGACAAAAACAAGTCACACTAGCAAAGTCATTTGGAAAGCTTGCACGATCAACACTAAAACCTGGGGACAAAGGGTCACATTCAATTGAAGAGAAACCTAGAATAAGAGATACAAAGCATATCTTTGAGAGACGGATATACCACCTTTTTAAGCATTTAACAGAGTTGGGAATTAAAAAAGAACAAGTTAGAACCTTACAACCGGTAACCAGCAAAATGACCATAAGGTAACAGTGTGCATGAAAAATTGTATGAGCAGGAGCCAGAGCATGCACACATAATAAAACACTCAAATTTAGTAAAAAGAGTCACTTAACAGCTAAAGGAAATTCAGAGAACCTGGATAGCCTCTGGACTAGCATAGGTTCGAGGAAACTTCCAATGATCTGCTCCTATCAGACAGAGTCTTGCAGTATCAGAATATGATTCAAAGTTTGCTTCAGCAACTAAATAGCAGATGTGCGCAGCAGTAATCTGAAATATAAATATCAAATCAGAAGAACAACAACTGTCATATTCTTAAACAGCAGAAACAATAGGCTAAAAACTATTATACCTGACTTCTTTCCTTCCATAGGCTGTCGCCAAGATGAATAATTACAAGTTCATCATCTTTGGTTCTGTTTGCAGTTATCACAGCCAGATTCTCCTCCCAATCATCAAGCATGCCACTAGATCCAATCTAATGTTAAAAACCACAATCAAATAACAATCAGTGATATTTGTGGCCATTGAATAACTGAAAGCAAGAAAACATCTGTCACACAGCCTTGCATTAGTTTATTCAAAGCAGATCACCTGTGCATGCTGTTGGGGCAAATTTACAGCACCAGGATGCCCATTAACAGAGGTGTCTGCAGAGAAAACTTCAGCTGGTTGCCCAGCAATTAAAAGGCATAATGTGCGCAGGGGTGACCCAGCAACCAGTTGGTGAAGTGCCATATGCCTCACAGTATCAACATAGAACTGCATTGCATCAACAACCAAATTAGTTCACCCTAACAAAGTAAATTGAGGAATGATGATAGCAACAAATAAGGGACAGTCGAGCTCATATATTAGCCAGTATAATGCCTGACATGCTATATAAAAACAAGGCAAAAAGGCATATTTGGTCCTTTAACTTTCGCTAAAATTTCAGTCATGTCCGCTAAGGTTTTCTTTTTTTTTTTTTTTTAAATTTAAAGCAAGTTTATCCTCTAACTTTGACAAAAAGCCACTTTTAATCCTCTAACTTTCATTTAAGTTTCAATTATGTCCCTTAAGTTTATACAAATCAAATTTATTCTCTAACTTTCCAAAAATGCAGTCACTTCTATGTAAAGACAAAATGTGATAAGATCCACTGCAATTAACCAATTCAAATACAAAACAAATCCAAATAATAATTTGAATTGCTCTAAAGACAAATTACTTTTATATTTGCCAATTGACGTGCTCATCAAAATAGTCATCAAGAATTCAGAACAACTATGTGATACTATAAAAATGCATTTTCAAATTTTAAAGCTATATTTATTCAAATTTGTTGCTGCAAGTAGGTTTACTACATATTTCCTCCTTATGTTTCAATTTTAAAAACAATATGTCACTGGCCTTGAGTTGAAAGGATTGGCTCCATATAATTTTGGAGACTGAAGAAAGTTAGAATTCAACAAATCCTTTTCACAAAATATAATATGAAGAAGTTTTAGTTACAAAGGAAACACCGGAAATGTACTTTTGTCAAAAAATGGATCTAAAATGTTATTGTAATATGATGGCTTCAATTTTAATTGACTAAAATGCAACAATAATGTCTTGACTTCCATTGTGATTAATCAATTCAAATACTAAATAAATCCAAATATAGACAAAATATCATTCAATATATTTGAAGCAGTAAATAAGGTACATTCCATGAAAATGAACCATAATACATTAAGGTTCAATTCCAAACTATGCATTAAAAGTTAAAATTATTAGAAGCTAAATTGCAATATGCCTTATGAATTCTAACTTTCAGTGTAAATCTACTAGCAGCAATTAATTTAAATAAATACAGCTTTAAAATTTGAAAATGCATTTTTATGACATCACACATTTGCTTTCAATCCTTATCAACTATTTTAATGAGCACAACAATTTGTAAATTTAAAGGTAATTTCTCTTTAGAGTTCTTCAAATTATTATTTGGATTTGTTTAGTATTTGCATTGCCCTTACATAAAAGTGATCATGTTTTCACAAAGTTAAAGGATAAATTTGGTTTAGATAAAACTTAGGGAACAAATTTTTGAACTTCAGTAAAAGTTAGGAGACAAAAAATGACTTTCTGTCATAAAAATATTAAAATATTATTTATATATGCTACATAGGATGCTAAGTTGGATACCATGTAAGCAACTTTGTTAAAAAACCTAATGGCATTAGCCAATTGGGTAACATTGCACATTTTTTAAAAATTAGAGGGTAAATTTGATTTAAATGAAACTTGAGGCAAGATTGAAACTTTAATGACAAGATAAAACTTAGGGGACAAGATTGAAACTTCAAAGAAAGATAGAGGACCAAATATGCCTTTTTGCCTAAAAACAATGATGAACCTGATCACCAAGTTGTGAAGCAAGAACAAGTGCAGGTCCCCACAATTGACCTTCTTGTGCACACTGTAAAGCCTCCTTCTTTTTACCACAAACAAGAAGATTTTGCACCTCAGAAGCTGTCGCCTAGAACACACAGTAAAAACCAATCAGTTGATAGGTGCAACTTGAAGAGTTTAGGATGGGAAGCCTTTGTCATGGAGCAACTCATAACACACACCCGCATTTGTCCATCAGAAGGTAAATTCTGCAAGCAGTGGCTAAGCACACCATACTGAGTGAACTGTGTGTCACTCATCTTAGCAGATGCAAAAAGTTTTGCTACTGCTAACTCAGGGGCACCATTTTCCTGCATAAATTCAAAACCACCGAGTTGAAATATTTAGCAGCAATTTATTAGAGAATAGTATTTTGGAAGTAAATGTTACGCATAGAATCACAAGACTATCATGGAGGAAGCATGGCATGTAACGTTCTTAACAATATTTACAAATCAGATAGAAGAATTCAAGGGAAATTACAGCCATCAAAATAATCATCAATGGAAAACCCTGCACTTGGATTAATAATTCTAATTTCTGAACCCTACTTTGCACCACTAAAATCCAAACAGTCCTCATTTTGGTGCCAAAGAACATAGAAAAAATGCCAAATTCACCAACGCATGTTTCACAAATAACCTAAAAAATGATGAACGTAAATGTACAAGAATGACTCTTCAACTACTGAGAGCATATATAGAACATAGAGGTTGTTTTGCAGAGTAATAATTAACATTTCAAAATGAGTGATTCTAAAATATTCAGAAACACGTAAAAAAAAAAAAACTCTGAATAACTATCATAACCATCATAACATATACTACTCAGGGAAGCCAACAAAAAACATACAGATCCAAAATATGGATTGGCAAGAATTAAGTCTCAAACATTTTCACAATCAATTACATGCACATTGAAGCACTTGGAAAAATTCTTGTTGATCCTGTGAAGTAGAAATAATCAAATTAAGAATCATATTAAAGGAAATAACAGAAAATTTAAAGGTCTGGAAGCATAACTTACTTTTAGTATGGTGTCTGTTCCAAAAGGAGAGCGTAGTTTCCCATAATGCTGACAAGCTATTTTAAGCAAGGAAAGAAGCAATCTTAACCTTTCACCCTTATTATAATCCATGTCAGGTGATTCGCAGTGTGCAATCCTCTCATCTATCCATTTGTACAGTTCTTTACTTCCAACACTCCCACCAAGCAGTGGACCTGGGAAAGATTGCTGGCATAGAGCACAGAAATAATCACGACTACAATTTCCATTGCTAGGAGAATTAATGTTTCCCATCACAACCTCCATCAAGTTCAAGACCGAAACAGAGCGTTGCACAGTATCCTTCAGATAAGGGAAAAAACAAAAAGAATACACCTTGTTAATCCTTTTGAGAAATTAATGCCAGGAAAAGAATTACACACTCCATCTGTCGCTATAATCCTTTAGGAGGAGGAGGAATTTATTTAAAAAAAAATTCCAAGAACAAAGAATACTTGCAAACTCTTAAGACTTTTGGCAACCAAATGAATCACGAAATGCAACGGGAGAGGTTTCAAGATTTTAACCTGGCTTCCATATGGTAAGCTTGAAAGACTGGAGTCTTTCATTATAACAAGTTTTCCACCAAATCCAAATGTCACCAGAGCATGAGGAGGACGACCAGCAGATGATCTTCCTGCTGCTTGAGGGGCATAAGAAAACTGCTGTCCGCCCTGGAATGATTGTTGGTAATAGCTGACAATCTTCTGACTTCCGTGGCAATCATCAGAGAATTTGTTTTGTTCATCTAGCTTTGTATTCAAATAATTAAACTGCTGAACAATGTCCCCATCGGGGGCAAAGCTGTGCAGTTCTACAGTCCCATTAGCCAAACCCTGACTTTGGCTAACTTTATTGTAAAATGGAACTGATCCAAAGGATTTAAAAGCATTCTGTTGATCTTTGTGGACAGACATATTGGATGCATATGAATCATTGAAATGATGGTTTTGACAAGAAGTCACATTATGGTCACTCTGATCAATTGTCCCAGTCGTGTACCTGTCCGGACCCTGCCGATGGTTAGTACCATATGAACTGTTCCAGATGCTATCCACATTTTGGCTACCAACAGCCTGTGGCTCATAATTGTCAGATTGGCCATAGTCTTTATAGAAACTATCACTGCTATGCGAGAAAGTGCTGGCATGACTATACCCATTTTCAAGTCCCCGGCCGGTAGACTGAATGGACGAATCATAGGTCTCCAATAAGCGCCATTCTTGGGCAATTGTGTCATAATACCAACCAGTATACTGAGGATAAAAAATCATATGTTCCGGGTACCCGTTATTCCCTTGTGGAACATGACCCCAGCTGGATACACTTTCAGTTGTACCGGTTTCAGCTAAAGTTCCAACAACAGACTGAGCAGTTTGCTGCATATAAGAAGCATCTGCTTTCTGATCAGATGCACCAGTCCAATCAGCAGCTGAATTAGCTTCAGAAATTCCGTCGTTACTGGCTGTTGCATTATGGCCATCTATTTGATACCACTGTCCAGAGCATGGGTCGTACTTCCAACCTGGATAGAGATTTTCCCAATACTGATTGCTATTGAGATCTTGCCCATTTGTCCTTTCTTCCAATGATGCATCGTAATTATGATCCCCATGATGTTGCATGTAATTAACCGACATATTTACACCATCACTTTCAACTTTATTACCTGTTTTCACCGCCCTATTTAAATTATCACTTGCATTCCCTGGAAAATCTCCAGACTGGTCTCCGAATTCACTGAAAAAATCAGAGTACGACCCAAACCCAACCCCTCCATTCGAATTAGCGTTAAACGCATTCCAACCCACCTCCTTAACTCCTGAACTGGTGATTCCAGTACAGTTGCTTGCTGTTGAAGCCGATATGAATTCCGATCCCATCCCATCCTTACTGATATCCATCCCACTATCACATCCAACTGAACTAGAAGACACCAAGGAATTTCCCTCTTCAGCATGTGCACCAACCAAACCCATATCCAATTTCGCATTACCCTTTTCCCCTTTCACTTCAATCTCACTTTCACCTGCATTGGAATTCTCAATTGCTGGATCAACATCACTAATCCCGAGATTTGAGAATGCTTTGGCGTCATCAGAATCAATAGCTTCATCATGGCCTGACTTAATGACCGCAGCATCATCCTCAACGAGTTTATCAAAGAAATCCTCATCCGTCTGATCCTCCACGTGGAATGGAGGATTTGAAGCCATCGACCAAAACCCTAATCCTTCGTAGACTCCTCTTGATCCGCCCAGAAATTTAAATTAAGTTCGCTGGAAAACACGCTTTGATAATCCCTTAAAAAAATCCAGACCGCGATATCCGAGCTACAATGTCAATCAACCCTCGAGATCCACAACCAAAAACCTCAGGCGAAAGATGATAGAACCAAGCATTAACAAATAAGATCTAGAATTTTGCCATGAACCAGGTATGATGCAAAAAAAACATACCACGAAACTGCTGGCATGGGGCTGAATTAAACGTAGCTAGTCAAGCCAGAAGCATAAATTCTGAGAAAAATAAAATTTAGAGTTGCATAGGAGAATTAGCAGAGATTCAGAGAGAAGGAGAAGAGCAAACAGAGGAAAGCCCTCGATTTCGCACCATTCCCCCCACCCCACCACCTACTTCGTTTTTTATTTTTTTGAAGATTTGAGGTATTTTTTTCCCCCTTTTTGTTCTATTTTATTCCCCGCGTTTTCTCGGTGCATCTTTTTATCTTTTGTTTTTTTAATATATTTTACCGCCAGATATGCAGGATGTGCCAGCTATAGCTACGTCCATTCCTGGTCCATGCAAATACTTGCGCATCTGATTTTTTCTTCTGCCGTCGTTCCATACTCCGTGACGTAGGGACACTAACAACGAGTTTTTTTTAACCTTATTAAAAAATAATTATACAACATTTGGTCATTTTTATAAAAATATTTTAAAATTTTCCATATATTAAATATAAAAATAGATCAAATTATACTCATTTTTTTTGTTTCAATTTGAATATATTTATATTTTTTAATTTTTAAAAATATACACTCATCTTTTATATTTTTTTAAAAATAGAAAGTTAAATCTATATTTAAAATAAAAAATAAATATATAAAAAAGAGATCAAAATATATTTTTGAAAATAAAATAATGTCGATGTAATTTTATTAAATTTCAAAAAATATGAACATAATTTATAAAAAAAACACTATATCTCCATCAACAAAATTTATATTATAAAGACTTTAAAAATTTTCACCTTTATAGGTATAAAAATGCATTCCAACACGATACCGAGAATAAAATATAAAATACCAAAGAAATTGGATGTGACAAATTTTATATAGATTATTGGAAATAAAGTAAAACTAAGAAAAAAATTTAGAGGAAATTAAAGAGAGTTTTTTTGGGTAAGACAACAACTCCAAAATAGGAATTGTTTGTATTTATTTTATTCCGACTAGAAATATTGAATTTATAGTGTGTTTGGATATGAAAATTGAAGTTCATGATTTAATTATCAATGAATTTAAATTTTATAGCCTAAAATATTTTGTATGATGATAATCAGATAAAATTTATGAACTAGTTAAATATTTTAAATAAAGAATTTAAACTATTAAATTTATAAATTTCATATTTACTTTTAAAATATTATATTAGCTATCATTTTCATTTATAAAAATTAAATAAAATTATCATTTTTTAAATCTAAAATTTAAAAATTTTTAATATTTTCTAAATGTTTGATTTTAATATTTTTTAAAATACTTTATCTATATATATCAGAATTTTGTATGAATATGAGACCAAAATCATTGGTTAATGCTCCGCAAAAGAGGATGGGCAAAGGACCACTTTCTTTATATGCGATAGTCATCAAATTAAATAGTTTTCGAGTGGGTATGGTATGCATTGATTTCTCTGGTTTGAATAAATTAGGTGCTTGCCGGTAGATTACACTTGGGTAATATTATTGAATTATATTAAATATATTTTTATTCTCATTTATTTATTTTAAAATCTAAAAAATTATTTAATAATAAAACACTAAATTTTTTAACGTGGGAAGCTTCCAATAATATTACCCATAAACTTCATGATGCTTGCGCCGAAGTTTTTCCTTACCTAATTCCTAGTTTACCAATTTGTTAACCAGAAACAACAAACTTTTATTTTCAGCATTCATTTTCTTTCATGACATATTACATTAGTATCACACGAGTTATAACTACGAAGAAATAGGAAACATGTAAAATACTTCCCATGAAATAATTAAATTTTACCTTTTTTAATTTTAAAAATTTAGATAAAACTTCCTTATTAAATTATACAAAATTTGAAATCAACACTTATCACTGTCTTAAGTTTTCATTTTATCAAGTCAATTATTTTCATAAACATTTTAAATAATTAAAAATTATAATATTATATTATATTAATTTATTTCATTATTTTTCACATAATTTTTATATTATACAATTAATGAAAATTAAATTTAATACACAAAATTTTAATTAAATATTAAAGAGTGTGTTATAAAATTATGCATAAAAAATAATAAAATGGATCAAAATACTATAATATTATGTAATTTTTATTTAAAAAGCTTATTAAAAATTATATAATTTAATAAAATAAAAAATTAAGTATGTCAATTTTAAATTTTATATGATTTAAATGGTGATATTTTTGAATTTTTAAAATTAAAAAATCAAATATAATCAAAATTTATTTGTATATTAATATGTTATTTTATTAATGACATATCAAAATTTCTTTTATAAAAGCTCCGTTCATTTTAGTGTTTTGACTGGTTGATATTTTTCTACAATGTTTTAGACGGTAATGACGGGTTTTGGATTAATTTAGCCGTCACTGAAAATTACTTATTTTATCAAGAGCATATTCACCCAAATGAACAGTACCTTGATGATTTCATTTCTGGAGCATCTCTGCATATAATTCCAACGGGCGGCTGGTTGGTTTGGAAAACAGGTAAGAGTGCAATCAGATAATACTACACCGACAATTTAAAAAATTTAAAAAAAAAAAGAAAGAAAGAAAGAAAGAAAATCTTTTCACGCCATCTCATATTTTTACATTTTTCTAAGCCTCGGCTACAGTCAACAGGCCCAGCCCAGTATTTGGTTGATCGATTTGTGTGTGTTCTGTTGGGCTGCATTCAGATCTCCACATTTCTTTTTAGGGGAAAATGCAATTTACCCTCAGAACTTTCATTCAATGACAAAAATAATATACAAACTCTAAAATCCTACATATCACCCCACATGAACTCTTAAAAAAATTGAAAACGTAAGTTTTAGTATTAAAACAAACAAAGATATATCTTTAGCTCATATTCCTATTGCTCTAATTGCATGGTTTGATAATGTTAGTATTTGAGGAGCCCAATTGCGAATCAAAATGCTCCTCTCATTCATCCATTCTTTGAATATGCTTTTCTTAATTCAATTTTCCAGTTCTTGAGATTGATTTCCTCCTTTATTTGCCTAAATGAATGGTCTATTTGAAGCTTTTAATGCCAATCCAAGTTCAACCAACTGCAATGAACTTTTAAAAAAAATTGAAAATGTTAGTTTTAATGTTAAAACAAATAGAAATTTATCTTTAGTGCATGTTCTTATTGCTCTAATTGCATGGTGTGATAATGTTAGTATTTGAAGAGCCCAACTGCAAATCAAAATGCTCCTCTCATTCATCCGTTATTTGAATATGCTTTCTTTAATTCAATTTGCCAGTTCTCGAGACTGATTTCCTCCTTTATTTGCCTAAATGAATGGTCTATTAAAGCTTTTAATGCCAATCCAAGTTCAACCAACTGCAATGAACTTTAAAAAAAAATTGAAAATGTTAGTTTTAGTGTTAAAACAAATAGAAATTTATTTTTAGCTCATGTTCCTATTGCTCTAATTGCATGGTGTGATAATATTAGTATTTGAGGAGCCCAACTGCGAATCAAAATGCTCCTCTTATTCATCCGTTCTTTGAATATGCTTTCCTTAATTCAATTTTCCACTTCTTGAGATTGATTTCCTCCTTTATTTAGCTAAATGAATGGTCTATTTGAAGCTTTTAATGCCAATCTAAGTTCAACTAACTGCAATGAAGTTAAATTGCATAGACTTTTGAAACAAACATAAATTACAGTATTTGGTTTCTGCAAATTAAGCTATTTTAGGCATTCCTATTCATCAATAAAGACCTTGTTATCTCTTTGTGCCTTGTCCACATGATCCTTTTTGGAAAGTGAAACTATACCAATACAACAAACTTTCTCTTTTGCTTCTCTGTAATCCCTTACAAAGCCTTCCTTCAACTTTTCAAAAGTATTCATGATTGTTCATAAGTTGTCATTTCAACTGCAAGAATTTTTTCTTTAAAGCTCTTCCACCCATTTCCTAAGTTTCCTATTATATATTCTTTCACCATTTCCATTCTGTTTGCAATGCCAAGTAAAACTAAGAATTCTGATTTCAAGGGAACATCATGGACTTGTAAGTCATGGTAACCTAAAAATGAGAAACAACTACATCCGAAGAAAGAAATCGTAGGAATATTGAATTGGATAGAGATTTTAGTTGTATAAAGCAGACACATATAAAAATTATGCAAGTTAATTTTTATGTCAACTTTTCACACAGTTCTTCAACTAACTTCTGTAGAATGTTTATTGCATTGAATAAACTCATGCCTTTTTTATTTTCATTGCATATATGTTGTCCATATGCAATAAGGTTACAATGAATGGTAAAAAAACCCCAGAGAACATCTAGGCAAGTGTTTTTAAAAACCAAGATGCACTGTTTAGAAATATACCTAATTCTAGCTATTGTGCAAGGTGCTTGATCTTTAGGCGCCAAATAGTATCCTATTATGTCCCCCACATGGAGAAAAAGGAGAGTGCTGAGTTCAAATATTAAGAGAAAGAAAATCCAATTCCCTATACTCGTATATGGCATATCTGAGATTAATGGGAGATTGCACAGTACACTGATATGTATTATATAGCCTTGGCTCAATGAAAAAGAATGAGACTACAAATTTCTATCTATTTTAACGCTTACTAACATTTTTCATTTTTTTTATAAGTTCATAAGGTAATCTCGCAAATGATCATGAAATTATTTACTATTATGGATCAGAGCAATTGGATTTGGTAAAATTGATTGACCAAGGTGAAAACAAGATATTGGCAAACTGCCAACTTTAAAAAATGAATAGGATCAAATTTTCTATGTATCTAGTTAGGTCCATGCTCTAGTGGTCTCTTGCAAAAGAAGGTTGTATCCAGAGAAAGTTAGAGTTTTAAAGCTTGGGGTTTAATAGAATAAAGTAGAGGATAGCAAAACAGAGTAGGTTTTCAAGTAACTAGGAATGCATCAGAGAATGAAACAAAAAGCATGCTTTCCTTACATATGCCGTTAGCCTTAAATAGAACCAAATGTTTTCATTTTTTTTCTTAAAGTTCAAGGAGGTGATTTGTAAAGTTTAAAACTTTATGTACTAAATTTGATTGTAAAATAATCTTTAAGGAGATTTTGTATATTTTTCCCTCATTTTTGTCATTAGAATAACTTTAGATGGAGTTAACATGCGGTGTATTTCTTAAAAAATATATAAAATGAATTTAAAAAATAAATATAATTTTTAATTTAAAATTGTAAATTTGAATAAAAAATAATAAATTTTAAAGTAAAAATCGTACCCTCATTTCTTTAAAAATAAATTAAAAAAAAAGATAGCTATATTTTTTGAAGATGTCATGCAATTCTTACCTACATGAAAACAAAAACGTTGGTATAGAGAGAATGTTGGTAGACAAGAGTTTGGAGTTGGAGAATAACCCCATGTAAACTACAGTGCAAATTGATTACAATTAGTGCAAAAAATTTGCGTATTAGTTAATATTAATTTTAAGCTCGTGCATAGCACGGGATTGCTATATTAGCCAATATAATTGAATATACCTATTATAAGTTATAAAAAAACATATATAATAAACACTAATTTATTACTATGCACTATAAATAAGAAATAACAGACTTTTATAGGCAAAAAGCTCATCACTTAAGTTGAACCGACTTTATCAGAGTAAATACGGAGCTCTGAAATTAAAAGAGGCAAAGAGCACTAAAAAATAAAACTCACAAATAACACTTCTATCATCGGTTCACTATATATTAATCTTAACTTCTAGAAATTGAGTACAAATTAATATCTATTAAATCAATATATACTTAGACACTCTAAAATATGCACATCAATTCCTTTATGCACTCACAATACCTACAAATATGTATTAGTACCTAAAAGTAGTCAAAAGAGTAGTATATTAGTTTGAAAGAAATGGACAAGTAGAGACACAATTAGTAGTCAATACACAGAAGTGGACTTTTACATTTCAATAACCATAACTTCTTTATCTCACAAATTAAGTTCAAACATCCACATAACATGAAATAGAAGGGCAATTTTGGAATTAATTGAAATACTGAGAATGAAAATCAAATAAAAATAAAAATTCATCCTATATAATTAGAAACTTTCTTATAATAATATGAAGTAATTATATCAATGATAAAAATAGAGAGAAAGAGAAAAACTAGTAATGAAGCATTAATGAAATTAACTGAAAAATTCGAACTTCCTCTAATCATCTTTAATATTACAACCCAACTCACTAACTAGAGGGACACTCCATATTTTGCTTGAATTTTGTTCATATTTATTTATCAATACTTTGAGGTTCTTATCATGAAATGAAAGATCATAGATTTAAGCAAACATGCATAAATTTAAAAAGAAGCAAAAATTGAATACGAAATACAAAAGCCTCCTATTAAAATGCTAAAAATAAAGCTTAGAAATCACAAACTATGCAAACCTTCATCATTTTGTAATTGCAAATGCAAATGCAAAACCTATATCCCGAAGTAACAAAAACAAAACCTTTTCATTTTGTTATCGCTCTAAATAACAGTACATCAGTAGAATCTGTCTTGCAATCATCCAAAGAAAACAATTGAAATGGAACATGTCATTTGCCTAAAAAAGCAACTCAAATCATAAAAGTAAAGCACAACGAACATACTTTTTTTCCCTTCAACTGACATTTTCAATAAAAGAGGGCAAATTTCTTTAAGTATCTATTGAGTAAGAAAATTTTAACACATTAATGGTACCATAGACTAAGATTGAATATCTATTTATGACACTTTAATTGCTTGAAAAAAAAAAGCAAATATCTTAGGAGAAAGAAATAACTATTTTTTTATCCTTAAGTTGGACCGTGTGAAAATAAAACTAACAAATTAGGATATTAGTAGAAGTTGGCTTCTTTTTTATGAGAGGAAGGAGCCCATTATCAATGGCAGCAAGCTAATAACTAACATTACAAACAACTTAGGCAAAAAATGAAAATTTGCAAGGCTTAATAGCTTAACATGTAATAGAAAATAATAATATAAAATGGAGAAAAGAAATGTTGTTTTAGATGTATACATAAGATAGGATAACTAAAAACTACAATTAAATAAAAATAAAAATTATATAAAATATTTTTGCAATAATATAAAATAATTAGTATTGCATCGATATTACTTAATAATATTAGTATGTTATATTTATACTATTAAGTGATATTATTGTCTAAATTGTAAAAAATAAAAGTGAGCATAAAAAATTGTAAAAAAAATAGGTAAAAGTGAAATAATGCATAAGTTATAAAGCATTGGCAAAATCTTAATTGTTGTACATTTAATTTAAAACATGGTATTTAAAAATTAATATAAACATAATATTGATAAAATTTTAAAAACTAAATTTCATTTAAAATTTTAGTTACTTTCATTAAATAATATAATATACAATTAATTATTTCATTTAACATCTTTTATATTAAAATTTTAACTTATTTAAAATATATTTATAGTAAAACTAAACATATCATAATATATTTATACTAATTTGTATCATTAACATCTAAATTGTAAATAATAGTAGATATAAAAACTATCTAAAATTTATTTATAACAAAATTATATATATATATATATATATATATATATATATATATATATATATATATATATATATATATATACATACTATTTCATGATATTAGTACACATGTAATATATGAGTTTTAACTAAAAGTTAAAATTATAATAAGTAATTAAAATAAATTAAAATTTTATATCTATAATACTTTATAATATTAGTGTCTATGTGATAAATAATAACAATAAACATAAAAAATTAAAATATGCAATAGAATATATACACACACACACACATATATTTCAAGAAGAGAGATAATAAGCAAATTATATAGAAATATAGGAGTTGAAAATAGAAAATATAATATAATTCTATTGAATTAAAATTTTAATTAGTGCGTAAGTTGTAAAGTCTTGGCAAAATCTCACTCGTATCTTATATAATTTAAAATATAGCAAAATAATATAAAGATAATGTACATTAATAAATTTTAAATAAATAAATTTATTTTAATTTTTAAATATTTTATTAAATAATAGAATATCTAATTAATTATTTAAAAAATTATTTTTATTTAATTTTAAAATTCAAATTTTCATTTTCTATATATAATTCTTTATATTATTAGTATTTAAGCAATAAACAATAATAATAGATATAAAATGTAAAATATGCAATAATATATATATCTATATATATATATAAAGAAGAAAGACAATTGGTGGATTATATAATAATATAAGAGTTAAAATTAAAATATATAATATAATTAAATTTTAATTTTAATTTATCTAAGTTGAAAAGGATAATAGCAAAAAGTGAAATAGTGAATAAGTTTTAAAATTTTGATAAAACCTCAATTATATATTATATAATTTAAAATATAGCAAAATAATATCAAGATAATATATATTAATAAATTTTAAATAAGTAATTTTTGTATCTTTAAAATTTATTAAATAATAGAATATGTAATTAATTATTTCAATAAAAATATTTTATTAAATTTTAAATATCTAGGAGTATTTTTATAAAAAAATTAAAATTTTCATTTGGTATCTATAATACTTTATAATATTAGAATTTAAGTGATAAATAATAGTAATATACATAAAAAGAAAAAATATGTAATAGAATATATATATATATATATATATATATATATATATATATATATATATATATATATATATATATATATATATATATATATATATATAAAGAAGAGAGATAATAAATGAATTATGCAATAATATAAGTGTTAAAATTAGAAAGTATAGTATAATTCAATTCAATTAAAATTTAATTTATTTAAAATAAAAATAAAATATATCATATTCTATGTATAATTTTTATTGATATTAGTATCTAAACCATTACTAACATGATTGATAATATATAAAAAAGAAGAAGCAAAATATATAATGAAACAACTAAAAATAAAAGTATGTAATTCTTATATTAAGTAATATAAGAGTTAAAAAAAGAATATACAGTTAAATAATTTAATTAAAATAAAATTTTAACTTATTTAAATTAATTTATAGTAAAAAATTATTGTACTATATTTATATTAATTAATGGTATTAATGTTAGAATTATAAAAATAGAAATAATGCACATAAAAATATTTAAAAAAGTGAAGTATTATGAGTTTACAACTTTGAAAAAATATAAATTATTATATATTTAATTCAGAATATAGCACTAAAAATTGATATTAATAAAATAATTATAAATTATAAATAAATATATTTAAATTTAATTTTCAAATATTTTTATTAAATAATAATATATGAGATTAATTATTTCAATTAGTATTTTCTATATTAAAATTTTAAATTATTTAAAATATTTTATAATGAAATTAAATATACCATGTGATTTCTATGTTTCTTTGTAATATTGGTATGTAAGTTATAAATAATGGTAATTCGCATGAGGAAAGAGAAAAAGGTCAACATCTAATAAAATAAATTAATAAAAAGGATAAATAATAAATAAATTATCAAGTATTATAAAATTTAAAAATAAAATAGTATAATTTTTTTATAAATAATAAAAGTAGATGTAAAAATATAATAAAATTAGTAAAAAAATAAATGAGTTATAAAATAATAAAAAGCTTAAAATGAAATTAAAAAAATAAACATGTAATTGAGTATATTAAAAAAAGGAAAAAATCCATGAGATGTAAAGTAACATAATAGTTAAAAATATAATCTAAATTTATAAAGTAAAAATAAGTAGATAAAATAAAAAATATAAAAATGTATAAAATTGCATAAGAGTTAAAACAAAGTTCAACAAATTTTACAAAAAGGTATCCGAATTGCAATAAAAAATAGTTATAAAAAAGATATTATTGGAAAAGAAGAATGAAAGATTTTGGAGAGTTAAAATTTTATAAAAAGTTGACACTTGTTACAAAAGATAATAGAAAAAAGAGAAAAACTTATTTTAATAGTTAGATATAGATTATTTAGTGATATTAATATTAAAATTAAAAAAATTAAAATGTAACAAATAAATAGGAGAGAATAATTGATGAGTTGTGAAGTAATAAAAAAGAGTTAAAATATAATATATAATTCAATTAAATTATATTTTTAAGTTATTTAAAATAATTTTATACTAAAAGTAAAATATATCCTATTATATATACACCTGTTTGTGAAATTAGTATATAAATTATAAATAACAAAAATAGAAGTGATAAAAGGAAAGAAGAAAAAGCATAATTTTAATACGAGTGAATATATTTATATTACACAATAATACGTACATAATCTATTGGATAATAGAAAAAATAAAAAAACTATATTATAATTTAAAAGTAATAAAAATGCAAAATAAATTTTAATTAAAGTAAATTTTTTCGTATTTAATATTTTTATAATAAAAATAGAATATATTATGCTATATCTAAATTATTTGGTAATATTAGCATTTAAGATGTAACTAATAAAAATAAATATAAAAAAATTTGCAATAAGATAATATATATATATATATAATATGTGGTGGAGTAATAAAATAAATAAAAAGAAGTGAGGAAATGAATTTGTGTAAAAAATAAAAATGTGCAAGTGATAAAATGAAAAAAGAAACGACAATGTTGCTTTGGGCGGGAAAATGAAAAAGAATAAGAAGAAGAGTTTGACACGTGTCCTGTGAATGGGAGAAGAAAAGGCTTCATTATAGATTTCGTTTTAATTAAGCTGCAGCTCAATTATATTAGAGCATTGAAAGTACGTACCGCGACATTTACAAAGTTCGCTAAGGTTCTGGTGAATAAATATAATATTTAATTTTTTATTTATAAAAATAATTATTACATTTTTAAAATTTTACCATTAGTATTATTAATTATTAATCTTTATTTTTATTATAATTATTTATCTCTCTCTTAACATATAATATTAAAATAAATGATAAAAAATATAACAAATAATCAAGCGTGCATTGATTTGACATTACTAAGTGAGATTTAACAATTATTTTTAATAATTTTCTTCATTTTAATATTGGGAGGGATTAATAATTATAACAAATATAATAATAACAATTACAAAATTTTAGAAATGTAATAATTATTATTTTTATAAATAATAGATTAAATATTGTGTATTCAAGTTTGAATCTAAAAAGAAGACAGAATATAATAAAGTTCTTACATGCTTGATATTGATAAAAAAATAATAATAACATAATATGCATCGAAATTAGGATCCAAAATTAAGTTTTGAATGAAAATAAAAATTGTTATTAAATACAAAATGATTTAATAGATTTATAAAAATTAATTTAATTAATATAAAAAATTCAGGATTCAATTTCATAATTTTTAGTTATAGTATTTTCTCTGAAAAAAAAAAACGAAGGTGTGTAAAAGAAGTTTTGTTTAATCTAGTCTGCAAATTAATGCAGATTAGATCAATAACAGAGAGCACCTAGAAAAATACAGCCTACGTATTATATACAAGAAAAAGGAAAGAATCCAAATGAAAGTCAATTTATATCAAGTGTTTAGCTTATGCACCGAAAAGGAGTTTAATGAAACATCTAACTACCCACGACATCCTAGAACAGGGGTGCAAATTATTCATAAGCAATTCGGGATCAATTTATGAAAAATTCAGTTCGAGTTCAAATTTTAACGAACTGAGTTTAAACGAGCCGAGTTCGTTTATTATTCGAATCAAGCTCAAACTTTTTATTACTCAGATCGAGCTGCTCGTGAACCTAAACGAGCTTAATATAAAATATTTTTTTATTTTTTATATAATATAATATATTAAACTGTTACAGGTTCGTTTAAGTTCATTTAGGCTTATTTATTTTTTATATTATATATAATATAAATATATTAAATTATTTTATATTCGTTTAGGTTCGTTTAAGATCGTTTAAATTCGTTTAAGCTCGAGTTCAAATTTAAATATTTAGACTTGATTAGAAATTTGAAATAAGAAATGTAACGTTTGTTTAAACTCGTATAAACTCGATTAAGCTTGTAATAAGAAATTTGAAATACTGCATCATAATGAATAGGAAGAATCCTTATATGTCTTAGTTGTGTCATATGTTCTTAATCATGATTAATGATAGAAAAATAATTATTAATTTTTACAATTCTCGTTATCTTAATAATTGAAATTTTATATTTTTAATATGTATAAATTTTATAAAATTGTTAGATAAATTAATAATTGTACTTCATTTATTGATCATAATTAATAATATACGGTATATTTAAAACATACAAAAATTTCTCGTGAATAGGTGGTGAAATCATGCTTTTCGGAAGCGTGAATCGAGCTCGGTTAGTTGACGGCTCAAGAGAAAAGGGCAAAACAACTGTGGAAGAATGAGTAAATTGAGGAAAGTGGTAACTTCGTTGCAAGATCTGCACCTGGCGGTGCCAAGCTTGGTATGTAATTATAATTAATTGATCATAAAAAAGACAAACAAAGTAAAGAATATGTTGTACGGACGGATGACAAGATTAAAAGGAAAGTGAAAAGAAAATGAAAAAAAGGCTACGGATCAAAACTGGCGCAAGCAAGGTATATATGAAATGAAATAACAAGTTTGAATCTCTTAAAAGTAAGCTTGTGCATTGCGTCGACGCTTTATTAGTAGCCACAAGCCTCATGAGCTTATCGTTACTTGTGCCAGCAACGACAACAACATCGTCGAACTTTAAATGTTATTTTTCCTAATGAAAATGATTGATAGGAAAATTTCCTCAACTCTAGCGGGGGCAGGACATAATTAGAATTGTCGGTAAAAATTTAGTTAGATATTATTATCAAGTCCAATTAAATAAAACGATAATCATTCAATATACATGTTATATATTACATAAAATCATTTGAAAATAACTTTTAAATACTGAATTTTTTTATAAATTTTAATTCAGTATATTAATTATAGTTGTTTGTTGCATTTGATAGTTTAAATGAATAAAATCTTCACAATTTCATTTGTTATCTGTTAATTTTAATTTATCATAAATCTTTCATGTAACTTTAGATTAATATTAGATCTATGAAAATGTAGAAGTTTAATCATTTAAATAACTAAATATAATAATTATAATTACAATTATTGCACCAAATTAAAATATTTAAATGATTTAGTATTTAAAATTTATTAAAAATGATTTTATATAATACATAATATATACTTAAATAAGAATTTCTTCTTAGAAGAAACAAGAGAAGTTCTCTTAGAAGAGTCGCCCAACCGAAAGTTAAATGTTACCAGCTTAAATGCTATTATACATTTAAGACATCAATAGTCGACGATAGCTCATATACCCTCTAAAGGAGGACTTTTCTTTTGGGGTTGGGTTTATGCTCCGTCTTATCTAATGGTTTTCTAGCTGGCTAATTGATAGTGAGTTATGCCTTCGTCTAATTTTTATGTTTGAATAAAAATAAATAAAATAAAACTTGAAGTTTAAAACCGAAAAATATTAAGATCTGCCGGACAATACTAAAACATTAATTAGCACTAAAATTAAAAGTTAAATTCTAAATGTTAAATTATTAAGTACTAAATTTATAGCATTTAAACTAATTTTTTATTTTAAGTACTAATTTTCTAATAATTTTAAAATTTTATCATAACATGTTAAAATTTTATATAATTTTAAAATTATCTTTAATTATAAGATGATTTTAAAATATTTATACATCAAATCCTTAAATGATGTGATATTACTATATCCAATTATTATTCAAAAATAAAGATAATATTACATATATTTATATAATAAAATTTCATTAAGACAGAAATAAATGTTGAATGTATTCAAATAAGATTGAACGGAAGCAATAAACTTTCACTTAATTAAGCATGAATCCTTAACCAATCAAATAAATAAAATTTAATTTTTAGCATCAAAATGCTATTCCTAAATACACCGTAAGTTACCATTGAAAAAAAATACACTATAAGTTACAAAATTTTAATTTTGCCAAATAAAAACATTTGAAACGTGGTTCAATCAATTTTTTTTATTTTTTTATTGAAAGATTCAAAATAAGAATCATTATCATGCATATTCTTTATTGATTTCTTGAAAGGTCTAGCCTGCAACGAGAAAGGCTACAGTACTCCACTGATACAATGGTGGATTATTATACTATTAAATTTTATTACACATTATGTTTATTTTTTAAAATTAAATATGATATATTATATAATAATAAGTTAATGACATATTAGGTCTTTTCTCTTAATTATAATGCATAATCAGAATGAGGTGAGTTTGCCATTTAGGCTCGTAAGTAGTCGAGTTGAGTTGCAAACTGATTTGTACAGGCCAAATACTAAACGGGTTAGATTAAGGTTGTCTACCTTATACACAGATTTTTATTGGAAGTTTTAATCCGATCTTCATGGATCATAAGTTAGTGCATGAGCTTTTTTTGTAGAAGTTTTAAGTTTTTTTTAAATTTGTCAACTTAAAATATTATATATTCATTTATAAATAAATTGTAGTACATTTTAAACTTATATATGAGTTTTTTTAAAAAAATTTATGTATAAATTTAATAGATATTATATATAAAATATAAGTTATAAAATACTCACAAAATAAAAATATCACCAATAAATTATTCATATCAAATTCTTACATGATTAATATTAAAAAAAAATAGATTATAATTTTATACAAATAAAAAATGTAAATTTATATAAAAATTAAAAAATATAAAAATAAATTATATACAGGCTAGCCGCGCCGGCTGCCAATTGAGACAAATACAGCCAACATTGTGGCAGTCCGAATCCTCCAGAACCTAATGATTGATTCACAAATTTTAGCTTATTTTAATAGCTCTATTACTATTAAAAACACGTCCACTCTTGAATTATATATTTTGAAGAGGTCAACACCAAATTTTGGGAAGAGGTGGGAATACGATACAAAAAAATTGATTGTGTGTTTTAATGGGTGGCCTGAGTGGGTACATGGACGTGAGCAAGGTTCTACATAAATTTTTTTTAATCGAATCAATTTTTTATTTTAATAACTTAATTTTAACGATATAAATATTAAAATTATTTTTAATCACTGAAGTTAAGTTTTAATATTTTTTTAGTGGTTAGCAACGATTTAAACTCATTTAATTTCTTCATATTTAAATCTTGAAAATTTTTATAATATAGAAGTGACTATTTTATATTAGAACATTGTTAACAAATATTATGCATGATTATCAAATTATCAACATAAAAATATTATATATGATTTATAAATTTAAAATTTTTCATATTTATAGTGGAGTCTAAATATTACAAGCACTTGTAATATTTATATCAATTATTAACATAGAAATATAACATTAAAATAAAAATTAAGTTACAATCTTTACAAAATAATAATAATTATAATTATTATTATTATACCTATAGCTATATTATGCAATATCTATTTTACATCACTAAAAGATAACATAAAAGTAAAAAAATAGAATATAAAGGCTTTATAAATTTTGAAAAAAGAATATTCTGAATAAATTTCTTTAGAAATAGTTAAGAAATTTTAATTTTTTTTTATCATAAATCAATTTTTTCAAAAATTTTACTTGATACAAACCGATTTTAAATTTTAAACCAATTTAACCATATAATTTTAATTTAATTTAATCTATTTTTTACGGTTTTTTTTGGCCCAACTCTAGATGCTTAGAATGCGAGGGATGGATAGTATTTTAATTCATTAAAAAATAAAATCGTAATATTGTATTATAATTAGTAATATATTTTTTATTTAATTTTTTATTATTAATCCTTCTATAATTTTAAACATTTAAATAAGGAGAGAAGAAGTTATTATTTAATCATGCATTTTTTCTTTATTTTTTTTCCTTTTAACCCTTTAAACAGACAATAACAATTTTTGATCGAAATGGCTGGATTTAACTCATTTAGTACATTTAAATACCATAATTTTGCCCAATTTACGTAAACTATTCCTATTGCCCCTGTGTTCCAACCTCAAAAATTTTTAAAAAAAATATATTAAGGACCTATTAGCAGGAAGTCAGAAATAAAATTTTGGTTCCGAATGTCGGAATTCAAGAGTCCAAGACTGATAATGATAGGTTTATGTTCACATTAAAGGGTCCAAAATTTAGGATGACAAACTCGTCTTTGAGTCAATATTTTAATCTCTGTTTCCATGATATACTTGTATGCAATCTTACAGTAATAGGCTGTTTTTGGCGAGGATTGCGTTAGTGGTCAATATCCTGTGATTGAAATTCCGAAGTTCGCTGGTGTGAAAAAATATACAGTGCTCACTAATATAGTGATGAATTAATATATTATTATATTTAATTCAATTATTAATATATTATTATATAATATGTTTTAAAAATTCTTAATTTTGCGAGGAAAAAAAAAGCTAAAAAGGACACCAATCACGTTGAAGGGCAATCCCAAGCGATTGAAATTCTATGGCATGATTTCGTGAGGAAAAAGAAAAGAGAGAGACTCCTCAATTATTGAAGTCATGGGATCTGGTTTTGAACGGGGAGAAAAGGATAGAAAACAAAGAAAATAGTAGATCGAAGAAGATGGGAAAAAAAAAAAAAGAAATCTCCTGAATAGAACGATAAGTCTCCCTCAAAGGATGATGATTTATTATCAGAAAATTAAGGGCGGAAAATGCTTCTAAGGTTAAAATATAATTTTTAATCTAATTTTCACTTAAATTGATGAATTCTAAGATGCTCCTTAAGAGTTTGGTACTTGAGGTAGTATGAAAAAATAAGATCACTTAAATTGGAATTTTGTAATCTCATCTAATAATTTATATTTTGCTACACCACCTCGAATGCCAAACTCCTAGGGATACCTTAACAAGCACCACTTAAATTTTAATAATATACCCTAATTGTTATCTAAATGATCGATTATATCACTTAAATTTTAAAATAAAAATGATATTAGATATTTTTAAAATTAATCTATTTTCAAATGGAAATATCCTTCTCGATTAAAAGAAGTCCTGATACAATAATTTTAGAAGGCACGCATGGGTATTTGGTGCAGGAAAAATAAATTTAAAAAAAAAGGGATTTTGCAACATACTTAAAAAACAAAAAATGTAGTAGCAACGTCAGCTCTCAAATAGGCTAAGGAAATCAACACAATGATTGTCCTCCTGAAAGACATAGGAGAAGTTTAGAGATTAGTCCCTTCACATAAGGTTTTGAATATCCCGAATTATGAACCTATATTATGGTCTTCTTCAATCATTCAAAGTGCTTCATCAAAGTCCGATTCACGAGTGAGATTGCGAATTTCATTATCGCAGGCCAATAAAAGACCACAGCCAATCGCATACAGCTCTGCATGCGTAATAATTGAAACTCTAATATAACGAGAGTAACCAAAAAATGAAAAATCTAACTTTCATCTGAAAGACCTCTAAAACCAGCATTTCTAGGATTCTTTAAACAACTTTCATCCACATTTTATTTATAACAATCCAAGGGAGAAGGAACTCAAGAGATAGACCGAGGTTAAGATAGACAATTCCCATGATTCGACCTATTTATGCAACTGCAATCATGCATAAAACTATACATATTATGAATAATTGCAGAGGACCTTAATTCATTGCCCCCGATCTCCATATTCCTTCTCCTCTACAAAATCTGGATTTGGATAAGTGTACAAACGAACTAACTAGTTAAATTAAATAGAAGTTAATTGGACTCGGTTGAATAAAAATGTACAATATTTTATTACACTATGTATTTATTTATATTAATTTAATAATTATAGGTCAAATATTTATTTACGTAAAGCATAAATTGTCTTTTAATTAAAATAAAAATGATAAATTTTAAAAAAATTAATAAGTTATAAATTACACTTTAAAACTTAACCAAAACCCTTTTTTAATAAATTAATTCATCAAATGCCTCTAAAAATAACTTATAATTAAATGAATAAGTTAATAAATTATAAATTTATTTATTTATTATATGTAATACGAATACACTTTGATCATATAATTAAATTTTTGGCTCAAATATTTTTATTTCTCTAAAATAGAATTTGATCTTTTTTTAAATCTTAATTTTCGTAATACACAAATTAAATCAATTTTTTTACCCCCTTGATTAGCTGTCGTCTATTCCTAAACAGAGTTGCCGACGCATCGCATTAAAAATTGACGTCACATATTAAACTAGGGTCGACCCAACTTCTCCAGGTCAGCAAAATTGTAGCCTTATTTTTCATTTTCCCCCCTCCCTTCCTTTTCTTTTCTTCGTCTTTCGGTCGCTGTATTCTTCTTATTACGCAACACTTCCTCCCTATCTTCCTCAGCCAACTCAGCTGCCAACCACCATCGATCTTTAACCTTCACTTCAACATCAAGGTGGCGCGAAGTATTAAAGATTAGCAATTCTCTAACAATTGAGGAACTAATTTTTCAAATGCCATTTCACCCAATGTTTGGTTTATGATTTTACAATCTGTGCTAAAAATTTTATTTTATTTATATAATGTATGAATTTAAAGTTTGAAATAAAATTCCTCTAGCTTTGGAAAGCTACTTGATATGAACCTGAAGTTTTCATCTTTTTTTTTTTTTTGGTCTCTTCTTCTTGGGTGTACATCGCATAACACCAACGGATTTGTAGTTGGCCTTCATAGCATCCTTTGGAAGGCTAAAACAACCAATTATGAGTTTGTAAAAATAATTTCAAAGCTTCGATTTTTATTATAATAAAATAGAAATTTTCAAAATTATTTTATTAATTTCTAAGCTCAAATAGAATCAACTATCCAAAATATGCACAAAAACAAGAGAAGGTATTAATTCATCAACTAATGAATCATAGGCTTAAAGGAAACAAAGTCAGGGGAGAAGGTGACCTATGAGTGGGATTCCGATGTCAATGAAGTGGTGCATTGGATTTGGGGTTAAAACATTCAGCTCCGACGAGATACGAAGGAGTCGAGGCTGGGTTTGGTAACTATAGGAATGATGCCGGAGCACGAAACCAGCGCCTGAAAGCAAAGCGTGAAAGCGGTTGTCTGGCGGGAGGAAGAGGGCGAAAGGAATCACTGGACCAATTGGCCATGTTAAAATTTTATTTTATTTTATTTTTTGTATTAACCACCTGATAGATCTTATTGAGCTCAAGCTCTCCCGATATTTTTTACTCTATTCATAAAATTTGAATTTGAAATTTTGTTTAAGACTATTGAGCATTCAAACCAATAATCGTTGATAATTAAAATTTTATTTTAATTCTTTAAAATTAATTAATTTTATAAATATTGAAAAATAATTTAATTAATTTATTTATTTATAATAAAACTTTAAAATTATCTTTTATTTATAAAGTTTAAGATAATTAAAAATATAAAAATACAATGAAATAAATACAAATAAGTTGAGAATATAAAATAATAAAATATTTATTAATGAAAAAGATAAAATTAAAAATATTTAATATTTTATTAAAATTTTAAAATAATAAATTAAAATTTTCTTCAATACAAAAAACATTCAAAAATAGAAGGAATATTATTTATTGATTTAATTTTTATTTAATTTAATATCTCAATTTCATGTAAAAAATTTAAAATTATATACAAATATTAGGCATATCATAATTCATGGATACCATCAAACAATTATAATGATTATGTAAAAGTAGATTAAATAAATGTCTCCATATCTTCTTATATTCTCACCTTCGTCAAATCACCATATAAGTTAAGAATTATATCTTGTAACACACGAATCGAAGCATTGAGCCTTAGCAAAAAAATTGATACCTTACAAGAATTTGTAAAGAGCACAAAGAAAAATAACGTAAGAAAAGAAAAAATTACTATCTTCATCTTTGCCCTTCTCAAGTTAATGCTAGTATTCTTATTAGTCTAATGCTATCAGATCATACAAAACTCTCTTATTTAATTGATCTTTAGCATGTGGTGTTAATGGATAAAATATAGTGAGTGAAAAGAGAAATTAAGAACCTTCAAATAACTTAATCTATCAAACAGTTACAATTATTTAACTTTCTTTATTAAATTAAAAAAAATTATTCTATTATTTCAAATTATATGATAAAATTATTTATTTATCCTAAGAAAAAAAAATATAAAAAGTACCTACTAACCTTAGTTAATCAATGTCCATCCACCCAAGTATGATCTTTGTAAGAGTTATACAATTATCATCATGATTATTTAATAAATAAATGAATAATTTAATATGTGAGATTTCAATAATTAATAGAATTTAATTATATTTAATAAATTTTAATTGCATAATTATTAAGACTTAATTTCATATTTAATAAAATTTAATTATAATTTAATAAGATTTAAGGGCATACTTGATAAAATTTATATCCAATTGTAATACTTTACGTGGTCGAAGGTAGTAACTCTATGCTTCACTAATTCACATGAACAAAATATTGTAGTCTGACTCCATTTAAGTCTGTCAAAGAAATTGTTGACATGGACTTTTCCTGCTGAGTTGGCAACTACAACAAAATGCTTTGAAAAAATGAAAAAGAAAGAAAGAGAAAAAACTATGGACTTCATTCTCGTATTCTTGAACAACAACATGAACTCAACCCCACTGCTTTGTGTTCTTGTGTTCCGCGGACATGGGGAATGGAGAAAGAAAACTATACCCCAGAAAAAGAATATATAATCAATAAAAAATGATTTTATTAACTCAAGCTAGAGTAAAAACTCATGAAAAGTGGATCTTGTATTCACGAGGACGAACATGTAACTCTGAGATTTTGAGAAAAAAAAAAATGATTTTGGTTGAGTTTATTGTAGCTCTTTCAAGAGTTAATGCAGAGTTTGGACCTCCAGTTTTGATTGCATTAACATATAGTCCCTCAAACAAAACCCCAGTTCTTTTGCTTAAAGAACCTCACCCCACCAAAATAATAATAATAATAATAAAATAAAAACTTAGTTGCATAAGAAGGGCAGCCTTCTGATTTGAAAAAGGACTGAACTTCCCAGAAGCACAAAAGGGACTTCAAACTTGCCTACATTTTTATAATTGGAGAGCTAATGTTTACTGATCCTCTCAAAATAGGCTATGGAATCAGATGCATTGTGCTTGCTATCTCGATTTGCAGAATTTTACTTTTCACAATGGTGATGAGATGTGGGCAAGAAAAGCAGTATGCTTTGTCAAATTCGAATGTGTACAGAGCCATTGCCCCTTCCCCAAGAACATAATACATGGAAAATATGATATTGTTGAAACTCATAAAATTAACAAACAAGTGTACTAACTCAGCATATGATATTATAAATTCAAAAATATGATATCTATATAAGAAGAAAATAATATAATTTAGGAAAAAAATACAAATTACCCTTTTAATTTTGAGATAACTAATTGCCTTTAACGCTAACAACTATTAAATACTACAATCCGATGCCACTACAAAGAATTGTTGACAAGTGAATCTTGTTTAATCGCAGAATGGAAACACATGATTGCATTGTTGACGTATTTTTTTGTAATGCTTTCAGACTTTTATGAAAAGGACAATGTTTTCTTCCTATTGTTCACTTTATTTATACATAATAGATTGATTAAATAATAAATTCATTATGTGTCATATAATGATGGGATCCTGGGAAAGTTAAAGAATTTACTGAAACTTCTAAATTCGAATGTCCTCATTATCAAGCTAAAACAAAATAATAAAATAAAATCACAATGCATGCGACTAATTTCCTTAATATTAACTATTAGGATGAAAAAAAGTTCTTATTCATCTTATTATAAGTTTTAATTTAGGGTTCTTCTGCTAGCACATTTTAGAAGTAAATGAGCCACATGCACAAACAAATCCACAAGTTTCAGATTGATATTTTATAAAGATTTTATGTTTTATTTTATATTCGAATTTGGATATTTAATTTTTGTGTATACATGTCTACTCTTATTATAAAAAAGAAAATACTAGTTTAAAAATAAATGAATATGTGAGACCTTAATATGTTATTTGCTTTCATTAATTTTTTTCTTAACCTAATGAAAGTAATAAATCAATGTCTAACGTCAACAAGAGATCTCTAGCGAATGGTAACCATTAAGCTTGGTGTGGCTATATGCGGCAGCCGTGGTCAGCATTCCAGAGTCTGCGGCTTCCGTCGAATGAAACATTACTTATTTTATTTTATTCCTTTCTTGTACTGGGCAGGCCCCACCAAGTTCAATAAACTTCTAGACGAAGAAGAAGGAAGCATAGAAGTTGACCAGAAAATTAAAAGAAAATAAAAAAAACGTCGTCGGTCCAATTCATTGTTTCTTCTCCTTCCCCAAGTCGCGCTGACCAAATCTGCGACGGTTCACCAACGATGTTTCTTCCAGCTGCCCCTGCCCTAACTGCCGAATCGTTCGAGCCCCGTCGAGAAATTCTTAATCTTTTACCATTCGGCATATGATGATATAAGTTAAACTTTATGTTCAATAATTACAATTGCATCTGGTCCCACTTCTATCTATTAATGATAATAAATTATATTGCTATACTCCTCTATTGTAGTGGCTCCTCATATATAAATAGAATTAGAACAACCTAAGTATATCAGTAAATAAAACTAACAGCATCAAGTTAATTCGAATAATTGCAGTTCTGTACTTTTAAAATAATATTTCTAATTCAAGTTTTGTAAGTAAAAAAAGATAAATAATAAAAAAAAATCTTCAAACAGAGATTCTATTCGATTCGTTTCTAAATTAATTAAAATTTAATGTGAATGTCGAATATTAAAATCTCAAACTGTTATTGATTTCACAATTTTCTTTCTATTAGAAAAGCTTTATGAAAAATCTAAAATTTTAAAATTCAGAATGGTGTCTCAATTTTAAAACCATTAATTTAACCATATTCATTAAAATATAAATATTTATAATTTATAATTAAATAGTTTGGAAATTTCCAATAACACTTCAAATTTTGTCATCACCATGTATTAGAAATTTGAACACAAAAACAGAGTGTATTGAGTAATTTATCATTTTCTTGTTCGAAAAAATAATTAACAACCAATTAAAGGAAATACAAAGATTCAAACATGGAACATGGTGCAAAAGGGACAAATGGTGGTCAGAGCAAATTAGGGAGTAATCACGTATCCTTTCGGAAGGTAGAGAATGTCGACATACTGACGTTGTAAAGTTTACATGGTGTGGGAAATTACATTACATTGTAGGTTCAATTTTTGTAAACTAATTTAAAAATACTGGGTTTTATGTTTGATTTGATAGGGACCGCCGGGTGCCGATGTCGTAAAGCAAGACATCACATGCACGAAAGAAAGCCGCCCGTCAAACAAACTCGAAATGACTAAATTGTCCTCTATCAATTCAGCGTCATTACACTACATTAAAAAGGGGGGGAAAAAAAAAACAAAACGAAAGTCCTCGTTGTTACGCGTCATTTGCTTTAATAATCATTTGAAGCATTTGGATTAGCATAATGCCACTTTTATCACATAACCGACTGATTCTTCGATGAGAATAATTTGGGATTGGGTTCTCCTTCAAACCGGATACTTCGTTGCCTTCAAGGCGCATTAGTAAAAAAACAAAATATATGAACTCGAAATTAAGTTTTGAATTATTAAATTAAATTTTATAAATTTATAATATCATCCTTTATTTAATAATAAATCTTAATATATATTTAAAATCTGATTTTAAATTTTATTTTCAATTCATATAATATTATTAAAAAAATTTATTGGATATTCTCCTCCAACTCATCATCTCTGTACTTCCTTCTCATGCATCCACAACTATTGGCTTCTTCTCATTCATCACTTCGCAGTTTCTGACTTTGTCCCGCTATCATTAATTTCATGCATCACGCTAAAATAACAACAACTGAACTAGAATTCAGAAGAAATATCTACAATGCGGTGACTGAAAAATAAAATAAAGAACTGATCTTGAAACACCTTTGGGTGAAAGAGAGAGGGCAAGTTAAGCAGAGCATAAAAACAGAGAACTGGAGCACTTTAGTACTTTTAAAGATGAAAGTTGTTGGTCCACACCGAAATCCCAAACACCACATTAATTGGATTTCCATTGTGAGTAGTAGTCAGTGTAGTACATGAAAGATGAACTATTTTGATTACAACGAATTTTTAGCTAGCAATTCACTATCCAACTCTAGACATAGCAACAGAAAGTTGGTGAAAACATAAATTATAGTCATCTATGATTGTACCATCAAAAGCATTGATCTAACAATAAAGATAAATGATATGATCTTTAACTACAAAATTAAAAAAAAAAAAAAAAAACCACTTTACCCAATTTGCTTAAGAGAAGAAAAAACTGGAGATAATCAGACTAGAGATAATCAGATCAATGGTAGCTAGATTTTACGCATCAGAGACCACACTAAGTTCGTCTTCTTCTCCTGGAGCAGGCAAGTTGAGATCTATCAAACTTTCTTTCAATCTACCTGAAACGTTGACATTTGATGATGAGGTAGTTGCCGATAGATGAGATCTCTTGTGACCACCAAGTGCTTGTCCAGAGCCAAATACTTTATAGCAATACGGGCATTCAAAGATTTTGTCATTACCTGCTGCGTTTCTAGCTTCAGCCTCGCCATGAAAGCAGATGTTTCTGTGACTTCCCAATGCTCTTGAAGATCGAAACGTTTTCCTACATTTCTCACACTGATTCTTCCCGCGAACTCTCTTCAACTTGATCTCTTCAATTCCCTGTGGTTCTTCCGCTGATCTCACTGCTTCCTTCTCCTCTTCTTCTTCCTCGTGATCTTCTTCAACAATATTTCTCCTCCATCTGTCCCTTGAAAGCATCATCAGGCACATAGCAACATCTTCTTCAGGGGAAGTATCAGAAACCGAGCTCGCCGGTTCTGGCTCAGCCGCGGGCTCAGTAAAACTTGGCCTCGCCGCCTTCTTCAATCCCGATTCCTGGTTCTGAGTCTGGGTTCCTTCAACAGCACTAAATTTTCTGTTTCTCTTGGATCGCCGCCGTGTTGGGTTCTTTGACTCGGTCTCGCTCTCCCTATCTTGAACAACAGAACCAGCATCAACTGCAAACGAAAACTCAGGATCTGAAATTTTGAAACTTTTCTTGGGATTTTCTCTTAATCCATAATTTAAAACCTTCTCATCTGATTCCTTGTATATTCCTACTGCTTCTGCAACCTCTTCCATTTCTTCGTCTGAAGAAGAAGACGAAAATGAAGGAGAGTCAATGATTGGTCCGGGCTTCGGAGGAAGACGGAAGGTGGCCAGGTGTGCCTTCATGTGACCACCTAAAGCTTTGCCATTGGCGAATGTTCTGGAGCAGAGCTTGCATTTGTGCCTCTCCATTGGCACCAGAGCAGAGCAGAACAAACCACCAAAGTTGAAACCTGAAAGCTTTTGTGGGTCTCTTCTCACGAGTTTAGGAGTATTGGGAGCTTAAAAGGAAGGAGTAGGTGACAAGCATTCCTCCACCAAGAGACACTCAGCCCAAAAATTATGATCCTCAGGAATTAATAAAATATCATTATGAGCACAAAACAATTGTAAAAATTGCAAAAAAGAATATTTAAAAAAAATCATATGTACACGTTAATTATTCCGCGGCAAAAATTAAGAAAGTGTGATCGTGAGCAGGCAAAAGAGTCATAAGTAACATGCAGAATTTGCCCATTATGGATTAAGCTCTTTCTGTTTATTGCCTGGAACTTCTTAAGTTATCATTTGATAGGTTCCTAAATCAGTTGCACAAATCTATGTCATTTAAAATATAATTCATTGTAGTTTTCTACTCTAGCGGTGGATGGGTACTGATGTATTCATTACCAACATCTCTTTTGATTTTTTCTTTTTCCTTTTTCCTTTTTATATTCATGGTGCTTTGGTTTAATCTTAGAACTTTTAGCATGTTACATAATTTTTTAACCACTACCTTACCGCTTAGTAGCCTCTTTTTATTTTTTGTTTTACAATCACATAAAAGAATAAAGACTTTTTTTTATAAATTAAAGAATAAAGATGGATATATATTTCATGTATTAGTGATGTAATTATAATCAAATTAGTGGTACGCATTCGATACATTTAATATATAATGATATTTAATATCATTTTTTATTTTTTATTGCAGATTTTGAATTCGAATCCAAAACTTTTAAAAAATTCTTTTCTTTGTTAATATTTTGAGTTAGTATTCGGAACATCATATATATTATTTACTAATAGTAATTTATCACTCCTTAAACTCACATGCATCATATTCTTTCCCTTAATACTTATAAAAAGAACACAAAACACGTTACAATGTTTGATGAGAGGCTAATGTAGATACATCTAAATCACCCGCACATCAAATGTAAATCCATTAATGATTCTAATATACCATTATGTTACTTTCCATATGTATGTGGCTTGACAGAGCAGGAGATTATTCTCTTTTGGGGGAATCATTCTTTTATTCTAAGAAAGAAAATTATGAATCACTGAAATTGCTGAGGAATTTTTTAGTATAGAAGTGGATATTTATATGTTTTTGAATTGTGATATGGAACTTGAATGATTGATAGCTCTATTAAAACGAATATGAACAGAATGAGGGCTTGGATACAAACTCACGCTACAGAGTCAAATTGCTGCCAATTATGAATTATGAATTTCCTTATTTCTCGGTCATCGCATTAATAAGTTTCTCCACAGTTATAGAAGAAAAGAAAATAAAAGATTAAAATTGGATATCATTCATTGAATATTTTACTCAAGTGGTCTTCGTTCTCAGTTCCATTATCAGTGAACCAAAAATCTTAGATATATAAAATTGACAACAAAATAGGCCAAAATTTTAGCATGCAAAATAGAAACTAAAGTGGGAATGTGCTCAGTCTTTTGCATTTTGCATATTTTCTTTGTTATATCGTCAGAAAAGGAATTTGCATATTTTCTTTTACAGACTTTTTTGTTTCTTTTGCAAAATTAGTTGTTCTGTTGGATAAAAATTGTAAAATGATATAGAAGATCTGTTAATATAAATAAATATATCAATTAAATTAATTTATATTTATTTTAATATTAAATTATATTAATATAATTAAGATATTCAAAATAAGTATAAAATTATCTAAAATTTATGTTTATAAAATTGTATATTTATTTATTTATATTAAATCAATAAAAAATATATTAGATATCTATTTACATAATTATGATATTGATTATTATTTAATTAAAAATAACAATAAATTTAAAATTTTCTAAAAAAATTACTAATTTATAAATAATAAGATACCTTATAAAATTCATCAAATAAAAAATTTTAAATTATTCGCGTCCAGTGCGCGAAACACACACTTAATAGCATTTTACATCAATTCAATTTTCTCTCCAATACTATTGCTATTAATAAAAAGGTTTTGTTAGATGAAATTGCCATCAGACAGAGAGTAACGTTGTAGGAATAAGCAGCATAAAATAGTAATACTTTTTTAGTTGATTTTGCATCTGGCAAGCAAAGGCAAAGAGGGACACTAAGCTGAGCAGCACGCAAAAAACTCCCACCGACGGACAAAAGGAGCTGTAAATTAACGCCACGCTTTTTTGCTGTTCTGCTCTTGCTGGAGCTAAGTAGAAAATGCTTTGTGTATCATTCATGATACCGGGTCGGGTCCTGCCAAATTCATGATTGGGCAAATCTGGAAGTCCGAGACCTTCTGTCCTCCAAATGAGGCCCAACTTACTCTTAATATCAAATCCATTTCTATCTTTTTGATTTTTTAGCGTCCAAGTGAAGAATATTACGACAGAGGCAGAAAGAGGAATTGGCTTTGCATGAAAAAGGAAGTTAAAGGGACCACTTAATTGGTACAACCACCAAACTCGACAAACCCATTTCAAGATTATTATTAAAGATTGGCCTACATTGCTACATATATATTTATATTCACGGACTTTTTTTTCATATTTCAGGAATATTAGAAAGGAGTAGCAGCATTATATTTGGTTCATTTTTTAATTTAATATTTTTTCAAAATATTTTTGTGAGAAGAGATAGGTATCATAAATTTTTAAGATAAAAATATATTTTAATAAGATGAATAAAATATTTTGTTCACTCTTCCACTTAGATTTTATTTCTATTAATATTTAATTTCATCATCACTTATTGTAATTGATCTTAACTAGTCATCATTTATCGTCATTAACAGCTGCCTTTTATTATTTATAATTGATGATTGTTATCCATCATCATAATTGTTATTCTTAATTTTTCTAAGAAGGAACAACCTTATTGATAAATATGGGGAGAATTATTTGTACTTGAAGAATTTCTCAGTTGAAATAAGCACAATACTTGAAAAAAAATTCAAACTTCTAAATTTGTGACAGAAAGTCTGAGGTATATGTAACCATTTTTTTAGTGTACAAAGATAATGTAAAAAAATGATGGCATCAAGAAAAACAAAATATGTAATAAGGTTCAACTTAGAAAACGAAAGCATCCATGTCATCTTGTTTTATTTTATATATTTGTTAGCATTTCATCTGTCTTTAAACAGAAAAGGAAAGATGGAAAGTTGGTAGGTCAATACAATTAAATTGATGTTGCAGAGTTTAGATATGCTGTGTTATCAAGTCCTTGCAACTGTTTGGATGAATAGAAACTATGCGTTAAAATAAAGAAAAAAAATCACAGATTTATACATTCTTGAAGAAATGAGAACGAGTTAGATTCTTGCAATTTGGGATTGCACTATTCTGAAGCCATCGTCATTGAAATTTGTGGGGTCAACACTTCTTTGCCATTGACTTTTCATCCATTTAAGCGCATTTGACAATTTAGGAAATGAACTGTATATGAAGCTCTCGAGAGCTTTGAAACTAGTCCCCCAAAAGATTTCAAAACTAAATTTGATTCATTCCTACACGGCACGTACCCCTTTCACAAAGTTACTTTTATTGTAAACAAAATGATAATAACAATAATTAGCATATAATTTCTAGTCCAATCCTAATTTCATATGTGAAGTCAACGTTTTGTTCAAACAAAGGAAAATTAAAAAAAGAAAGAAAAAAAAGAATAAACAGTCAGAGATAATATAGGATGAAAAAATCACTCATGCAAAACGGATCACCAAAAGCTAGATAAAATTTTCCGTTAATATTTAGCTTGAGTATCATATGATATAATATTATATGAGGACTTTATTTTTCTTTACATACTAAATTCAATCCTAGAATCTTTTATATATATAAATATAATATATATATATATATATATTAATTTAACCACTTCAATTATTATAAAAAAACAAAAAAATTAAATAAACTTTATTTCATATAATCATGATTTAGTTGTATTTATCTCAATGCTATATACAAAGTGGATTTAAATTTTATTTAATGTTAGTTTAAATCAGTTTTATATTATCACTCATATATTGTTAAATCAATAAAAAAAAGGTAAATTATATATAATTCTTTTGCACTTTTCCTAATGTGTGATTTACCATCTACAATATTAAAATGCACTATTTACTATGATATACTTATTTAATGGTACACATAACTCTCCTCCACTAATTATCTATTAAATATCAAAACAAAATTAATATATAATTTTCACATGACCAAAACAAAAAATTGATGTTAATTTTAAAAAAGCATCTTAATATTCTCCCTTTGATTTATTCAACATTTTAATTACCATTTTGAAACTTCCTCTTTATTGATGAATTTTTTTTAACTTTAATTTTTTTCATTTGAGATTAACAAAAATAAATTTCATCATGAATTTCTCATCCCTTAATAGTATGATTTAACATTTTTTCCTAATATAATGATCTAACTTTCTTCAATATAAATTTATTTTAATTCACATGAATTGCAAGTTGATTGTGGGGGTAGAATTCTATTATTTCAAACATAAAATTGAGTCAAAATGAGAAGATTTTATCTATACTAGTGGAGAAAAAAAATTGTAACTTTTATTAAAGAGAAATAAGATATATATCGATCATATATTAAAAAGTTTTGATACATAAATATCAAGGGGACACTTGCATGGGATGTTATTTGATCGAGTAATTCTTTCTATTTTGTTACAATCAATTACTAGTGATGATTGGATAAAAATTTGGTCACAAAGATATAATTTTGATGCAATTGTCAATGTTAAAAATAGGTAAAGAGATAGATGAAGAAATGTTTCTCTTCTGATTAAAAATGTTTTAAATGAAGCAACTTAGGTAACACTTTATTTATAGAGATAATTAATTGAGTGAGATAGAGCTTGTCATTATTTAGTTAATTTATATGCCATAATTTCCATTTTCTAATATTATAAGGAGAAGAATAAATGTTAAGAGATTTATTTTAAGAAAATTACATCAATTTATTTTAATTTTGTAAGAAAATTGAAATACAAGAACATCACATGTTGTTTTTTTTTTAAATATCTAATAGAGAATTAACGAAAGAGAATTATATGTACTATTAAATAAGTATAAGAAAATAAATAGCACATTTTGATATTATAGGAGCTATTTGATATTATAGGAGCTAAGTCCCACATAACAAAAAAGTATATACAATTTTTGTGTAACTTACCCAATAGAAAAATTGTTGAACTCTCTTTCTCTTATTAACATTTTGTAATTACTATTATTTCTCGTCATTCATTAATTATTTAAATTATTTTATACCAATGGTTAATCAAAGTTTAAGGTCATAAAAATTGCTTTATGTTTTCATATTTGTATTTAATCTTACTACACACACAGCAACATAAAACACGTAAAAATTTCTCAAGTGTTGTTATATAAATACAATTATACTGCTAATATACATGCATGAAATATAAATACTACCATCCCGGTAAGATTAGATGTATAATTGAGCTCAGTCATTTTGTTTAAAAATATTTTTCATAAAAAATGTAATTTGTCCTGTTGATTTATTAAAAAAAAGAAACATATCACTTATATACTTTATGATTAAAAAAATGATACTTGAACTTATAATAATGGAGAAAAATAAATAAGTTTAAATTTAATTTACTATTAATTTAAAAAAAATTTATATTATCAACAATCAATGAAAATGAAATATGTCATTATAAAATTAATAATAATTAAAAAAATTTAGCTGTAGTAAGAGAATTTTTACAATTTTAACAACATATAAATGAATAATAATTTAGAATTAATTTATACTAATAGTAGATCAAATTTAAATTTAAAATAATTTTTTAAAATAAAGGATGTTATTTTTTAGACTATTTGTATTTAATATTAAATAAAATAGTTTATGATTATATTTTTATAAAAATATTTTACAATAAATCTCAACAACATTACTAATCTCTAAACAATTTATTAAAGAGTTGTTTGATTTATAGCAATAACATGAAAAATATGATTTTTTTATAAATAAAAAAATTTTAAATTATTTAATTATTCATTATCTAATAAATAGAGAGAAATAAAACATTCTAAAAAGTTATTTATCATAGAATATAAAAAATCATTTATCCACTCCTTTGTAAATAAACTTTATTTTCTATGTTTATTATTAACATAAAGACAAAAATATCTTTACTAAAATTAATTGATGATAATTTTATTTTTTTTATTTAATTACTAGGGTTTCACTTCATCTTTGACATTTTCTTTAGTGCCATTCATTTTTGTTTGAGCATTTCTTAACTTCTCTCAACCTAGCAGTAGTTTCTAACACCAATGCTAATAATTTTTCACTAAGTCAATATCATCTTTCCCATTTTCTCTTTTTCTCTTTTGTGAGTTATAAAAAAATTGAGTTAGCATATATGAATTTTTGATAAAGAAAATTATTAAGATTAAAATGTAACATCATATTGTGGAACTATATTTATGTTTGTTATGAAAAATTCTATGATATACTATTAATACAGTAATATATTGCTACATTATCAGATTTAACTGTTAACATTTTATTATATGATATTTGAATTTTGATTTAAAAAAAGTGAATTTGATATGCAGTCAAATCTAGCAGTATACAAATACACTACTGCAATCAGATATAATGGTATATCATTAAAATAGTAATGTATTGAAGCCTTTGAAAAAACAGGGTTTACAACACTATTAATACAATAAGTATTTCATGGTTGGTCGAAATAAAGAATTGTTCTAGCTTCATTTTCAATGTCAAATGTAATATGAATATATGATATAATCATTCCAAAGTAATAGAATAATTGGAGGAGGATTCTCAAACCTAAGTTCTTTGAATAATTAAAAGCATGATTGTTAAAATCGTGATTTGAATCACAGAATCACATGATTAAATATTCATTCACTATCATATGAATTTGATTATAGGGAAAACTTATAGTTGCTAAGATCATGCTAGGATGACAATTTTCATCGTAAAATAGTTGAAATTAATTGTAGATAATGACCCTTGATGAAGCTTGAAATTGCTCTTGAAATTTGCCAAAATAATGGTGCATTGTTTTGGTTTGTTTAAGGCTTAAAAAAAATTCTACCTAATTCATTCCAAAAATTAACCCTAATTATAAAAGCTAACTTACCTTTAATTTGGGAGAAAACTTGCTTAAGGCTGAAGCTACGCTGGAAGGCAAAACTGCAGAAGACATTTCATTATCAAAAGGTGGAGTTATAAAATGCAACATTTAAGGTTGTCACTAGAGAAAATGATGCAAATACAAAGCACAAACATAGACACAGAATGAAGAAAGATAGACACAAAATAGGAAGCAAGGGATGTCATTGCCAACTCATTGGGAGGTAAAAGACATAGCAAAATCTTCTAGTCTTAAACTCTTTATTTCAAATTTTATATTATATATATATATTTATATTTATTTGTTATTTTATTATTATATTTGTTCTTTAGTTTTTTTATATAATTATATTATATTAATTTTGTTATCTATTTATATTTATCTTATTGCTAATTTTGTTGATTTTGCTTATTATATTATATTAGATACGTTATCTAATTATGTTGATTAAATTATTATTATCTTTTATATATCGAATAATTAATTTTTAATGTTTTGATGTTAATTAAATGATTAATATTTATTTTATTAATTTTAATTTTTAATGTTAATTAAAAAATTTGTTTTTTCTTAACTAATTAATGATTTTTTTACTTTATATAACATATTGATTTTTATTATATGATTATTAATTTTTGAAGCTAAATAATAGCTTTATTTAGTAGTGTGAGTGCAACTGGAAGTATAAGTGCAAGTAAAAAAGTTGTTAAAAAAATAAACCAAAACATAAAAGTGATATACGGCGATAACATAATTATAAAGTTAAAAATAATTTTAATAAGATTAAATGTAAATATTGTGAGAAAATTTTAACAAAAGGTGTTTACCATTTAAAGCATTATTTGGCTTGCACAAAAAAAGATATATGTGCTTGCAATTTTGTTCCTAATGATGTGAAAAAGCTTACGATGCAAATTTTGATCGATATAGATAAAAAATCAAGCTTTAAAAAAAAGTATGGATTTGATGGATGAAATGATAGCATACAAGATGGTAATAAAAGAAGAGTTAGTGAAAGAGAAAAGGAAAATAATGTGGTATTGACATCCATATTCAAGAGAAGAAATATAAGTCAAAGAATGCAATCAACTATTAATTAGATATATAAAAATGATTTGAGGGAAGAAGCATGTCAATAAGTTGCTAAATTAAGGTCGTCAAAATCGTCGATCTTACTTAGGATCGGATGATAAGGTTAAGATGGTAATTCATAGGATTGTAAATGAGATTGTAAGATTCTATCTATAATATAAAAATATGAATATATATATATATATATATGCCTATTAAAATATTAAATATGAGTAAAATAATTCTAAACATCCATAATCTAGATAAAATTAAGGTCTTATGCAAGTCTTAATATTAAAACTAATAAGCAAAAATCCTCTAACATGTTGAAAATCACAAATAGCATGAGCAATGTTGGGATTCATGCATAAGAACCATAAATAAAATAAAATCTTAGATGTTTATCATTTAAGCAATTCCTTGACATCAAAATTATCCATGTTTACATGTTTCATGGGATTTTTATCATCATTGTTAGTATTCTTCTCTTATTCAATTTCATCACCATCATCCTGAAGGTTTAGGTCCAAATAATCTCTAGATGCAGCATCTATAGTGCTAATAATGTCCCCAACCTAATCATTTTCATTTTCCACCTCTAGGTTATATGCACAATTGTCATTATCCAACTCTAACCTTTCACTAGTAGATAAATTTTTATCATCCTCCATAATCCACTCATCATTAAAAGAAATATTATCTATGTCATAATTCATATCTTTACTAACAAGTTTTCTTTCCATTAATTTGGAGTTATACATGACAAAATCAAGATCATTCATTTTCTTTTGGTGCAAATGATTTCTTCCTTTTATGCGAACCTAAATAAATAAATAAAAAAGAAATAAGATTTATTTGCAAAGATAAAAATGCATAGACCCATAATTTATAAAATTTTATAATCACAAAAGTACTCTAATTTCTTTCATATTCAAAAGATCTACAAGTCAAGTTTAATATTCTTATTGTAAATTTTTGTAATTCTAGATATTCATACTTATATGAATCCCACCATTCAGCAAGTGTTTTTTAAGTCTTCCAATTTTTGATTGCATTGCTATAAAAAAATCCTCTTTTATGTTTGAAATCTTTAAGTTGCTTATAAATCTTATTAAACTCCTCATCATCAAGCACTATGCTCTTTATACATTAATACAATTTGCGTTTGACTTCCCTATTTGCTTTGAAGTCACTACTATAATGGAAGTGAGAACTTAAGTAATAAACTATAACATGTAAAGGCCTATAGAGTTAAACATATTATCTTTCATCAATAATATCCCATAATATTTAGTAGCTAAAAAAATTACATAAATTAAATTAAATTTTTTATATGTGTAAGAAAAAATTTAAATTACTAAATATCTAAATAAAGTTGAGTAAATGATATTTACCTTTTTTTGATATTTTTGAAATTTATTTGTTGTGTCTCTTTTAGTACAATCTATCTCTTTATAAGTAAATCTCATGGATAGTTTTTCATTTAAATCCATCATACGAAGTTCTTTGATAAGAGGATAGATAACTTTCAAGCTTGTTATGATATTTTTCCAAAATCTACAATCTAAAACATAATTTTCAACAATTTTCCATTCTTTATTTTTGCAAAATGGCTAGAAGTCTATTGTGACCTAAACATCACCATCAATGCTCCTTTATTGCCCAAAAAGCATCCCAAGATCAAATAAGTAGTGGCAAATCGAGTAATAGTTGACCTAATCAAATATTTCCTTTTAATGAAAGTCTTTAGCATGGAAATTAATAGAGTTCTCAAATAAATGAAAGTTGTGATTTTCTTTCTTTTTTTATTATTTCATTGTGAATCTTCATTTTTTTCTCAAAATCCTCTAACACTAAATCAATACAATGTGCTGTATAAGGAATCCAATATAGTTTCTTCCTTTTCCCTATTAGTATTAGCCTAACTACTTTATAATTTATAGCATTGTCTGTGACAACTTAAATAACATTTTCTTCACTAACTTCTTCTATAACTTCATCTATTATTTTGAAAATTTTATATGCAATTTTGCATATGTTTGAAACTTTTAAAGATTGTAGAAATACCTTCCCTTTAGGATTATTCATTAGAAAATTACAAATGGATGTTCTCTTTTTATCAATCCATCCATTTGTTATGATTGTGCATTTTGTTTTCTTTTGTTTCGCTTTGTGCTCCATTAGTAATTCTTTTGTACGAGTCATTTCTTACTTCAAATGCTTTTCTCTAATATTATGATATGATGGTGGCTTGAATCTAACTCCACATTTCCTAATTAAGTAGCATATTTTCTCTAATTTAGGATTTTTCACACAATTGAAATGTATGACACTTGTATAGAAAAATTTAGTAACTCGTTCACATGCTTCTTTTCTCAATTTTTTTATACATTTGATTAATAGTGGATTATGTGCTTTGACTTGTATTTCTTCTCTTAAATAGGGATGCTAATACCACATTCTTATCTTCTCCTTTTTTACCAACTCCTCATTTTTCACTATCTTGTACATCATCCTCTCCTTCATCAAACTCATACATTTTTTTAGAGCTTGATTTTTCCTCCGTATCACTTAAAATTTGTAACAGAAACTTCTTCACATCATCAGGAATAGAATTGCAAACACCTATATCTTTTTTTTTATACAAGCCAAATGATTCTTTAAGTGGTAAACACCTTATGTTAAAATCTTCTTATAATATTTGTATTTAATCTTCCTAGCATCATTTTCAACTCCATAACTATGTTGTCACCCTATATCATTTCTATTTCCTAATACATTTTTTCTAATGACTTTTTTACTTGCACTCGTCCTTATTGTTGCACTCATATTATCGAATGAAGCCATTATTTAGCTTCAAAAATTAATAATCATTCAACAAAAATTAAGTTGTTATATAAAGTAAAAAAAATCATCAATAATTAAAAAATTAAAAATTTTAATTAATATCAAAAATTAAAATTATCAAAATAAATATTAATTATTTAATTAACATTAAAATATAAAAAATTAATCACTTAATATATAAAATATAATAATCATTTAATTAACATAATTAGATAACATATCTAATATAATATAATTAGCAAAATTAGTAAAATTAATAACAAGATAAATACAATCAGATAACAAAATTAATATAATATAATTATATAAATATAAAAAACTAAAGAATAAAGTAACAAATAGATATAAATATATATAATTTGAAATAAATATAAATATATATAAAATTTGAAACAAAAGGTCAGAAACTAGAAAGTTTTACTACGTTTTTTACCTCTCAGCAAGTCAACAACGTCCTTTGCTTCCTATATTTCGCATCTACATTTGTACTTTGTGTTTGAGTCTCTTCAAGTTTATATTCTCTTTTCCAGTGATAGCCTTTGATGATGCACTCTGCAACTCCACCATTTAACAACGCGATGTTTTTTACAGTTCTACCTTCCAGTACAACTCCAGCCTTGAGTGAGTTTTTCTCCTGAATTGAAGGTAAGTTGGCTTTTATAATTAGGATTAATTTTTAGAATAAGTTGGGTTGAATTTTTTTTAACCTTAAACTAATCCAAGCAATACATCATTATTTTGGCAAATTTCAAAAGCAGTTTCAAGCTTTATCCGGTATCGTTGTGCATGAATGATTTAGCAGTTTTCCAATGAAAATTGCGATCCTAGCACAATCCTAACAATTATGAGTTTTCCTTATAATCGAACTCGTATTATAGTGAATGAATCGTATAATCGTCTGATCTTGTGATTCAAATTATGATTTTGATAACCATGATCAATAGAATCCAGAGGCATGTATAAAAGCTTATGTTTTTTGTTATCCTTATGGAAGCCTACATCCAATCTTTCTTTAAAGGAACTAAGCCTTAGCTCCTAGGCAAGCTTCTCACTTAGATCAATGAATTTGAATAAATAATTATTTTTTTAAAAAATTAATTTTTCATAAATGAAAAAAAAAATATTTATTTTTACATAAATTAAATGACTCGTGAGATTGTAAACAGAAGACAAAGATTATACTGTTTGGCACATGCAACAGGTCGATTAGAAACAAAGAATTTGCGGTCGGATGAGGAGCCCAATTTTTATGACTCGCATTAAACATTACTCCGCAATTAAACTGGCTCTCGGCAGTCGGGGGGCTGCTTGTAATTTTCAAACCTCATTTTGTTTTCGATTATTGATAATACATTCAAGGCAGGAAGGTATTTGTCCAACCTCGAAAATTTTCAAACCTCATGTGATTCGATGTTTTCAAAAACTGTTATCCAAAAGTGTCTTTAGAAACTTATTTTAGTGGCTCAGGGAGAGTGGATTACGGGAAGATGGAAAGCATTTGGCCCCTCACGAAAGATAACAGGTAAGAGCTAGGAGCTCCTCCAAAATACCGTATTTTTCATGGGACCATTGTTGGGCAAATCTTGACCGGATGACACGCGGAATCGCATTGATATAATTTAAGTTTAAAGGAGCAATAAATTCAGTACGATACAGATAATTAAAGTAGTTTAACTATTAGTCTATTTTATAGGTGAAAATAAAAAATAAATTTATTAATTTAGAAAAATTACAGAGAGATTATAAATAACATAATAACTTTTAAATAACACTTGAAATATATTAAAAAATACCTTATAGTATATAATTATATATTCTTCACTTTAAAAAATCTTACCAAGAGAGCAGTAGCAACATTGTAATATAATTATAAACCAACAGATTAACCAAAAAAAAAAATTAAATTGAATTGAAGAATAATTTAAAGCAAGAAATAATCTCAAATTAATCACAATTCTAATTGAATAAGAAAATAAAAATGATCACAGATTGATGTAATTAAATTTTGAATCAAATTCTAACAATATTAACCTATTATTATATCAATAATATTATATATAATAAAAATAAAATTTAAAATGAAAATTTTAATATAAATTAAAGATTATTATTAAAAATAAAATAATAAAATAAATTTATAAAATTTAATTTAAAATGTACAAAAAATTTAAGATTTCATTTCAATTCGACGGCATCTTTGTCCATGCAGCCATTAACGCAATAGAGCTCTTTTCATGCCGCGATTCCCGCCAATATATCTCTGACCTTATCCACTCCGTAAAGTTCTCATAAATTTCCTTTCGTTTTCTTCTTTTCTTCATTTGACCTGACCCGAATTCTTTGTATTACCCGAGAAACGTGAAACAACGTTTACTCAATTTACGGCGACAACTTTTTTGTTCTACCATAGTAACAGGTGTTTTTTCAGCTCATTCCCACAACAACAGTTGCCATTCTTCCACAGGCATTTACCCAAAAAAGATTCTTCCATAGGGATATCTTGGCCCAAAAAGTTACTATAATACATCAAAGCTTCAAGAGAACCATAGCCCATGCCTGGCCCAGTTAGAAAAAAAAAGATAGAGATTGGAAAAAGATTTCGTAATCCCCAAGGCCTTGGTTTGGATGGCCCAATCCTGTGTACTCGATTAGAAAATGTTAGAGGCACTAATTACTTTTCATAATATATTTTAGTGAGAAAATAGAGTGAAGGAATTAAGGAATAGTTTGTTAATTCATAATATATTTTTCTGATTAGTTGATCAAGTCTATGTAACTAAAGCTTAAAATGTATTATATAATGGTTTTTAGAAAGCAAAATCTAACTTTCGCCTTGCTATGTTGTTAGCTTTTAAATATGTAGATCAGAGCTTGTAGATGACACATTGGTTGGAAATTGGAAGATGAGCAGTCTCTAATTATCTTAAAAGGTTACCTATTTCAGCTATTCTCACATTTATATGCAAATCATATATGATTGAACTCTTCTAACATGCAATAAAGTTCATTATTATAGTTATTGATGGAATTTTTTTTAAAAAAATTACAAATTAAAAAAAGTGATTTTTTTAAGTGGCACTTATCTATTAAATTTCGAACGTGAATGATTTATGTGATGCATTCATCTTTTGAAGTCCATATATATACATGCATTTTAAAGAGGCACAATCCCAGGTTAGAGGATTTGGAATAGAAAACAGAGTCAACCTAGGAGAGGCTTCTCTGCGTCAGACTCACTTCCAATATTTACGTATCCTTCTTTGCCCTTAGCCCAAAGCACCAGATAAAGCCCCGTGAATATCAGTAACATACCCGCTAGGCTGCATTATATAAGGAAAATGTGAGCAGCAACAAGATACTACAATTAATTAAAATTAAACATAAACCCAAAATCACTATAAAAAAAATGAAGAAGAAGAAATAAAGAAGGAAGAAAGCTTGAGAACAATATGAAATATACCTTCCAATATTAAAGGTATCTCCAACGGTGACAACAGAGAAAACAACAGAGCTGACAGTTGAGATAGGGTTAAACATGGACACCAGCACTGGCCCTCTCTTCCTCAGTGCCCAGCTTGTGAAGCTCAGACATGTTCCACTCATTGCACCTGCCTGTCCATTCACAGTTCTTTTTGCATTTCAGTACTGCCAAATCATAGTATAATCAAACAAACAAGTGCATAATAAGGTCCAAGTTTTTTATGGTTCCCAGCCTGCAAATATACTTTATAGCCAAAACCAAAACTTGATGAAAACAAGGAAAAAAAAAAATCAGTTGCACTTATTATTTGCACAAACAAACAGTCAATTAATAGAATCAGCCAGATCAAATTATGACATGTTGCGGTTCATGAGGGACAAATAAGCAAATTTCGAAGAAACGTGTGATAAAAATGGAAAATATACCAGAAGAGAATAGCCAATAAGGTCACCAAAAGTAACAAAAGGCCAACCAGTCTTCAATTCATGTTCTTCAATTAACTGTAAAATTGCAGTCATGGAGGCTCCAAGAATAGAAGTTAAAGCGGATAATGACATTGGAGCTGGAAATTCTGCCAGCGTGAAAGTCTGAAGGACAATGGTGATTGATAGTATGACGACAGCAGCAAGAAGATAGAGGCAGCCGACAATCTTGTCTTCATCAAATATAGCATCTGCTGCCGCTGGCGCTGCTGCCGCGGATATTTGAGCTTCACTCTCTTCTGCAGCTTTTGGAGAGGAAAAACTCTGCATTATGCTCATTGTGATAGCACCCAAAACGCACAGCGTTGTGCCTAGAATTTTTACTCTGCTGTAGGTGCAGCTCAAATCCACTTTCTCTAACCTGCCAATTAAGTGGATGTTAATCACTAAACTTCCTATTAAGGAGAAATTTGGAGAAATGTTAAAAAGTTGGGTTTGTTCTGTCGTAACCATCTTCCATGGGGGGAAAAAATCTCTTACACATACAAAATGAAAAAAAAAAGAAAATGCTATGGGAAGATATGTGTGTGTTTTTGGATGTATATTTATTTTTACATTTTTAAAAATTAATTTTTATTTAAAAAAAAGGAAGTAATCGGTACTGCAAATAAAAAAATATTTTATTTAATTATAAGAATAAATTAAAAAATAATTAAAAGTTATTTTCACCCTGAAACATAGATTTTCAAATAAATTCTCTTGTTTTCAAAATAAAAAAAAATATTTTTAAAAATTATAAACAACTGGACTTTATATTTTTTTTAATGATAAAAATAATTAAATTACTAAATACATGTAAAAATTTAGAATCGAACTCAATTCATGAAAGAAGGCAAAACCCCAAACAACATCATATATTTAATATTTTCGGAAGATATTTTATTACACAACAAATTTACCATTAATCGTTGAAAGCAGATTGATTAAATTATATATTACCTGAAAGCACAGGCGATGACAAAGATGAGACCAGGAGCAAGGTTTGGCATGGCAGTTCCCATCGTTGGCGATGTTAGATTCATTCCTTTAAGGACTAAGGACTGGAACAAAGTTACCCTTCGTACAAAAGCAATTTTTAGACGCTTTCTTGATGGAAAGCCTCTCGTACAAATTAAAACAGAAAATTAAAATAGATGCTGTGGATCTCCTTACCCTCCAAAAGCAAGCAACAAGACCTGTAAAAAGAGCTTCAACCTCAACATCTTGGGCCATTTACTTCTGCAAATTATGAAATAATTTCACACAAAATCTAAAAGAAACAAAGAATTACATATAAAGCTTTCACAAAATTAAAACAGAGATAGAGAAATTAACCTTTCAAAATAAAAGGCAAAAGGAAGGAGTACGAGGAAGGTGGCAAAGGAAGCGAAGATGACAATTGTGAGAGAACTGATTCCCAAAGACATAACATAACTTACAAACACTGCGTTGCCTGCATACAGAATTTGGAACACTATTAAGCCTCCTATTATGCCTACATCTTCAATCATATCACTTGGTCTTCTCATCATCGTCTTCAACTATCCAAACCAAAATTATATTTTCTTGTGTTTTGGGAGGTTGGAACTCAGTGTGTTACTGCTTCTACCAGTCTTTTTTCACACTTCACGTAAATATCGTCACCTATTTAGTTGCCACCCACCATTCCTATCTTTTTCTTTCGCCCTTCACTCCATTGAAACTCAAGTAGTGAGTCTAGTGACGTTAAGAGTTAGGTCAGCCTTCGTAGTTGGTATGCATTTTTGTAATTTTACAATCAATGTTATTATTTTTATTATAAAATTTCACAATTTTCTATTAAATATTATATTTTTTTAGAAAAATTCAAAATTTAGATTTTTTCTAAACTATTGACTAGATATTTTCCGCATTTTTCTCCATTGAACATTAATTGTTTCCGGCCTATGGGCTGAATATTTTAACTTCTACGATAGATACATGTAAGAGCATTAATTAACACTCGGTAGCACTCTAGTAACGAGTTTTCTTCAGCTAAATTATATTTATTTGAGCCATATGTAAAATAAAAACTTTTTAAAATGCTCCCAGCTATAACGGTCTTTTTACATTTATTTAATAAATAGAAACTAATTATTAATTTTATTATTTATTTTTCAATTTTGTAATATCTAAATCTATTAAAATTTTGATATTTTAAGTCTTAAGATATTCACAAAAGTAATAGTATAATAATTGAAGCAGAAGAACTTTTTCTTAAAAAAGAATGCATAAAAGAAAACATATATAATTCATTTTTCTTTTCAATGGTTGCAAATGTGAAATACTAGATTTAATAATACCATTCTTATATATTTCATAGAAGATGAGTGTTATTTATTTTAGGATGATATTTTTGATAAATTTAAGTCACTATTCCAAAACGCTGGATGGAATTTCAAACAAAATTCTGTCTTAGGCTAACGAGACTCTCTGCAAGTAACATGAAATTTGGGAAACAAAATAACTATAAATTCATAATTGTAATACTCATTCCGATTTTTATTTGTTATTTAAAATAATATTTCTATTTATCCATTATTTTAAAATTTAAAAATATTTATTTTTAAAGTTATACCAATTCTTTTAATAAATTTATAAAAATATTTTATATCAATTAACTTAGATAAATTAATAAACTATTGTTGTTTTCCCTTAAAACCACAGTTACTATTGTTTTCTTAATGGTTTGCTATTGTTTTCTTAATTTTTGTGTAATTACTTAGATCACACTTAGAAAAAAAATAAAAGGAGTTAAGTTATATATTAAAAAAATAAAATACATTACTAATATAATATTATATTAATATATTATTAAATTAATTATTATTTATAAATTATTATATAATATATAAAATTTACTTTTAGGAGTAACTTAATTTATATAGAAAGTAACTTTTTATAAAAAATTAAATTTTTAAGAAAATAATTTTTGATATTAACTTATTGAGAAGTATTCAAAATTGTTTGATTGATACATAAAAATAATAATTTAATTTTAAATATTTTTAAAAATATTAATAAAATAATATTATATTATTATTATAATATAAATTAATAAATTTTAATTATTATTAATTAAATTTAATAAAATAATTTTATCATTATATTCATAAATAGTATAAAAAATAAAACTTATCTAAAAAAGAAGTGGATAAATAATTTCTCATATATTATGAGAAGTAAAACTTTTTAAAAAAATTCTATTTCTTCTAATTTGTTCAATAATAATCAACTAAATAATTTATTTCTTTCTTATTTTCTGAAAAGTAAAATTTTTTGTGAACTAAATAATCTCTTAAAAAATAATTTTGATATAAAATTAGTGGCATATTTATGTATCAATACATCGTTAATATACTAGAATCTCTCCCCAACAAGAAAAGTTTCCTTCGATGAGAACAAAATTACCAAGTGGCCTTTTGACGTGAAGAGGAAGCAGGTGCAAGTTATGGTATTTACATGGGTTTGAAATTTATATTAATGTTATAAAACAAGAATTATGAATTTCAAATTAAGAGTAATTGGATGGGGGGGGAAGCGTTATGAATTTCAAATTCATACTAATGTGATAGAAGAAGAGTAATTGGATGAGGAGGAAGCGTTTTTGCAGTGAGAGGGACAAATGTGAAGCATGCATGGAGGGCACTTGAACTCGTTGCCACCGAGGCCTCAATCTCGGTCTCAACCTCAAAACCTGGAACGGTGGACCCCTGTCCGGGATTCTGAATATCATATTCGGACACGAAAGTCAAGGCAATCCGTGGCGCCTTTGCATAGTAACAAGTCCAAATTTGTCTCGGATGCAATGGTAACAGTAAGATAAAATGTGACGTCATATGAACTCTGACTTTGATGTTCCGGTTTGAAAATAGAAGTGTTCTTGATGATTGCTTCAAGAAAACCAAACAGTCTAGGTATGTTCTACATTATCACCTCTAAATTCCGAGTTAAATTCCATATATTTATAAGGCGGAATTTGCAAGAACTTCCTAGAATCACGCAAGAAAGTCAATTATGTGATATCTTTCAATTCTGACATCACGAAAGATCCTCTTTAATTTTTCTGGACGACATTTCCGCAGATAAAGTAGTTTTGTTTTATTGGACATCATCTTAGTGGTTGTGGCATCGGTTATTCCATGACCACCTACCCTATACCATCTCCGCACCCGCCATCAAACCCGGATCAACGATTACTTTTCCGTTTTGAGGCCTAACATATTCCCCTTATTACAGGCTTTTTGTTTACCAGACATAATTATGGTGATTAATGACAACAAATATATAATTACAGTGATTAATATCTTTTTTCGCTGCTAATGGTTAATGATAACCTATACGGGCGATAAATCGTGGTAAACTACTTCATAATACATGATATATAGATGCTACTATTTCAAAAGCTAGCTAGTAAGTCTAACATTTACCTACCGGCGTTCTCGTTCCCATCGATGTTGGCAACTGATATTGACGTATACTATCGCATCCAACTCGGTTATAGCAGCATGTGCAAACAACAGAAACATTGTCGTTTAGGTCCGAAACGACGCAAGTTTAATCTTAAAGTGCATATTAGTGTACATCAATAAATTTGGAGCATGTAATCCTTATTCATCATACAACTTTGATGTCAACCTCAAAAAATCGAGTATTTGCTGCTTGGGGGATACTGATATAATTCTCTTCTACCAGGTCACCTTGGAACTGAAAGACCAAACTCTGCAAAACAAATATAGGAAATGCTCAATTAGTTAAGAGAAATTCGTACATGCGATGCAGTTAAAATGGTGAAAGCCCAACACAGAAGAACAATTATTGTAATGCGTAATGTAAGCTTCGCAGGCTATACTAATGGGGCCTTGGTACCCATGCTTCAAGATAAAGTATACATGGTTTAGTGATTTCTGTGGACATCCAAAACAGTCTGAGGTCAAACGTGAAAGGATAAAGAATCCCACCTTCGAAAAAGTGTGCATGTCTCACGTTCCATCTATTCCATCTGGCGAAAGTAGCACTTGTGTTATCATATTATACTTATTTATCATAAAAGGATCATTATTAACATATTGAAAATATGAGGCAAACTCTTTCCATCCAACAACCTAGTTGCCTGTCCTAGCAGTCATAATTAGCTAATGAAGTTTCCACACCCAATGCATTTCTAATTCAAATTCTCTAATGCCACGAGAGTCTGTTTCGGATTTCCTAATAAATCCCACCAGTAAAATAGGGAGGTAAATATATACCAACACATCACAGTTAGTTTTACACGGAAAGGCATGCAGGAAGCAGTACACTGCCTTAAACAAATTTAACTGCATGCCTACCTTACAAGTTCGAAGATTTTGTGCAAAATTACCAAAATATTACCTGTCAAGAGCTAAGAAAATATTAGAGTGATGCAAAATCTGGTTCATCGACAAAGAGGTTTGCGTCACTGGGCTTTCTTAAAAAGGCTTAATGCACCCAACCAAAATAAGTAAAATCCTGGGCAAAAGTAACAGTGAATAGCATGATAATGAAACTATAAGATCGTTTGGTTCACCTCAATAATATGGAAAGTTTTATTTATTGAAAATTAGAAAAGAAGTGGGTTGTCTGATTGGTCATTATCTAATAAATTGAAATAAACTTCTTAGAAAGTCCTACTTCCCGTAAAATATGAAAAATAACTTATTCACTTCCCTTTTAGATAAGTTCTATTTCTTGTACTATTTATAGATATAATGATAAAATTATCTTCATTAAATTTAATTAATAACAACTAAAATTTATTAATTTATATCATAATAATATTGAGACTATAATAATCATTTTATTAATACTTTCTAAAATATTTAAGATTGAACCAAACATAACATAGGAAGTTATTTTTTCAAAAGTGTTACTTTCTATATATCAACCAAATAATTTTGACTACTTTCCAAAAAATTTATATAAAAAGTTATTTAATTAAAAGTTCAATTTCTTGCGTGAAGTTATTTTCTATGTGAATCAAATAACTCTTAAAACAGATCACCCAAAAAATGCTCATCCAATGTGATGCAGGCGTAACTGGTTGTTATAGAAACTAGGTTTCCAACATAGGGGATTAAGGTTGGAACACAAAGAAAGGAGAGGGGCTGGCCTTCTTCTAGTTAAGCAAGCAGGGAACAAGCACCAAAAACCAATGCAATCTGAAATTATAATGATATGAATCATAGGCCTCAACTCAACTCTCAAGATTTGGGCTTTTCCAAGAAAAGGCTAAGTTCCTGTTATAAAATCTTTGACTAATAAAGCGGTGATAAGTATAACATTTTCCATAGAGTACCAATAATCTCACAGAAGCTACACTAGACTTCTGAAGCACAGTGGAAATCGCTAGTAGAACTTTTACATAAACAGAAAAATGTATATTCCATTCCATATTTCTCAGAAGATTATTAAATGTTAAAAAGAAAACGCTCATTTTCATACTTGATAATGAAGCAGTGGTCCATAATTGGTAGGTTCCGCAAATTCCCAATTAACTATGTGCCTGCAGGAACCAAACTTTTACAGTTAGTTGACATGAAACTCCCAATTAAAGCGCTTTCACTTATTAGCAGCAAGCATAGCCTCCAAATTGTTTCCTATGTAACCAATGTCCCGTTCCAAACTAGAATCTAAGGAACTGTCTGGAAACACTCTTCATTGTTCTCTACATCCCTTAGTAAGTGACTACTAAAACTTAACCAATATTGTCAACCAATCTTTCTTTACTCAAAAGCAACGAGCAACGGTGTGTGTAAAGGTCACTTGTAGCATATTTAGCAATTCACAACGGCAAATCATATAACTGAGCTCGTTCTCTCAAATGTGCTTTCAGAATAGCCCCCATTGAAAGCTTAAATAAGATGCGTTATAGATGTGTTCATGTGGAGAACAACGTCACAGACATAATCCAGATGGAAAATAATAATAATAATAAAGCCCAATGCAAGAAGCAAGAAAGCTACTCACAATTGTTAAGAATTTTGAAAAAGAAAGTATTAGATGCCGAGAGAGGTGTGTTCAGAATTGCCCCCATTGAAAGCTCAAATAAATAAGATGCGTTCATGTGGAGAACAAAGTCACAGACATAATCCAGACGAGGGGAAAAAAAAAAGAAGCCCAATGCAAGAAGCAAGAAAGCTACTCACAATTGTTAACAATTTTGAAAAAGAAAGTATTAGAGGCCGGGAGAGGTGCAGCAGAGTGTACCCTGAGAAAGCGCTCGACAACTCCTCGAAGTTGTGCTCAGGCACGAAGTCATTCTCGCTGCTGCAACAGCACTGTGGAGCGGCAACATTGACTGCACGCATCCCAGCTGCGACGGAGTTCTGAGGAAAAAAATTTAAAGTAAAGCGTTATTTTTCACATGGGAACAGGAACCGAATAAAAGGATAAACCAAAATCGAAACAAACCTGGATAAAAAGGATCGGCAGAAAGGAGAAGATATAGATTTGGCGGGGACACAGCCATTGGTGGCTGATCTGCAGAAGGATGTGGCACGAGTGTTAGATTTGATGGCGGATTTGATGGAAGATATAGATGTTCTCTGCGCTATTCTGCTACATGCCGAAGCCATTTCCAAGGATGAAAGGAACCGTTTGCTGAAGATATCAGAGATGAGCAGAGGAACAATGGCTCCAGGGTTTAGGGCTTTGCGTTTCTCAAGAGGTTCTTCGACACGCGCCTGCTCGTTCCATTTTAATTTTGGGTAGGCCTAGACATGGGCCTGGGCTCTCCCAAATGAATTGGATCTTTTTCTTGTTGCATTTTTTCAGTAACATTTGATCAATGTTTTGGGAATCTCACAAACAAAAATAAAATAATAGCACAATGGTCCGTGGCTTTCCTCCGACATGCGATCAATTCCGAATTTCCATTTGTCTTGTACCTATTTTTTGAAGTTGCGAAATTTAGATTAAGTTTTTTATTATGGACGTGTAAAAATGCGCCCTCATCTCGTAGAAACTATCTGTATGTCTATACCAAAACACTTCCAAAAGTTGGCTCTAGGGTGACGTGCTCAAAGGATGAATTTTTGGTATTTGTTATTTTTATTAAAAAAAGGAAAATCTGAGTGCAACGCATTCATTGATGACACCTACACTCCTTAAAAATGTTGAGATGATGTCATTTACATATATTGAATAATGAACCGTGTCTTACTCAATGTTATTAATCATTTTTGTACGATTACAGAAGGCGCATTAAACAACCCAACTCTTTAATTACCATGTTTCGGGAGTTTCATAGCTAATTTGAATACCAAATCCTATACACACATATTGTCTAACTCTTTGAATTATTTTTCCTATTAAACCCTTAGTCATTGAATGAATTACACTTACAACATTTAAATATTCACTATTTTTTTATTAACTAATAATGACATATGTGTCAAAGATTGATATGCCACGTATTATTGATTACACATAGAATCCTTATTAGTTCACACCTTTATTTTTCTTCTCCAAAAATAAGATAATGATGCAAAATGTATAGTTATTGAATAAAGCATCAGTTATGCAACGATTTTCAATGTATTTTTTACTATAACTCTTCCATCTCAAAATAGTTGTAATTATCTTCAACATTTACTCACCGTAAATTAATTTATTTGAAGAAAAGGTGAGCTCTTTTATGACTTTTCATTGGGTAAATTTGATGTGCAAGGAGGTATTTATTATGATCTTTTCTATGTACACATGCCGTCTGAATATTTGAATGGTGAAATAGGAAAGTTTTTTTTTTTGGTATTTATTATTTTGTATTTCAAATTTCAAGGTTTGTCATTTACTATATTCTTATCTAGTATTTTTGTTTATTTCAAATCCTATTACTTGGAGCCATTATAGAAGGATGGCTGTTCGAATTCAGGGCATAAAATGACCAATCAATAAAATTTTACTTCTTTTGAAATTCATTTTAGCAAATAATACCTCTAAAATTTATTTTAACAGTTATGTAGTATAAATAAGACCCACCATATAGAACTCTAGTTTTATACTTGCTACAACATTTCTGTATTGAAAAGGCATTTTACAAGGATTAAATGTAGTGGTAAATTGGAAATGCTTCTAAATTATTAGTTCTTTTTAATCGATGTTACACTTCACTTTTTTGTTTGTAATGGTGATGCAGGATAGTAATGGCTTGATGTTTGGACTCAATATCTGAAATATCTCCTATGAGAGGTTCTAGGAAAATTAGAGCAAGAATTGTTTGCACGTCATACATGCCTAGGTTTGGAGATAAAAATGATATCAGTTCTCTCGAGATGGTTCTTGTGGATGTAGATGTAAGTTATATTCCCTTTTGTTTCATTAATTTTAAATGATTTTTCATTTGTGTCATTCTACATATAAACTTGATTTTTTCCCTTTTTTTGATATATTAGGGAGGACACATTCAAATGTCACTTAAAAAGGTGTTCTTCCGCATATTTGAATATCTAATTAAAGAAAGCATGGTTTACATGTTTAGTAACCTTGGAATAGGCAAAGCACTAGTGAATATTGGCCCACATCTCATGCTTACAAATAAGCTTTATATCATTAATATACATAAATGCATGTGATGATTCCTGGCTTAATTGATCATTTTGGATTTAAGTTTGCTACATATGAGGATATACAAATTGATGTTTGTGATCCTGAGATCTTAGTTGGTATGATTTTTGGTTTCAATATGTTTGTGATGTTTACTTACATAAAAATATATACTACCTCATAAAATTATATTCACAAATGTTATATGTAAAGTGTTTGAATATGAAGTTACTAAGGAATCTTGCAAAGACAGGGTCAGACGTCATAAAGTTATTTTCCACATGGAAAACAATGAGTATGGTTTTGTTATCTTTATGGTTATAAAAATTGCCTTGATTTAAATCTTCTAAAAATATTTTGAGTATGAATTTTTGCGCAGAAAAAAAAGGATAAATTGTACTTTATGGGCGAAATTTGTAGAGAAGTTCTTAAACAAGATATCAAGTTTTGATGATAATCTCATTGTTGTTATTGCACAATGGATGAAGATCAAGAAATTTCTAGGCAATTTAAAATTGTTTCAATGTTCCCAATTTAAATTCCAAAATTTGAAAAATCAATTATATCTATTTACAGTATCTCGATCGTTGTCAAGTAGCATGTATGCTACTCGATTATTTATCAATAGTGACAATGCAGAAATCATATACTTCAAGCATTAATAAGTAACTGTTTCAACAAAATTTCATTTTTGTTTACATATGAATTCTAATAAATATATACTAAGAACTATTTGTTTCATTTTTTGTAGATTACTGGTTATTAAATCCAGTCTTATGTCTACACCTAACTAAATCTCTACTCAGAGTGTCACTATACATTATGAAGACTTTATTGTTCTAAGTAAAAGAAGGAAGGTTAGAGAAATTAGAATGACTAAAGAGGTAGCGGTTACTTCTCAAAATTCTTTAAATTCAATAGATTATTGTTTAAGTCAGTCTACTGATGACCATATTAAAATTAGAATTAGGTACATTTATTGCATTTTTTTATAAAAAAATATTTTGTAGAATGGCATGTTTATGTGTTTGGCAACTATACTAGCTATTGAGAGTGAAGAGAATTGGTATTACAAAGCTTGTAAAAGGTGTAATAAAGGTGTCATGCCCGAGTGCAGTATGTTTTACTGTCTTAAGTATGATAAAAAGGTGTATGACATTGTACCCATGTAAGTCACTAAAGATGTTTACATAGTTTATTTATTTTAAGTTAGAATATAATTGTACTAGTTTAACACCCGTGCATATGCACAGATGTATGTTATTTTATAGTAATTAATATATAAGAAAATATAAATATAGATTGAAAATATAATGTTTCTAATATCATTTGAAATCAAGTTTGGAGAAAGAATAACATTCACTCTACATTGGCTATAGAAAAAATAGATGACAACAATTAGTAACCTGCCAATATAAATTATCGCAAATATTGATGTTCAATTTAAACTTTAAGGAAAGTCATATATGCATCCATGAAACAAATTTACATTTTTTGGAAAGTAAAGCCCTTTATATAATTTATATTCTTTCATCAATTCATTAAAACTTAACCTTCACCATATCTTTTAGTTGTCAAAAAATTTATAGACCAACTCATTAAATAAAAGTATTTGTTAATTAGAGAAAAAAATATTTCAATATTATTACCATCAAATATGATCAAAGGTATTCCTTAAAAAAGATGCTAATGTATTAGGCTTGTAAGTTCTTCAAATCAAATTTTAATATATCTTATTGAGACAAAGCATTAAACATTTGGAATGCACAAATTAAATTGCAAAAATTGAAAATTCAAGGACTTTCGGAAGAAAAGGAAAGAATAAAGGTAGATGCCAAAGAGAAAAATAATACCTCAATGGTGTAGATTAAACTAACCTCCCATCAATAATGACAATTTTCAATAAATCAAGCTTTTGGATTTATACATCCTACAGTGGAGAGAAGAAAAAGTAGAGGAAATCAAAACTACAATAGAGAAAAGTAAAATTTCATATAAAATAAATCTTCGAATAAAAATAGTTGTAGAGAATCTTATATTAGGCGATCATTAGAAATCAACAAATCAATATGAAATATAAAGATGAAAGGAAAATGAAGGTGTTCAAAGCTGAATTGGTATGCATAGATTTAATTTGAAAAATGAAAAATATTAATTATTTCTTTAATGCATTGACTCAAAGTAACAAACTTAGGAAAGAAAGCAGATTGGGTAAGAAATCAATTCTGGAATTGGGGTTGATGGCATTAAATGATAGAGAAAATTGGAACTAGAGTTGACAACATTAAAAATAAAAAGAAGAAGGAAGAAAATTTCATACACAATATTCTTGAATTGTGTGGTCATTTATTATATATGTAATAAATTACAAATATTTAAAAAAAGTTCTAAATATCATCACTATTAATATAATTAATATGACATCAATACTTGAAAAATTATTATATATTTAAACTTCATATGATATTTTGACCATAATAAGTATTCATAATTAAAAATAAATAGTTACATTTTAATTATATTTTTAATTTTAATTTAATAATGAGCAAAACTTGATTATAATTAACATCAATGAATTTAAATAATACACTAAGCTCAATTAAACATTTGGTTATATTTAATTTCTATAAATATTGTAAATTAGTAATTACATATGAGTTGATTGCAATGATTACCTCCTACATAAAATAAAAATAAATTAAAATTGATATATTGCATATTTATAAAATAATTATTTCATTCAACAATATTTTTAACTATAGTATGTGACTATTATTTAGAATAATATTTGATTATGATTTTAAAAAGTTCTATATACACTATTCTTAAATTGAGTGGTTATTTATTATATATGCAATAAACATAAAAAGGCATGTATTATATGTTTAATAAATAATTCAAAAAAAAGTTGTAAATACAATCACTATTACTATAATTAATATGACATCAATACTTGAAAAATTATAGTTTTATCTTAAACTTCGTATGAAATTTTGACCATAATAAATAGACATAATAAAAAATAAGTATATAATTACTTAATATATTGTATGTTTATATGATATGTCTATAATTCATATATATAGTCTACAAAATGCAAGTTTAAAAACATTAAAAAGGTGTTATTTTTTTAGTATTATACAAATATTCATGATAAATATTAATTATTCATCACACAAATGCTTGAATTTAATCTAAATTATAAATTTATATTTTATCCTCCATGAAATCATAAATGATATTTTAAAATTATTTATGGAATAACTCTATTAGTTTTTAAAATGATTTATAACTTTATTTTTCTTATTTTTCAAAAATTAAAACAAACATTATCTTTCTTATTATATATAATACTTGATGTATTTTATAAGAAAAATATAGACAAACATTTACTTAGTTAAATTATAGGTACCTAATTTAATTAATTTTATATTACATTTTAGTAAAATATTATAAATGTAAAATAAAAATAACTTTCATTAATAGTAATGCAATATTATATAATTCTGACATATATTTAATATAGATTATAATTAGACTTAACAATGTTCAAATATTTAATATTGTACAAATAAATATAAGTGGTGCCACGTAGAGTCAATCAAATAGCTTGACTGGTTGGAAGAAGGGAGCAACTCGAGTGCCCCTATTGAATAAGGGAGCAGCAGTACAGGAGAGTGGTAGAATGCCTTAGTGTTGCAAGTGAATTCCATAGACATGTGAGCGATGAAGGTGGCTGTAGCAGAGGACTATGTTAAGCATGTAACCACCACTCGTGCGAGGGATTAATAGGCTAGAAAAAACTCTAAAAGCCTAAAGCCATAGACAATATATAATTAGGGTATGTTGAAATGATTGAAATTTATTTGTCTTACACATGTTTAAGGTACAAGTTGCAGGTAAGAGTAACTGATGGCACTAACACTACCTCCTTTATATTGTTTGAGAAGGAGGTGAAGTCTATACTAAAAATAAGTGCTTGTGATTTGAAAAAAGAATTTGATGAGGTAATCTATATAATTAATTAAATCTAAAAATAATTTTATATGTATTTAATTATCATTTCTAACATATTTAATCTGAACTTATATATATTTTACTATTAGGTTGAAAGTTTTGGAGGAAATCCTGAACAATTCGATATGTTGTTGGGAAAACAAGTGCTATTAAAGATTGAAGTTTCCAAAAAAAAAAACATGATTGAGGTTTCACTTGTGTACACAGTGAAAAAATTAATAACTGATGAATTTTTTATTAAGTCATACATGTTTACATATGATACTGCAAAGGTACAATGCAATAAATAAATTGTGACTATTCATTTTTGGTTATGGCCATGTACTTAATTTATTTAATCATTTTTTGGACATAGAAGCAAGAAAATTAAAAAACATCCGATGAAATGACCCTTAAGCAAAGCACCTTAGTTGAAGATAAGGTAAATGAATTGTATAGTACGATTTTGGTTTAATTATTTAATTTTATTTTGATTTGACTTATTGTTTTTGGATACACTTACATGGATAAGTAGATTTGATTAATTTTTTTTCCTTTTTCAATGTTCAATAACCGTCAGCTGTAAAGATGATAACATTGAAGTTGATAACTTGGAAAATATGCCTAAGCTATTTACAACAAATTAGGTTGATGGTGATGCCATTCAAGCTATGATGATTACAGCTAAAAGTGATGTTTAACTGTCAAGTACCAAGATTGTTATGAAGAAGGAAACTTAGATGTTTAAATGCAATTTTTTTTAAGGTTGGTTTTGGTGATGCAAACTATTGGAAGAATAGAACTTTGGTTAAACCATAGACTTTGATTATTATTCCATTTGAAAAAAAAAACTTGACATTGAAGCTTGAATTAAGTTTAGTATTAGTAGCAACGAGTGTTTTTTTAATTATTATATGCTCTTATTATAAGTTTTCTACTTTATTCAAGCTTAAGTTTATTATTGTTATGGACAAGAACTTTTACTAATGCTTTTTTATATTAAGAACCATGCTCTTATTATATAGACTTTGGTTATTCCTCTATTTCTAACAATTTTAAGGTATATAAGGTTGGTACTGATATCTTACATAACTACTCATATTGAAATTATATCAATTAGTTAGTATTTCATTTTCATAATAATATGTAATAATACTGTTGAATGCAATTTAGATACAAGGATTAAAACTTACATAAGTCGGACTACTAATTGAGAATTTTAAATGGCTATTCGCTTAATCTAAAATTTTAATTTCTTCAATTTATATTTATATTTATATTTACATTCTTAATATTTTACTATTTACATTTTTTGAAATGTACTTAAAGAATGAAAAATACATAGCATAATTGTAAAATTTTTCTAATAAAAAACATAAAATCGTCTTTTTCTTATTGATAATAATTGGACTTGACAATTATAGCTAATATTTATTTATTTACTTATACACATTTATTCTTATTTTGACCTATTCATATTAGTTTTAATTAAATGTGAGTTAGATCATTATTAATTCTGTTAAATAAAGGTCATATTAGGTTAATCTATAGTAATTTTTTCATAAATTTTTTAAATAATAATTATAATATTCTTATATATTGACTTAACATGTCATTTTTTAGTGAAAATTTCTTTTTAGAGAGAGATTTTTAAAAAAAATTGAACTTTGACATTTGTTTGATAATTTTTTAATGGTAAAAAGTTTGTTAATAAATTGACTTTTTTGTCTAAATAAATTAATTTTTTAGTAAAGTGTAAAATTATAAAAGAATTATACTAATTAATTTTATAATTCAATCCTTCATTATCTTTCATTGTATAATTTTAAATATTAAAATAAAGGAAGAAAAATTATGGCTTAACTTTTCATTCTCCCTTCTTTCCTTCCTTCTGTTTTTCGCCCATTTTCTTTTCTTCCCTTTCCCTCTTAACTCCCAAATATACCATTATCATAAATAGGCTTGAAAAAACTTTGGAGGTCAATCCCTACTCCATCTAAGCTTACAAGAATTCAAAATGAAGATATTAAATTTGTTTATAAAATACCTTTCTTATATATAAAATCTTTCATTAACTTATGTATAAATTAAAATTAAGATGAACATAAATGCTTTATATACTAAGATCACTTAATTAAATGTTCTATTTATCTATTATTGCTAGTAACGAAAAAATTAACATTCATTATTTAAAAGTAAAAGCTATTCTTTTGTACCTTCATAGTGTTTTACATTATTCCCTTTAAACTATAACGCTTATAAATAACATGAAAACATTTTACTTATATTAAAAAAATTAAATTCTATTAATTATCAATGAAAAATAATTTTAAACCATTGATTAATCATTATTTTATTATTATATTAATAAAAAATATTAAAATTTTATTATTAATAAAAAAATTTAATTATTATTATATTTTTAATAATGTGCCATTTTCTTATTTAGTAATAATGTAAAATATTTTATACTATGAGTATATTAAATTTAAACTCTATGCAAATTTTTCTAACAAAAGGAAGTAAACCCTAAAACTATATAAATTATGTGTTCAATGACACTCGGAGGAGATGCCTTCCGTGGGAGCTGTTGCTTCACATTTGAGTAAATCTATAAGCTAAATAATGAGAATATGGAAGATTTTCACTTAAACTAAATTTAATATGAAAAACTTTGATATCAAATGAAATGTTATATAAAATACAAATTTTCAAATGAAATATTATTTGAAAGTTTTCCAAATAAATGTAATCTTATATACAATAACATTTTTTTTACAAAAAGAATTATTATAACATTTCATATCAAAAAATTGGAACTTCTTTTTAACTTAACAAAATGAAATCGTTTAAATTATCAATCATAAAAATTTAACTCAACAAAATGGGAACTTCTTTTTAAATTATTAACCAAATAACCAAATTTTAACAATAAAAATTTATTACTTTAATTTACTTACTATCAGACTTTATCATGTCGTTGAATTGTCTTTTCTATTAAACAATAAAAATTTATTACACTAATTTACTTACTATCAGACTTTATCATATCTTTTATATGCCACGTATTATTGATTACGCATAGAATCCTTATTAATTAACACCTTTCTTTTTCTTCTCCAAAGAGAGGGCAATGATACAAAACGTATAATTATTGAATAAAGTACTAGTTTTGCAATGATTTCTGATGTATTTTTTACTATAACTTTTCTACCTCAAAATAGTTGTAATTATCTTCAACATTTACTCATTGTAAATCGATTTATTCGAGGAAAAGGTGGGCTCTTTTATGACTTTTCATTGGGTAAATCTAATATGTAAGGAGATATTTATTAGGGTCTTTTTTATTCTTTCATAATCAAAATTTCTTAACATGATCCCTGCAAATAGTGAAAATGATGCCAGTATTTTGAGAATATTTATTGTCACATTTAAGTTCTATATAAACAATGATCTAAGCAAGCTTTAAACGATCATAAACAAGAGTTTTGAGTTACATTAGTCCCATTGAAAATGAAAAGAATAAAGAGTTTACCTTCAAAAATCCTTTCCTATGTTTTCCTTTGACTACCCACCAAGTTTTTTTGTCAATTGAAAACCCTAAGTTTTAGTATGAGGAGTTAAATAGTGAATAATTTAGGTGTTGACATTTTGAAATGCATGGGGAGGACAAAACAACATTTTTTATTCATGCTTCAGGTAATAATGGCTTCAAAAGTCTACACTTCATTGAGCTCTTTCATATAGGCACAAAGAAAATATTGACACTTTATTTTCCTAAAAGTCTTTAGTTCCGTGGATGGTTAATATTTTAGGCTTAGTCAATGGAATTTTCTATATTCCATATCCTATTCGAGATGGCCAAACTAAGTTAATGATTTACAACCCAATAATTAGGAAGTACAGGTTTCTGCTAGATATCTCTATCAAGGATAAGTGGAATATAATGGCTATGGTATTTTTCTTTAACATTGCTAGTAAAGAGTATTATATTTGTAGTATCTTCAAAACAATCCCTTCTAATGACATAGTCTGGTTTAACTTTTTTTGTTTCTCATAGAATTGTTTAACAAAGTTTAATAAAGTTTTAATACCTATCATATCAATTATAGGTGATTGTGTGGTCAAGAACAATTTTATCTTTTGTGTGAACTCCATTTATCAAGAGAATAAGTTGGTGCCAAAAAGTTTAATTTCGTTTAATGTTGAAAATGAAATGTTTGAAAGTACTCATATTCCTAATGTTATGAAATCAAGATAAATGATCCCAATGATGTTTAGAGGTAACATGGTTTTAGTTTCATATGAATACAACTATCCATTCTATTCTATTGATATTTAGAGGACCAATTTGCATGAAGGACAAGTATGTGTTTTCATTCATCTATTAACTTTTAATCATTTTGCTTGATTTGAGTTTCCACATATATTTTTCGAGGATTACCTACTTTCAAATGTTAAATATAGAGACATTGACTAGGGTGAATATTACTAAAGTACTTTTTATCTCATAGAGAATGATCTTGAGCAAGGGAGGAAAAGAATAATCAGAGACCTTCTTTTTACCAATCTATTACGATACAATTAGTTTTAACTTACCATTTTACATTGCTTTTTGTATGACAATTTAATAGTGTTCTAATTTGATAATTTGAATACTAGAACATTTATTAGGGTGAATATTACCAAAGCACTTTTTATCTCACAAAGAAGGATTTTGAGTAAAGGAGCAAAAGAAGTGTAAACTGCACACTTCTTTTCTTTTTAGAAGTCATAAAATAAGAATTAATTATTAACCATTTTATTAAAAATTGTGTTTAATCTAAAAAATTTTGCATTTGTTTTTTCTTCAACAGTTTTCATCCTAATTAATATGAGCATGAACTATAATAATAAATGCAGACCCTCAGAATCCTTACATTGACTTAATAATTGATAGTTATATTAATTACCCATGGAATATCAATCTAGAACTATATATTCTTCATAATGAATCTACCTACTTAATTTTATTGATTATATTGTCCACAGTGCTACTCCTTCATATAATGATATAGTAAGCAAAAGAAGCTTTCTAGAACTAATTAAAAAATTTTATATTAGTGGTGAAAAAGTAAGAGGAATTTTATTAGCTTAACATTACATCAAGTTGTTAACAGAGTTTATCAAAAAATTAGATGAGGTTCTTTATTACTTTCCTTTTGTCCTTTTGTGGCATTATATATATTTTTAAAAGATTAGCTTCTACCTTATTATTAGTTGCTTGCTACTGCCTTTCTTCATTTTCTTCAATTTATTGGCATTGATTTTAGATTAATTCATATTTTTTAAATAATCTACAAGTGTCAAAGTTGATTATCTACTTTGTAAGTTGACAATGGAATCAAATTTAGCATCAATTCATAGAAAGGAACGAATGTCCGTTATTAAACAAAAATGATCAAGAAATTTGAATTCTAACCAAAGTATGTTTGTATAGTATGATTACACTCTTAAAATCTCACAATTTTAATACAATTACCTTAAATTAAATAAATTTTCCCAATATAGTTAAGATCTTAAATACTTAGACTATTGGTCCAAGTTCAAAATCAAGTGATAATTTAGATTTCGAAAATCAATTTGGAAATCAAATAAACATAAGTACAAAGAGGGTTAAGGTGCATGATCATGGTAGAAGATGCCTACGAGATATTACAAATATTGTTGATGGTGTTTGTGAAGTTATTGACAACACAATCACATAAAAAAATAATGTGAATAAAGATCTTCATTCATATGAGATGCTTTTTGAAGTTAATCATTTAGTTAAGTGTTCTTTATATTTAATACTTCCAAAGATATGTTGTTATACATTTCACAAGTTTTGTATTTTATTTTACCTCAAGTGCTGATAATTCATAAATTACAGTATTTAATAAAGATACAAGCATTGTAGAACATGGTAATTATATTAAGTTAAATTTTTGTTAATTATTGCAGAATACTTATATATACGTATGGTTATTTGATGTTACAGTGAGTAATACACCTTTTTTTAATTTGATAATTTCAATGTATTTTTTCTAAGGTGATACAAATGAAGAAACCAATTATCTTCATTCATCATTTTTGTCCAATAATAAAGGTACACACAACATTGTAACATTAAGTTTTACCTTATTTTATTTATAGGATTAACTTAATCTTCTTAGTAATATAGAATATTGGGATATTGGAGATCCTGTTGATGAATGTGAATTTTGCAATCTGCAAATATGGTATAAGGAAAGAACACGAAAGGATCAATATCCTAGAAAATTAATGTTCTCTAATTATTATATGCAAGTGAAGGTTGTTTTGCCTTCAATTCCTATGCTTCCAAGTGTGCTTAATAATCTTTTGAAAGGATTGGACAATAAAAGTAAAAATGTTTTAAAGAACATTGGAGGTTACAACATGATGTTCTCATTCACTTCATTAGGTAGGAAAGTTTACAACATAGTTAATCAAGGTCGAGCGCCATATGTTTTTAGACTTTATGGACAAAACTACTATCAAATTAGTGGTTTGTTACCTCAAGCAAGTAAGCATCCTAAGTTTACTCAACTTTATATTTACAACACAGAGAATGAAGTAACAAATTGAATCAATTCAATTAGGTGAATTTATTTTCATTCATATTTTGTGTGGATAATCAATTGTTTATACATATTTTTGTACTTATTTATATATAGTAATTCATTTTATAATAAAAATATTAGTCTAAATGATTCTTATGATTCATTGATTATGTGTAACTTGAAGGAAATGCTGGATAAGAATAATGTATTAGTAAAATCTTTTAGAATGACCAGGGATAAAATGATGTATGATGGTTGTACCAATATGAAAATGTTCAAAAGTGGTAGCTTTTATAGTGAGGGGTTTGGGATTATCAAATATGGAAAGAGATGTCATTGTTGAAACATAAAATGGTGTGCTACAACATATAAGTGAAACTCACCGTTCATCTTTAGCCCTAGAATATCCATTACTATTCTCTTATAGCCAAAATGGATATACAAATAACATAAACTGTAGGTAAGATGATATAACATCTTCTAGAAAGAAGGGAAGGGTGATTATGCGAGAATATTTTGCATATAAGATCCAATATAGACAAACAGATGATCTTATAATTTTACTCTTAAGGAAATTGTTCTAATAATTCCTAATTGATTCCTATACAATGATTGAATTTGAAAGGTTATTATATATAAAAACTTACCAAAAAAACTTGAGAGCTGATCTATACAAAGGCTTAACAAATGCTGTATTGCGCGACAAAACTAATCTTTTTTCATAAGGAAAGAGAGTTATACTACCATCCTCATTTACAGGGGGTGCTTGATATATGATCCAAAATTACTAAGATGCAATGTCAATTTGTAAATGGGTAGGATATCTAGATTTGTTTATCACTTTTACTTACAATCCTAAATTGTTAGAAGTAGTTCGATTTGCTCAAAAATGAGGAATTCGACCAAAAGATCGTCTTGATATATTGTGTAGAATCTTCAAAATCAAATTGGATTAATTGATGCGTGATTTAAGACATAACCATTATTTTGGGAAAGTTAAAGTTGGTATGTATGGTTGATTTCCAATTTTAAATCTCTTATTTATCTATTATATATTTTAATAATAGTATTTGGTTTTATGTATTTTTTACAACTCTTTATATTATAGAATTTCAAAAAAGAGGGTTGCCCTATGTGTATATTTTATTATTTTTACATCCAAATCACAAATATCCTATAATTGATGATATAAATAAAATAATTAGTTCTGAGATCCTAAATCCTAATGAAAATTCAGAGCTCTATGATGCTATTAAAAATTTCATGATTTATAGTCCTTATGGGATGTCAAATCCTTCTTCTCCTTGTATGGTTGATGAGAGTTGTTCAAAGCATTTTCCAAAAAAGTTTAATGAAAGGACTTCAATAAATGACGAAGGATATCCAAATTATAGGTGCGGAGATAATAGGATTATAATTGAAAAGAATGGGATCCCTCTTTATAATTGGTATGTTGTTCCTTATAATACACATCTTATTTTGAAATATAGTGGTCATATTAATGTGGAGTGGTGTAATCAAGAAAGGTCTATCAAGTATTTGTTTAATTACATAAACAAATGTCATAATTGAGTGATTGCTATTTTTTATGAGAGTGCAGAAGATGGAAATACTAGAGATAATATTGATGAGATTAAAAGATACTATAATTGTAGATATATTTCTCCATGTGAAGTTACATGGAGAATTTTTAGTTAGAATATTAATTTTAAAGATCTTCCTGTAGAAAGATTGAATATTCACCTTCCGAATGAATAGAGTGTCTATTTTAAAGATAATGAATTTTTAGATTTAGTTGTTGAAAAGAAGGATGGTAAACAAACTATATTTTTGGCTTGGATGGAAGCAAATCCAAAATATCATGAAGTAAAGAATCTTACATATTCTGATTTTCCTACACATTTTGTTTGGAAGGCTAATATAAAAAAATGGGTACCCAGGATAAGAGGATTTGCAATTGGATAATTGTATTGTGTTCATCCTAAAAGTAGTTAATTGTATTATTTGCATCTTCTATTAAATTTTGTGAAAGGGTCAACATGTTATGAAGACATACAAATTGTTAATTGTGTATTATATGATACATTCAAATAAGCATGTTACACCATGGGTCTTTTGGATTATGATAAAGGATATGTTCAAGCAATAGAGGAAGCAAGTCATTAAGCTTTTGGTTATCAATTGAGATCTTTGTTTGCCACACTTTTGGTATCTAATAGTATTAACTTGGTAGAAAAAGTTTGGAATAAGATTTGGGTATATTTGTCTAAAGATATACTATATTTTCATCAAAGGTTGTTACAAGATCAAGGTGTTTTTTCCTTAATTTTTAATATATATTGATAAAAGATTAACTATCATTCATTATTTCATTGTAAGTGTTAAAAATTTTACTATTTATTATTTTAAAATTTATATGCATTCTTACATATACTTAATCGTAATTTTATATCTCTCTCTTTTTTATAAGTTTGTAACTCAGTGATGAGGAGTTGAAAATTTATACTTTGCTTGAGATAGAAAGATTATTACGTAGGAATGGATGTAGTCTTAAGGATTTTGCATCCATGCCTACTCCTGAAGATATTGATTTGAGTAAGCTGAACAATCGTTTAATTCTTGATAAACTGAGTTATAATAGAACAAAGTTAATGGTTGAACATTTCAAGTTTAAATGAGGAGCAGAAGGTTGTTTATGACACAATAATGTTAGCAGTGGCATTTAATAAAGGAGGTTTCTTTTTTGTGCATGGCTATAGAGGAACTGGAAAGACATTCATATGGAAAACTTTATTTACTGCAATACGATTAAAAGGAGATATTGTTTTAAATATAGCTTTAAGTGGAATAGTTGCTCAACTACTCCTAGGTGGAAGAACAGTTCATTCTCGATTTTGTATATCATTAGAAATAAATGAAGATTCTACATATAATATCAAGCAAGGTATGCCTTTAGCTGAATTATTGGTGAATATAAAACTTATAATCTAGGATGAGGCTCCTAGATTTTATTTTAAAGCATTAGATAAAAGTTTTAGGGATATCTTAAGATTTTCAAACCCAAATAGTAAGAATGAACCTTTCAGGGGAAAAATAGTAATTTTGGGTGGATATTTCAAATATATTGTGCCAGTGATTCCTAAAGGTAACAGGCAAGGTATTGTCTTTGCTACTATTAATTCTTCTTACTTGTAGTCTTTTTACAAAGTGTTAACATTGATCCAAAATATGAGGCTCCATACAAGTTTTGCAAGTAATATGGGTAAAGATTGTAAAAAATTTACTGATTGGATATTGAAAGTTGGCCATGGAACATTAGATAGCTAGAATAATGGTGAGCAAGATATAGAAATTCCAGATGATTTTCTCATTAAGAATACTTCTAACCATATTGGAAGTATAGTTGATAGTACTTACCCATTGTTATTAGATCATGGGTGATATGAAATATTTTCAAGAGAGAGCTATTTTAGCTCCTACTCTTAATTTGGTGGATAACATTAATGAATTTATGTTAGATATGCTTCCTGGAGAAGAGAAGATATATTTGAGTTCTAATACTATTTATAAAATATATTCAAACAATTTTAGTCATAAGGATATGTACACTCCAGAATTTTTGAACTCTATTAAAGGTTATAGGCTTCCAAACAATGTGATCAGATTGAATATTAGTACTCCTTTTATTTTGTAGAGGAACTAAGATGGGTTCTCATGTATTAGAAGTAAATGTGATTTTTGGTAATGGAATTGAAAATAAAGTGTTAATTCCTCGTATGGTTATAACACCTTCAGATATGAGAATACCTTTTAAGCTTTAGTGTAGACAATTTCCAATAGCAATTATTTTTCCAATGACAATAAATGAAAGTCAAGGTCAATCCTTGAGTAATGTTGGATTATGTTTGCCTTATCCAGTTTTTACTCATGGACAACTATATGCTATCATATTTGAAGTAAAGTCAAAGGAAGGTCTTAAAATATTAATTTATGATAGGAATGGGAATTTTTTAATACCACAACAAATGTTGTTTACAAAGAAATTTTTGACAAGTTATTTTAATTATTTGATATTATTATTGATATATAATTATTTGTACCTAGCAAAGTTTTTTCATTCATTATTTTGACTTTTTGTTAATTTCATGTATTATATTTTTTAAAATTAATTTTTCTAAATTTGAGTTATGTACTTAGGAAGTACAAAATTATTTACCTGATTAGTATTTATGAATATATACATTGTGAAAAAATTTACATTTATACACTATTAAAAATCTTTCACCCATGCATAACACGGGTGCAAAACTAGTCTATAATTATAATGAACTAAATTACATTATTATTAAGCTAATAAAAAATATATTATATATAACTTATATAATATAAATTTTTTTATTAATATATTACTTTATATCAAGCAATAAGTAACCTCCTTTACCATTATTTCTTTCACTCCTTATCTTGTATTAAGAGAAGTTGATGATCAAGTAATATAAACTTAATGTTAATATGTTATTTGAGAATTATTAAATCAAGATTTTTATTTTTATTTTTATATGTATTGATTTCGGACATCTATTATATGTTTAGAATATATATTAGAATTTATTATAATTATTATATTTTAACTTAATACAAATAAAACATCTATATTCAATTTTGTTTAATGAATCAATTTTGTTTTATAAGATTTAATTGGAGGATTTGATTGTTGAAAAGATTTTAACTTTATGAGATTTGATTAGGTAATTTATTTGCTATTTGAATTACCACAAAAATAAATAGCATATTAATAAATTACATTTTATTAGCAACGGAATTAATAATGATATTTTCAAGATGATGACATTGCAATTTAAGAATTTCTCAATTTAATAATGAATTTATCGATGGATCAAAATTGGTGATAGAATTATCAATTGCTAATTCTATATAGCGATCAATTACTAATTTGCATTTTAGTAATAAAAATTCATCATTGTATATAAATTTAGTAATGGAAAACTACATTGCTAGTTTCATTATATCATATGTTCCTTTTATTATCATCCAACCAAATTATGATAAATTTAGCAACGAAAGTTAGTAACAAATAAAATTAATCTTCACTAATTCAATTGCCAAAGCATTATGATTATTGATGCTTTATTTTCCGTCATTAAATATTTTATCTCCTTGATTAGCTACGGATAGTGTGTTTTTGGGGAATATTCATAATTGTTTTCCATTTTTCTTTCCAATACGGTATAACTTACTATCTTTATTTCTTTTAAGTCTTAAAATAAGGTGAATTCAAGTCATAGAAATTTTAACTAATTAACTAATTATATTTACGCTCTTCTATTATAAAAAGTATTCATCCATATTTGTTTTCTTTAATTTCAAACCTCCACATATCTTCCGTACCATTGAAAAAAAGAAGTGAGTATATTTATAAAAATAAAAAATATAAATGTAATTAGATTAAATATAAGGAAAATGAGTTTAATTTCCAGAAAAATAAAGAGAAAGGCTTATTACTAAAAGAGTACCTATTAATAAAAATAAAAATTTGAATCCTTTTCATTTCCTTTTGAGGAGATGAAAACATAATATTTATTTTAGGATCTATTGCTTTTTTTTATTGTGGCCTATAATTCCAAACAAAATTTTTTTTGGCCCTGTTTGATAATTAATTAATTAATTATAGTGGTAGTTAATTAATTTAATTAATTATTAGTTAATAAATAATTATATTAATTAATTTAATTAGCTAATAATATTAACTATTTAAATAAAAATATTTGATAAAATTAATTATTTATATATAAAATAACATGTAAAGACATAAGTATATTTTATAATTTATTTAAATATAAATTTTTAATACTAATGATATTTTAAATTTTATATATTATTTATTAAATTAAAATTTGTTATAAAAGATATATTGTTGCAACTTATTATTTACTAAATTATTCTATAAAAATAAATTCTTGAAATGTGTTGTGTATGCATGTATTATATAAGTGTATAAAATAAATTTTATTAGTTTTTTTGCTTTTAGTGTGAAAATTTTTAAATTTATTAAATAATATTTAACATAATGTAATATTTATTTTATTATATAAATTTAATTAATAAAAAATTAAATAATTATTTATTATTTATGAAGACTACTGCATTATAATTATAATATACATTAGATTAGTATACATATACTTAAAAATTTTTGGTACCTTAATGGTTAAGCTATTTCTTATTTAGTTTAAGGATTAAGGTTTAACTCCTCTCTCAAATATTTGGAACAGAATGATAAATGTATACAATTATGCAATTTAAGGGTAGTTTAACCTCGTTTTGGCTTAAATGTAATTTTAATCCCTAAAAGGTAAGTTTGGCTTTGGTCCTTTTAAGTTAAAATAATTTATTTTAGTCTCTATGAATATTAAATTAGTATAATTTTGATCTTTTTATTTTATTTTTGTCAATTTCTTGACTTTACAATATCATTTCCACCTAATATTTTATCTGTATTAATCTAAAATAATTTTTATATATGTATAGAAGGAAATTTTTGTTCATATTTTAAAAATTTTAAATAAAATTAGTCAATTATATATAAAAAATAAATTATTTTGTTAGTTAATTGTCTACAAAAATTTTTAAAAAAATTATTTATTTAAAAAAATAATACAATGAATACTTAAATATCAAATAAAATTTGATAGAGATTGATAAAAATTAATGAAAATTAAACAAGAGAGCAAAATTGTACTAATTTAATATTTTGGGATCAAAATAAATTATTTTAATTAAAATACTAAAGTCGCATGATTTACATTTTTGAAGATCAAAGTTGTATTCAAGATTTTTGTCTTTTATATAGCTTTTATAAATCTGCCGAGTTCCCCAACTTTTTCTCCCCTAAAATATAAGTACAATTTTGGCCCTTTTCATTTAAAATAATGCATTTTAGTCCCTATAAATATTAAATTGGTACCGTTTTTGTCGTTCTATCTATTTTTGTCAATTTTTTAACCTTACAAGAACAATTCCATCTAATGTTTTATCTATATTAATCTAAAATGATTTACATATAAACATAAAAGAAAATTTTTGAACAAAATTAATAGATTATATATGAAAAAATAAATCATTTTGAGAGTTAATTCTTTAAATTTTTTTATAAAAATATGATTTATTTAAAAAATAATACAATAAATTCTTAAAAATTAAATACGAGTTTTCTTAAGTTGATAAAAATTGACATAAACTTATAAAAATTAAAGAATAGACCAAAATTAAATAAATTTAATATTTTAAAAATCAAAATAGATTATTTTAAATTAAGAGGATCGAATTACACAATATGTATTTTAAGGAATCAAAATTGCATTTAATCCTTTTGTCTTTTACATAACTTTTATAAATTAATTGATTTAAAAGGTTGAATTCTCTAACTTTTTCAAATTAATTGATTGGAGATTAATTAATCAAAATAATTTTTTACCAAATATCTAGAATAGTTGTTTAACTTAGTTAATTAGCTAAAAACTTTCAAATTAACTAAAAAATGGTAAATAAATTATTTGTCAAACACAGTACTCTGTATCTATCTCTTTTTGAAATTGACCTCGTTTATTTCTTAAGAAATGGAGAAGATCCAAACTACAAAATATGTATATTGACTTGCTAAACCATTATTTTGTAAATTGGCAAAAAATGATGTTCCCCAATTATGTTAGAAGTGTTAGTGATTCGTTGAGATTATCAGTAAAGCCTCACCAAAAAAATTATTACCAAATTCAATTGAATACAAGAGAAATAATTATAACTGTTAAGCGGGTTGGCCAGTCCTATTCACGTGGGTTAACTTGCATATTTTGCGACATTTTATATTAGAAGTCCTAATCTAGTCCTAAATAGTATCAATTTACAATCTTTTTCTTAAAGAATAAAAGATTTTCAATTTTTAAATAATAAAAAATTTAAGATCATTTTAAAATATCATATATCCATTCATAAATAAATCATAACTCATTTAAATTTAAAATTTATATATAATTTTAAAAAAATATTATGCACACATATGTAAGTCATAAAATACCTATAAAATTAAAAATATCATTTAAAAATAATTCATAAGACAATCTTATATAAACAAAAGTGAGAAAAAGAAGTATAATTTTAAATGAATTAAAAATTTATATCTAGGTAAAAATAAAAAATAAGAATTAAAAAAAATTATGAAAGTCAAACCATCCATGTATTGATCCGCATGGCGCATGGCCCACGGGCTATACAAACCAAGTTGAAATCGATTTGCATTTAAATAAATCTTTAAAATAGAGGTTCGGATTTACAAAAGCTTGTGAAGAAATTGACTGGCTTTCTTGTGGTCCGTGAGTTTTTTGACAGCCCTAACTCAATCCGCCCTTGAATATTAAAGGATTTCTCTGATAACATGGAATGACTAAGGGAATTTAAATTTATGACCACTAGCGAATGGTATTTATAATTATTTTATCTAAATTTTTATAAACTAGTTAGACCAGTACGATGTACCTAAATACATTATAGAGTTATTTCAAAGTTATAGAAGCATTTTAAAGTTGAAACAAGTTGGTAAACTCAATTTTGAGTGCAAAATTGTAAAGCATCATTTGACACTCATTTTGGTCAAAGTTGCAAATTCAGTTTTCGCAGACTCCATGCCGTCGATCGGCTAATCACACGCTTCCAAGTTGTTTGCGTTGATTCTAAATTATTACACATAATATCTTCGATACAAAGAGATAACTTGGTTCCCTGTATTATTCAGGTTACGAATATTCTTCTTTTATGTCATTCCGACCAACTTCGTATTTTTCGTGCGTTTCTTCTTATTGGAATGGACTCTTATTCCAGCAACCTTCATATCTTCCTTTCCTCTCCGTCTATTCTTAAATTTGTTGTTTCGAATTCATATCTCAATCTCTTTCAACTTTATTCATTCACAAGTAATTAAAAGAAGAAGATAAAAAATAACGCAAAATAAAGTCTTAGGCGCCTACCAAATTAATTGAACTGGTCTTTTTTGTAATCCTATTTCGAGTTTGAATGGCTTTACAATACAAAAACTATATGAAGATCAAAGAATAAAAAATAACTCTATTATGTGTCAAAAAATTAAAAAAAAAATTCATATCGCCAAGTATTCATGTACATAAAAATAGCATTAACAGTGACATTGCCAGAGAAAGAGTCCATCTAGACAAGCTTGTTTCGGACCCAAGAGCAAGATTGGATGAATTTTGAGACTGCAACAATGAGCCGAGCCTGAAATTAGGGTTTGACCCATAGAGAGCCTGAACTCCTTCCACGTCATCAATCTTCAAGTCCACCCTCTTTGTCCTAGGATTCAGGCTCGGATACATCACGGCTTCCTTCACCGATGAGTGAGCCAGTCCAAGCACGTGTCCGATCTCATGCGTGGCCACTGATTCCAAATCAATAGCCACTTTCGATTTCTCATCATCAAAATCAACGGCCCAAGTTTCAGCTGCATCCAGGTGGAATCTGCCATTTTCAGGGGAGAAAGCATGCCCCAAAACCCCTAATACACCATCAAACGGAAGCCCGTCGCCGTGATCGGCCCAGTAGAACCCGATATGGATATCCGCCGACTCGTATTCGTCAATCTCCTCGAAGCTCACTGGAATAACGGACGACCACCGCGAAAAGGCACGTTGAAAAACACGCCGAATTTGAGAAGTACTCAATCTGTCAATGGTGTTGTATGGTGAAAATGCATACGTGAGAGTCATTGGAGAACTGCGCATCCACCGTGGCTTGCCGTCGAAGTAAGCAAAGCGCCGAGTAGAATGTATTCTATGCTGCGTGCCGTCGCTCACGCCGCACCGTGGCGCCATAACTGTCGATATGGTATCAGAGTCTAGTTTTCCGGTGACTGGCAATCCGAGCCTTTTCTGATATAGTAAAATGGCGGACTCGAGCTGCGTGTCGAAGGTATCCGTATAATTCGACGTCGAAAGATAGCCGAAACGGTGGAAGTACTTCTTGAGCTCCGACATGCCATTGACTATGCTGCCCCTCTCGGCGTGCAGGAATCTCGAGAAATCGTGCCACGTGGCGTTGTGGGTCTGTGAGGTTATTACGGTTACCGTTTCGGTTTGAGGCAGGGTCCTGGCGGGAAAGCAAGGGCACCAAAGAAAGAGGAAGAAGAAGAGGATGCGATAGTAACGTGAAAGTGGATACATAACTATATGTATAGTTAGTTATTTTGTGATTTGGGACATAATAGATAAAAGGAAGAGCTCAGAATAATTGGAATTTGGAACCTTATATACAATTATGGGATTAACTGAATTTAAAATAAAATAAATTAGAAGTGCAAATTAAGGCGGCTTTGGTAAGGATATGAAGGCTAAGAAGATTCTGCCGTGGAAGCCTGTTTGGTTGGAGATTCTGACTTGTGAAGTGTAACGGTGGGTAAACAACTGTTTCTCTATAGAAACTTTCCATATTAAATTTGTAAGAATTCCAATTACTTCGCATAACAAAGTTTCAATTCATTTCATAATAAAATTGCAAGAACATAATTTTTTATTTACATAGTGAATAATTTTAATATCCTTAATAAAATTATAATTATAGGTATGAGTGAAAAATTTTAACATGAATAATTATTAATGAAAAAAATATAAATTATTGTAACTAGTGATATTCGAGATGAAGGATTTACAACTGTGCTATAAAGATCTTTCATTAGTGCATGCCGGTGAAACTGTTTGGTTAAGTAAGCTAATCATTTGTGTGAAAAAAAAAAAAACTCTAAATTACATTCAGAAAAAGACATTCCAAATCTACACAAATATTTCTAATATAATATTTGGTATCTTCCTTAGATTATTTCTTTAAAGATTATTTAATATTATGCAGAGAATTTGTTTTTTCCTAAAAAATTATTGGTTTTCTGTTTTAGTTGTCGTTGGCCAACGTAGAGGATGACTGGACAAGTTTTGTTGGAAGACGGAAATTTCTTATACTTTATAATTGGGAACAAGGGAAGGAGATGTGATAGATTGGTTCAAGTTTAGTTGAAGAAATTCCGTTGGTTGGCCGAATTTGGTGCAGGATAAGTGGGTTAACTTGTTAGATTAGATAGGATGAGACCTAGATATTAGGGAAATAATTACGCATTGCATGCCCAATCATACCTTAACTAAAACTCCTAGTTAACTTGCTCCCTGAAAATTGTTTTGTGCCAAACAATAAGAATTAGTATCGTCTAGTCACCAGCCACGACACGGCATGATCAACTGCTATGGCACAATAAATTGTTGAGAGCAATAAATTCAAGATATTATGTGTGGGAATTTAGATCACCATCTAATCTAATATAATTAAATCATGTATGAGATGTAACATTCATGACTGATTAGTAAAAAATAAAAAATAAAAAAAGAAAAAGTCAGTTTTTTGTTTATTTACTGTTTTTAAAAATAAAAAATTGTTTGAGAATCTATTCTTAAAATTTATATTTAAAAATTACAATTTTAAATTTGTAACTTAAAAATAAAAAATAGAAATAAATTTTATATATTTTTTAACTTATTTTCTTATTTTGAATATTAATTTTATAATTAAATAAAACATTTTCTTATTTGTAATACCTACCACCCTTTACTCTTTATTAAACCTTAATTTTAAAATAATTTTTGAAAAAACATATCTACACGTACATTAAATTTTCCTTTTTACTCTTTTTTTGTTATTGACGGTTTCCAATGAGTAAGAATCGTGTCTTTTGAAGTGAAAAAAAGGAACTAATTATATATTTATATAAAAATAAAAATTCTAATAGTCTCCACATAAAAAGCTTAATGAACTTTAATCCTATACAGTTGCCAAATCAAACCAATTTACTAAAAATGTATGAATTAAGCTTCGCTGTATTTGATCACAATCTAAATTACATTATAAATGTCTCAAATAAAATAAAATAAAATCAATCAATCTATTTTCATTAAATCAAATATTAACTCACTGAAAATTATAACAAGTGCATCCTAGACAAGGTTCACTCTTCATGTTAAATGTATGTGTGAGGTTATTTGGAGTATTCAAAACTTAAAAGGAAAAAAAAAGGACTCTTAACTTACCTGCTAATAATATTATAAAACAAAATTTAGTTTTTGCCCGTGATAAATATTTCTAGGAAGCATAGTTCACAAAATGAAGGAAATTAAATAATTATATTCAAAAGAACTTTCTTTTGGTCCAACGTAATATAAGCGTTCAATATTAAAAATTAGAATGTTCAAAAGGCACAGTTATTGGTCTTCTATGTAAGGTACGATAATCAACAAATGCACGTTACCAATTAAACCAATCCGTTGAAATGTTATATATATGTATCAAATTAACATACATGCAGGATGAACAGGATGACTAAATGTAGAAACTTGAAGGTATTGCAGCAGTTTTTTATTATTATTATTAAATACACATAAAAATAAGAAATTAAATATTGAATAAAAAATATATGAAATTATCATAAAAATTATCAAATGCTCCATTGAAGCAGCATTTTGCTTCTTAATTGTTGAATTCAAAGTCTGTTGGGTTCTTATTGTAGCATGTAGGTTAAGGTTAGGGTCCAAGTCATTGTTTTCCATTTCCATTTCAACACGCAAAATGGCGGATCTCTTCATGAATTATTTCTCTCACTGCCATTGGTAATGGAGGGCCCTGCATTTCTCTGTTTTTTCTCGCTTGGGCTGCTTTGCCGGCGTAATTTTAAATTGGAACTTCATCCAATCATTTCTCAATGTGACGAAAACAAAAGATAAGCAATGCATATATAGGAGATAGCGTAAGAAAATAATTGCATCTTTATTTTGGGTTATTAAATAATTTATTGAAGAATGGAGGAGGAGAGGAATGCCAAAGCAAGCCGCATATGAGGGAAGACATATCTGTTGGCAGCAACAAGCGTTGACCGAGCTGTTACACACGGATCAAAAACACTTTACTTGGGAAATTTTTACTCAAATAATATTTAATATAGATATATTTTTTTAAGTTTTATGCTTTTATCTATCTTTAGGGTTCGAAATTCTTGATTCTAGCCGGAGGCGGATTTAAATATGAAATTGCAGGAGCAATTACCTCCATACAGAAAATTTTGCAAACACACACACACATTGATGATAACAATTTATATTGTTCCAAAAATTTAAATCAAGTTACTCTCATAATTTATTTATATATCGATTAAAAAAGAAAAATTTTAGTTTAAATAAATATGAAAATATTTAAAATCCATTAATTATATATAAAAATAGATATGAAAAAGTATATTAAAATAAAATAAAATTTATTTTTATTTAATATATAAATATTGCTCGGAATTTTGAGATTCATTATTTATTCTTGAAGGCGTGAATCTACTAGTTTAACCATTGTTATAAAAAAAAGGAAAAAAGAAAAGTGCTTAACTCACTCTTTCAAACTTAAAATCAAACACAAAATTTTAAACTAAGACTTTAGCAGACTTTAGGTTGGTTAGATAACAATATTCAAATTCTTTATGCATGAGATGTCAAGATTTGTTATAAAAGGTAGGCGGGAAAGATGATCTGTTGGGAAAACAAATTATACTACATGATAGAAATGGATAAAAGTTGAGCAACTTGCCTACCTCTCACCAACAACAATGTATTGGTGGAGTAATAGATGGTGGGCGTTCCATTTTGCGAAATCCACGTTTTAATACTCAACTACGTAACCATCAGATTTGATGACTTGTGCAGTTAAGCTTTATCGCTCATTTTACTCATATATATATATATATATATATATATATGTATGTATGTATGTATGTAACACAATTTATGAATCGTTTTTGGGTTATCAGTAAACAATCTTATGATTTGTTTGAAGCGGAAAATATGAGAGAAAATAATGGAAAGTGACCAGTGAAGAAAGGAAATAAAATAGTTAAAAGATGACTTCTCCTTTCTAAATATATATGTTTAAAATTATTGATGGAGTCAAAAATCTTGATTCGGGCGATCATGTATATCAGAGAACTATAATTATTTATAAAAAATTGTAATCTCTTCTATAATTTCAATGCAACATATTGTAATTTTTTAGAAAAATTAAATATAAAAATTACAAAATATTAAACAAAATGACAAAAGTCTATTTATAAAGATATACACAAATTATCCAGATATTTATAAAAAAGTTACTGTACAATTCGATAAAATTTGCACAAAGATATATAATCAATTTTAAAAAATTATTTATATGTATACATGCTTTTTTTAGCCATGCATAAAGGTTTTATTGTAAAAACATATAACAAATAAATAGCAATTTCATTATAATTATATTATGTATAATGTAATGTAGATAGATGCAAGTAAATTTTAATACATGTAATATTTTTCCAAAGAATAAAATTAAGGTTAGATAGACAAAGTTAGAAAAATATTTTATGTATAAGTCATATGAAATTTTTGTTTAACCGAATATATACTTCTATAAAATATTTTTAAGATATAATACAATTAAAAAATATTATATTTAGCAAGAAGAGAAAAAAATAAAGTATAAATTATATACAACTTTTGAATTGTAGAAGAATTATGATCTCATATTTTATATTTGTATCTCTATCTCTTTCATAAAATTTAATTTTATTATATGAGTATATTATCTTTTATCATGATCGTAAGCTTTTTAAAATTTTAGATATAATTAAAATGTGTAATAATACAAATATATAAAAAAAATTATGAAACTTTGATATGGTCAGGATCAATCCTAATCCTCTTCGCTCTACCATTGTTTAAAACAATTACCAAAAGGAACAACTTTCATATACCATTTGTATAGTACACTACCAAATTGAATGGTTTAGATTTATTAATTTGCACAATATTGTATAAATATTAATTTAAGGCATAATCAAAATGTGTAATAATATAGGTATATAAGAGAAAGTACGAAACTTTGATATTATTAGGACCAATCTTAATCCTCCATGCTTCACCATTGTTTAAAACAATTACTAAAAGGAACAACTTCCATGCACCATTTGTATGGTACATCACCAACTTTAATAATTTAGATTCATTGATTTGCATAATATTGCGTAAGCTGAATAAAATCGATTGTTTAAGGCTATTGGTGCGTTATCAACTAGTGCGTCTAGGTCATACCTTACCAAATACATAAGTAATTCCCAAGAATAGTAGATATTGGTTTACATGAACCAAAATATGATACAATCTTGGAATTTAGAAAAGAATCACAATGAACATAATATCATTTATTTAGTTTTTTTATTTGATTAAAATTTATTTGTTATTTATTTTGAGTTTTAATCTTAATGCATTATATATATACATTCTTCCAATTAGATCATTTATGTTCTTTTTTAGAAAATTTTAAATTTTAAAATTTGATTAAAACTTTAAATTCAATTTATTTCTAGATCAAATTTATTAATTTTTTTCTTATATTCCACATTTAATATTATTAGCAACGAAATATCATTTCTAATTTTTAAAAATTACAAAAATTATATAAATTTTTATTTATATATAAATATAAATTGAATAATATTTATATGCATATTGCATATCAAATAAATATCCCCTTATAAATTAAATTTTTATTCAATACCTATCTCATATTTTCACTTATATTACTAAAAAATATTAACATTGAAGTATTAAGCATAAGCTCTCATTGTATTTCCCTCTTTCATTATGACCTTATTTCATAATTAGTCGATAGTTGTAGCGGTTAACTGATTCAATTAACTATTAGTTCATGATTGTTGTATTAACTGATTTGATCAATTAATTGTATTAATTACTTGAATAAAAATGTTTAATAAAATTAGCTATTTATAATTAGTTATTTGTATGTAAAATGATAAATAAAGATATGAATATATTTTATAGATTATTTAAATATTTTTATTTTAATATTTTAAATTCTATATATTATTTACTAAATTAATTTTTTTATAAATAATATATTATTATGATTTATTATAAATTATTTTTTTAAAATTAAATTAATATAATTTTATAAAAAATAAATTTATCAATAAAAAAACCAGATGCATTAAAATTAAAGATTGACTATTTTGTTTGTTTTTTATTAAAATAAAACCAAATGTATCTCTTTAATGTAAAATACAAACTAAACTAAAAGGGTGCACGAATTAGTAAAATGGCCAAGAAAAAAAATGCAAACCAAACATTAAAAGTTGAAAAAATTAGAGGGGTAATTTGGTCATTTTTAACTCCATACCTTAGTAGTTGAAACAAAATGCTGCATAATGCAATGTTTTCAAAATCAGCTGATTCAGCTGGAACAGCTGTTTACCAAATAGTTAATTCAACTAAAAATTAAGTTAACCAGCTAAATTTGATCCAACTAGCTAACAGTTATCTAAAAAGTTATTTACCAAACATTACCTATAACTATTTGTAAAGGAAAAGGTTATACAAGATGCATTCCCTTCCTTTTCCTTTACTTCTATGGTCCTGATCCAAACATCCCATTAACATTTATATAAGTTAAAAAAGGATGAAAGTTATGGTATTTTTGGGACAACCCTAGGTCTCAAACCTTAAACATATAGCTGAAAGTTATTCATCCAATTATCAATGGAAGTAATAAAGAAATGAATTTTAATGATTGAAATCACTTAGACAAAATTGCAAAAATGGCCTCAATTTTAGAATTGAACAAAAAATCATGTCAACTCACCTTTTATGTGGGAAAACTCATTTTGCCATCTCATTTTAGAATCAATCAAGCATTGTTCATGGTTATGCAAGACTTTGCTGAATCGAATAAATATATGGAAGAGTCCATTTTGGCTCCAAACCTTTTGATGGACACAAGAATTTGCCTTTTTATTTCTATTGTATGTGTATAAACACATACAATGTATCATTTGAAAATTTGTAAAAATTAGGAACATTCTACTTAATTGCATGCTTGACCACTACTACTCTTGTCGATGAATACATTGCTATTGCAAATAGGAGAGCTTTTAACACTATATCTGCTAAACATGTAATGAAGGAAAGTGTGATTCCAATTGCTACTACACATTTGAAATTCTTGATGGCTAATTCAAGATTTAAATGCTTGTATTTCATATCAATTTCTTCAGCATATAATTTTGTGGTCATTCAGAAAGTTGGAGTACAACAAGAAGAAATGCCTTCAATCTAATACCTTATAAAAATAGTTAAAGGACCCCTTATACCATTTTGGCAAGTTAATGGGTATTATTTAGGGGGTTTCTCTTACCAACTGATATTTCTTATTTTGGCAAAACTTTTCGTATAAAATAAATTGATTTAAATACACATTGACATTTCGTTGCCCTAGACATTGTTATGTAAAATCCACATTACAACATGTAATATTTTGATATGTCAAAATTGAGGCTTTAATTTTAATTGCCAAAATAACTAAGTTAAATTTTATGGAATGATATGTACAAAATAATATCGAAATCATGGATTAACTCAACAAAAACACAATGGATGCAATTTCCAATTTGAATTTATTAGTTCTTTCATATATTGTATAATTCTTACATTGTTGACCTTCACCATCAACTCTATTACCTACAACATAGGTTATTGGGACATTCCATATAATAATTCTTATAAAGCCCACAATACATTGTTTACAATAAAGCTATAACAGATCTACTTTGGCATTCAATACTAAATCAAGCTACAATAATAATCGATAATAAATTGACTGTACTATACATTATTTATTCGCAACACTTTGGCATTGTAAGCAGAACCCGTCAATAGGCTATGACTTGTAATCCATGATAGCTTTAAACCCTTGCCATGTAATTGCCCACTTAGCTTAAGCATTATCTTTTTTTTCACTTCTGAGGTTATTCTATCAATTCAAAAACATGACATCTTTCTTCAGAGTTTTCCACAACCAACAAAATTGAATTATTAATAGTAACAACGAAGATAAAGGACTAGAAATCCAATTATTACTGTATATCTAGGTCATTCGGGATTCCCAAACCCCCTTCGAGTACCTTAGAATACACTACTTTATTCTACTTGCTTTTTATTGTTCTACATTTAAATGTTCCAATGCTTATGTAAATTAAGATAAGAAGACTGAGAGAGGACATGCACTAGGCTTAGAGGGCCACATTCTTTTGCTTACAATGGAATCATTTTCATGACCCAATATATTAAACTTTCCAGTACCTTAAATAAAATAAATAATTTTGTTTATGAAATAATGAAATACTAATAAAATAATTTTAAAGCATATAAAAATATAACTTTATTCCTAAATAATAATTCATACATATTATATATTTAATTTCATCTTTAAATTATTGTACAAAAGGTAATACATAATTATTAATTTTATTATTTTATTTAGGATAACATTATGCCATATGAAGAAACATAAATATGTGAAGCTAGTCTAAGACTCCAATGGTGTGCCTTCCCTTTTCCAATATCCAAATGAACATTATTAAGTAAAATGAGAAGGACCCTTTTATTAGGCCTTATGTCGGCCTGCCTAACTTAAACCACTTTTAGGATATCAACTAATAATTACTATAATTAATATGTTAAAATATATTATCATTCTCTATAATTTAATAGAATTACATTGATGTTCTTTTTAATTTCAAATTTGACACATTACTTCAATTAATAAAAAATATCAAGAATATTCCTTTTTATTCCTTTATACCTTTTATTATAATTTATTTTTAGAAATTAATTACTAAATGATTAGAGTGAACTTCTTTTCCAAGTGATTAACGCCATTCTCCATTAAAATAACCCTACATCTTATATTCTCTGTGATTGAACAATGAATAGAATAAAAGATTAAAGAAATTGGATTAAGGCAAGAAAAAAGATTGAAGAAATTGGTGGCAAAGATAGACACAAATCTCTATTGTGGAACATGAATCACCCAATAAAGTGTTATATTAAGAGTGGCATGTATAAAGCAATCACCCAACAAGATTTTAGTGGAATTACTTACTAAATTAGATGTGTACAATAAATTGAATAAGCATGGAAAATTAATGTTGAAAAAAAGGGTTATTTAACAAGCTTGATCATTTAAAGTGAATGAACCACTTGCCTAGGTCTTCAGTAATATCTGGACTAGACAGGGGTTTGGTTCTTGGCCGATTCACACCGATTTGGGTGAGTCAACTAGTAATCTTTTATATATTTTTATAAAAATTTGATGCTGTAGTATAAAGGCATCAAAATAAAGACCATCAACTTACAGTGGCATACCTTGATCATTATTACTAACTCACCATTGCGTATATTAGTGATTTTTTTTATATATAATGCATAAAATGTTTATGAATAATATATATTATATATTTATATTTTATGTTATATATAATTAAATCATTCATATTTAATAAATATATATTTAATTTAATTTTTTATTAAATTAAAATAATGTAAAATTTTAATGTTATAAAATAATTTTAAACTCATGTGAAATAATTATAATTGTAATAATATTAATATTCAAAAGTAATATTTTCTTAGTATATTTAAACCTACTAAAATATAAATTTTTAGCAACTAATAGTTTTATAATTTGAATATAAGGCATTATGCTTTAACTGTCTTAAAGGTTTTTATATTAATTTCTCTACTAATCATTTCTTTTACTGTTAAATTACTCATAATTGTAATAATATTAATGTTTATTTATATTTTAAAAATATAATAATAAATTTGTATTGATTAAATAAATTTATTTTTATATACATATATATAATATATAATTTATTATATATAAAAATATAATAACTAGTTTAACTACATAATTTGATCGATTGAACTAGTTTGACCTTTAACCCACTCACCACTAGGTCAATGAGTAGTGTAGGTCTGAAAACATTGATTGTAATTGAAAAGAAGGAAATCAGAAATGGAAATGTAATAAAGAGAATATTGGAAAAACAAATTGGAAAAGATTTTATATAAAATAATATTATTTAAGGATAAATAGCATTTTTTAAAAAAGAAATAACTAATAAAATAAAAAATTAAAATTATATTAGATAGATGGATTTAAAAAAATAAATAAAAATTTTCTTATTATTTGTATTAGAAATAATATATGAAATAATTAAAAAGACATGTAATTTTGGAAATATGTAATCAAATTTAGTGAAATTTTATTGATTAAAAGGAAGCTAACATCAAAGTTAAAGTTTAGTGTAATGCTACTTGTAATGTAATTCACTGTAATTAATATTAATATTGGTTATTACACTAAGACATTTGATATTATGTAGTATATTTGAGATAAACATGAGTTAATCCATTAACATTTTGGCGCTCTCACAAAAGAAGGCAAGAATCCAACCCAAACTTGATTAATTTTAAAGATGCAGATTTCAGTAGAAATAATGGAAATAGTGCTATCTATAGCACAAATTTAAAGCCCTTAACTTTAAAAGTATGTAAATTTAATAATTATAGATGATTATCAAAAATTGACACAATAAGTAAATATCTTTTTTTTTTAACTTAACACTTTCACTAAATCATTAATATTTTTCTTTTTTGTCCACTCTCTTTATATTGAATATAAACTCATAATTTTGATCTTTTAAAATGGACTTAGTAACAATTTAGTTCCTATTTAATTATGCCACTTAATTTAATCCCATATAGACTTGATTTGATTTAATATCATCATTCACTAAATTCAAATATAAATTTTATCTCATTTTTTCTCTATCAAATCTAACGGCATGTTTCTCCTTTCTTGACAAAAATGTACTAATGAAATGGGTTATACTGGAGAAAAGTAGTGTCAGTTTTGCGATGATTTTTGGTTTTTAACATCGTTGTATGACTACTTTAGTTAGAGAAATTATATATCATGGTTAATTAATGATATTGCTTATTTCTTATATATTCAAAGTATAGAGATAATTATTATAACTATTTGAAAATTAGCTTACTTTATTTCATGCTAAAAGTTAGCTTCAATAGAGAAATTTTCCTTAAGTTACATAAGTTCTCAACCTCACATAAAATTGATGCATAAATGATAATGAATAAAAGGCACGACTTCAATTCTTTTAATTCCATTATGTAATTAAGAAAAAAATGTTTTATTGTGGATTACATATTGCCATGTCAACAAAATAACTTAAAACATTATTAACAAAATCAAGGGAATTTGTTGTAATATAATCCACCATGGAACTTGAAACATCTCTAACAAATTCTTTTAGCTCTATTAATGGTGATTCAATTTATTTTGTTGAAGTGGCAATATGTAATCTATAGTGGAACTTTTTTTTTTCAATTACATAGTGGGATTTTAAAAAAATTGAAGTGTTACCTCTTATTTGTTGCTATTTGTATATCAATCCTATGCTCGACCTCTGTAACTTGAGAAAAATTTCCCCATTAAAATAATTTTTTTAGCATGAAGTAAGGAAAGTTAATTTTTAAAATAATTAAGAGCTATATTTGTACTTTGAGTATATAAGAGATAAGTAATAACACTGGTTAACTATAATATTTGGTCGCTCTAAATAAAGTAATCATATAAGAATGCTGGTGACCAAACACCGATGCAAAACTAGCTTTGTTTTCTCCATTGTAATCCATTCCATTGATATATTTTTCATTAAGAAAGAAGAAATATGTTGTTAAGTTTGATTGAGAAAAAATGAGATAAAATTTAAATTTGAATTTAGTGGAGAGATGATATTAAATCAAATTAAATTTATAAGGGATTAAATTAAGTGATACAATTAAATAGAAACCAAATTAATACTAAATTTATTTTTAAAAGAACAAAATGAGTATTTTTTTCGAAGGAATGACTTTAAATTAATGAAAGATAACATTAAATCAAATTAAATTTATAAAGAACTAAATTAAGTGGCATAATTAAATAAAAATTAAATTGATACTAAATTTATCTTTAAATGATCAAAATGAATATTTAATTCAAAGTTAATTAACTAAAAAAATTATTAAAAAATTTAATCCAAAGCCAGTCATAGAAAGTATAAAAGACGCAAGTAAAGGCCGAGACTTAAACGATGAAATGAAGAATATCACTATTCCTCTTTTTATTATATGAATCTAGATTTGTTCTTCTCACTTGTACAAATATATCTATACTTTTTCAAAAGAATCATCGGGATGTAATGGTAAATTGTGTGACTTAGTTAATGGTAGTGTTTTTCCTTGTAACTCATTATTAAGCATCTCACACCATTATCCACAATGTTTTTGTCCTTTTCATACCATCCTTTACCCTATGTTTTGTGGCAATAAAAACTAAGGAGAAATAAAATGGCCAAGAGAAAATAAAGGGAAAATCCAAGTTTTCTACTATTTAGCTGTAAGGGAGAAAAGAAGGAGGAAGAAAATTCTAGAGAAAAAAGTGGTGGGCTCCATAAAAATTTTTCCCTTTACCTATGAAAAGAAAATCGGGAGGGAAAATTTCATGTTTTAAACTTTCTAGAGTTACCTCTTATTTTCCAGGGCTCCCGATTTCTACACTTTTGTAGCCGAAAGCATTACAGCCGCTGTTGAAAGATGCCTGTCAAATGGAATCACAATGCTTATCACTGGAATTAGTTCAATTAGGTATTGCTTGTCCTTTATTATGGTTATTGTCAATAACATGTCTGGTTCTTTAAAATAGGCGAAAGATGATGTCAGCAAAGCTTCTAATATAAAAATGTCATGCCACCATCAAATCAAACGAATAGAAAGAAAAAATCGGATGTTGGAGGACATAACATTGAGAAGTGGTTCTACCAATGTATTGTTAGGTAACTAGAACTATAGGTGGCGACTATTGACGAAGTGAGAGGGATCTATGTTAGCTATCTAGCCTAGTCAGGTAGAACTAACCTAAATTTTGATCGTAACTCGGTTTGGATGGTTATCTAACTTGACATTCCAAAATTTTTATTTTTTTTACATTTTCATGTCTATATATTTTTTTAATTGTAAATTTTTTATCTTCCTCTTCCCTTGTTACAAAATTGAAATTATGAAGATTGAAAATAGAATTTTTTCCTTCCTCTTCCTTATTATATATGTGTTCAATGTATATTGAATTTAAAGATTGTGAATAGAAATTATACAAGTAAAATCATAATCACAATAAACTGACATTTTTATTTATACATTATATGTACATTAAATGTATGTATTTCATATACATTTAATTTGAAGAATGTGACTAGAATTTATATAAGAAAAACAATAATCCTACAAAAGTTACATTTCTATGTATACATTAAATCGATATTACATATATGTATTTAATGTACAATTAATTTAAAGAATGTGAACATAAATTACATGAGACAAATAATAATCCTAGGAAGCTTACTTTTTTATTAATACATTAATGTAAATAATAGGGGTGTGCAAGTATTGAGTATGGTCAATTTCGGATGTGAAATAACTTGATCATTTTTAACTGATATTTTTATAATATTATCATAACCAACTGTTGCCAATATCACCATCATGTTTAACTGAAATAATTGGTTAAACATGAATTTTAATAGTTTAAGTCGGTTAAATAATCAAACATTCAAGTTTAACTCACCAATAATAAATCCCTAAATCTTAAATCTAAAAAGAGAAAAATGAAATTCCTAAAGCTTATTGCATAAAAAAAACCCAATTTTTTTTTCAATTTAATAGAACCAATCACTGTAAGCATTTTACAATCTTTATTGCTCATCTACCCAATTGTTACTTACCAATAGCTTCAATACCCTATTTTACTCTAGATCTATCTTCATCTTCTGTATCTCAACCATTTTGTTAAATCTCAGATTGTATTTGATCAGTGAGTTAAACTAACAAGTTGAATCCCTTGTTGCTGCTTAGATCAAGACTATTTTTTAAGATAATGAAGAAGAACTCGATATAGGCAGTATGATTTGATAGTTGATTTCACACTAGCGTTGAAAATAGCAATGAGACAATATTGAATGATAAAAGAATTATCAAAGAAAATGAGAGAAATTAAAGAAAAAATATAAAAATTAAAAAATAATTATAGACCCAAGTCTCTAAACTAGAATTAAGGCTTTGTATAAAAAGAATATTTAAATGTCTCATTTTTTTGCTCGAGTATAGGTTATATTAGGTTGTAAATAACATATCCGTCACCGACCACTTACAACTCATTATAAGTAAAACTCTTACAAATTAAACTATTTGTAATCATCAATGATATGTAATCGACCGAATGGAAATTGGTTTGGTCGGTTTCAGTCGGTTAGCTCCATTTTGCACAGCCCTAGTAAATAACATATATGTATTTCACATACCTTGAATTTAAAGAATGTGAATAGAAATTACACAATAAAAAAAGAGGAAATCCTAGGGAAATTACCTTTTTATTTATACATTAAATATATAGTATATATATGTATTTATTATAGTCATATTGTTATTTATACATTAATATAAATATACACATCTATTATACCTTATACGACATAAATAATAATCCTAGGAAACTTACATATCTAATGTATAGATGTATATAATGCCATGAAATAATAATTTCTTATTTCATACAATATTAAAAGCCAGCTAACCTTGTTTATGTCCTAAAACTATTAAGAAAAAGAAATTTCATTCATATGTCTAGATTATTTATCATGTTAGATTTATGAGTTTGTAATATTATATTTTTTGGCATAGATTATTCATTGCAAAAGATGTTGTAGAAAACTATCATCAAAAGTATACATTCCGATAGATAAGTGACATTTATCCAAACCAAGAATTGAATTTGAACTCTTCCTTTTCAAGACAAAAGGTATGGTCTTGTCTATTTTGTTCTTGCTTTTAACCTTCATGTGGGTGGGTTATCCAAAACTTCATTTTATTCATTTTTTTAATCTTATCATACTTCACATATTATCTTAAGATGTATCAATATTTTTTATAGTTATTATTCATTTTCATCAAAGATATGTATTGGTTGGCATAATGACCTTGACTTTTATTTATTTAATAATTACACATCAAAAGTAATTTACAAGTGATCATGGAAAATAATATAAAAAATAATTCATTTTAATGAAAGATATATATTAGTTAGCATAATGACTTTGACTTTGACTTATTTTATAGTTACACATCAAAAGTAATTTATAAGTGATCATGGAAGATAACATGAATGATATATATGAAGAGAAGTTAGAGTTAGACACATTCACTAATGTTTATCTTATGAAGGAATGGGTTTGACTATGTCAGATATATTGTGTAATTTATTTGCTACATTGTTCACATAATACATTTATTCGAATTATAAGCAAATGTTATGCATAAACCTATTAATGGTGGAATTGCTAGAAGAGATTTAATACAAAAGCATCTAATGCAAAACCTTTTAAATGTTGAAAAATATTGAAATATGGTGCACATGAGTCCTCATGCTTTCCTTTAACATGTGAAAAGTTAAGAGCAAAAGGTAAAGTGAAAGATTCTATGTATTTCACAATTGATAAATTCTTGCACATTTTGGTATATAATGTAAAAAATAAAACTACATCTTTCTTCTTTCATCGATTGAGAGAGACAATTAGTTATTATTTTCACAATATTTTATGAACTATTATATTTTTTAAGGAGGAATATCTTATACAACTATCTAGATTAGAGGTTCTTTCCCAAATACTCAATAATAGTTAATTTTATCCTTATTTGAAGGTAACTTAATAAGACATATAAGTTTAAATACTTAATTCATATGAATAAGTTTTATTGTAATAATGCATAATGAAGTCTTGGATAATAGTTGATTTTATCCTTATTTGAAGGTAACTTAATAAGACATGTAAGTTTAAATACTTAATTCATATGAATAAGTTTTATTGTAATAATGCATAATGAAGTCTTGGAAAAATTATAATATAGGATTATGTTAAAGTTATAGATGAGATACATATATAAGTTAAAGTACCCAAGAAAGATGGCTTTCACTTTTTAAAAAGAAAAGATTATCCAACACAAAATGTGTTAATTGTATGTTCTTTTGATATGAAGTTCACTTATGGAATATTTAATTAGGGAAAGAACTGCATTTGGCTCTAGAATTTTTAGACATGCCTTAAATAAGAAGGGGAATAGACTAAAAATTTTAAGATGTAAGTTTAAATGTGATTTGTCATTCACAAAGAAAAATTAATAGTTATTTCTATAAATAATAATAATGTTCTTTGACATATATTTGTATCATTATTATATATCATAGGCAAATTCTTCCTAGAAGATGCAGATTTTCCTCTGAAGGGTGGAGTACTCATGCCATATAAAGGTAGAGGGTGGAGTACTCACACTCTATAGAAGTATGCATTATCACTTGAAGGAGTACACAACATGTGATCCAAAAAATGTAAAAAATATTTAATCATCAATATGCTTCATTAAAAAATGTCAGTGAAAGAGTATTTGGGATTTAAAAAAAAAGATTTTCAATAATAGCTAGTGGTATAAAGCCATATTATTCTTTTAGGACCATGACAGATATTACTATTACTTGTTATATATTACGTAACTTTTTAATGGATATTGATCTTGATCTGTGATTGATTGATAAGATGGACAATGAGCTGCTAAATAGTAACATAGAAGATATAAGCAATTATAAAGCACGAAACACTGAGGAAGACTGTAAGTAAGGTTTCGTTTTGAGAGAAATCATGGCAATGGAATGACTATGAATAAAGCTTGTTATAAATTTCATTTTTTATTCAATAAGATTATGTACGTTATTATGTGATGCTTATTATCCTTATGCTATAGATGGGATTATGAATTGTATTTTATATTTGCCATGTATGAGTTATATCATTTGTGAATATTGTAGTTCATTGTACATTGTGTAATACTTGAAACTAATAGAATGTCTCAATTGTGCTTAGAGTGATTGTCACATTTATATGTGTAAGTTATTTCTGAATAGAAACTTATTATCATGCATGTTTGTATATTTATGTACAATTTGTATTATTTCACATTACTTAGTTGTATAACATTTTACAAATTGAAGTATGCTGAAGTATAAAAAGTTTGACAATAGAAGAGAAACATCTTCCAAAGACTCATTATGGTAGATGCTTGAAATGGATGTCATGTTGTTGGATGCACTATTGGAAGAGGTTTACAAAGGGAATCGGCTTGATGGCACTTTTACTTTCTTAGCATATGCTACCGTAGTGTCAGAGTTTAAGCAAGCAATAGGTCATTTCTTTTAGAAGCAACATATAAAAAATAGGATGAAAATCTTAAAAGATCACTTCAATGAGTGTTATGATTTATTCTACAGGTGGAGTGAAGTTATTTGGAATCTAATAACACAATTGTTTGAAGCTAAACTAGAAGTATGAAATGAGATTTGCAAGGTAATAAATTTAATATTTTTAGCAAACATATGATATCCTTTAATATTTATGTATTTGCATTTTGGAATGAGATTCATCATCAGTTTAAATTACATACATAGATGACAATGTATTTCTTCCTTTTCATTCCTTTTCATATATGTGATTCCATACACAAAATTTTGGTAAAATTTTGTAAGTATGAACAAAAATGCCTAATTTTTCTTGATTACTTATGGTATTGTATATAATATCATATAGTATGATATATCATCCAAACATAAATAAAGGTGTATGCCTTTATGCGTGTTTGCATATGAACATAAGACATCATATGCTTTAGTTGTTATTCTATAATGATCTAATGAAGGATGTATTTATAGGAAAAGCTTGAAGCCTAAAAATGGAAATGAACTCTAATCCACAATTATGATAAGCTATTAAAGGTTTTTAGTGAAGACAAGGCTACTGGTGCATATGTCGAAAGTTTAAGAGATAAAGTTAGAAGATAGGAGAAAGAAGGCCTTGACTTGAATGATTGCTTTGATGTGATGTTTGACTTTGATGTCCATTGAGGAAATGATGCCGCCAATTTTACAAGGAATGTTGATGTATTCAGTCTTGAAAGTTCTCTTCCAATTAGTCTTGTAAGTATGTTCATTCAAATCAATATCAAGAAATTTCATCATCAAAGGGTTCTAAGTGCAAGGTGCCAATGATTGATTTGATTGAAAAAGGGTATGAAAGATTAAACATGAAAATTAATAATTTAAGTAATGTAATGAGAGTGGTGGCTGAAAGGCATATTTAAATAGTTGAAAGAAGTCTTTCAATCATTGAAAATAGTAGACCTCATCATTACAGTAAGACAAATGTATGGATGAATTTAAAGAATATAGGAGTACTACGGGAATTTCAATTAAAGTGCTATAGTTTCTTATGTGATAATGAGAAGGCGAGAAAGTAATTTTTTAGTGTTCCTTCACAATTATGATTACAAATGTTGTATCAATTTATAGCTAATGCAAAAATTGGTTGAGCCATTAATGAAGAAACAAATCAATGCCTTCTTTTTTTTATCTTTTTTATATGTTTATCAATGTGATCAAAGATTATTGCATTGTGGGCTTGTTAGTTGTTGAACACTTTATATGGACCTTATCTTCGTACTTGCGTTGACATTTCATATATTAATTTTTATTTATCATTCATAAATTCCTTTATTTTGTATTTTTAGCAATATGATGGGTTTTAATTTCTTTTTCTATGAATTTTTGCTACTTTTACTTAACATGAAAATCAAGAAATTCAAAAGTGAATATTTAGATGATGAGAACAAATATGAAGAAGAAACTTTAAACAAATGTAGGAGTGTGATGACTCTATCAAAACTTGGATTATTATTATTATTTATATAAATGTATATATGTTTTCTTAATTAATTGCATAAGGAAATTTAATTATGGGTCCATATATATGATTGAAGCTCATGCATAGAGTTTATAAAAAATAGAGCTTATTTATTGCAATTTAAGTAAATAATGATTGCTTTGTTAAAAATATTTAACTTTTTAATAAAAGCTTATCAATAATTAATTGTACATAATTTTCTCACTAATGAAATAATTTATCCTTGAGTTTGATGAATTCATAATTTGAATATTTAATTATTTAATAAAAGTTTATCACTAATTTGTTGTATATAATTTTTTCATTTATGAAATAATTTTTCATTAAGTTGGATGAATTTATATTATAACTATCTCTATATTTTATATAAAAAAAGACATTATGGTTATTTAATCCCATTATATTTTCTTTCTCTCTAATTTTCCTCCTATCCAAATAAAAGAGAACATATTCTCCCCTATTTTTTTCAATTTCTTTCTCTTCTATTTTTTTTCTCCTCCAATTAATCAGACATTTTCTGCAATCTTTTGGTCCTTTTTTGTATGGACTTGAAATCATAAACCCAAACAGAAAAAAATGTTCCCATTTCGATTGGTTCCATGGCATTCTATCTTCTCTGGGTTTGTGCAAAAAGAAGCAAAGATTTTGATTTCGGGCCCCAACAAGATTGATAAGATTATTTTTCACGTGTTGAAGGACGAAATGAGCACATTTTTGTTGGAATGGAATTTATTATTTTTCTTTGCATATGTTTTTCATGAGTTGGGGAAGAAACGAGATTCTATTCTATGTTTTTTTATTTTTTTTTCTACAAAGATTAGTTCAACACCATCCAACCTAATACCCTGCTTCTAAGTAATTGAGCGATAGGAAGATCAAGTTTAAAATTTTTTATTTGGACAGTCATCAAGTTACCTGCGAATTTTGGGGAGATCATTATACAATTCTAATTATATTTGATTGCCTTGATTTCTTTCTAATTATTAATTATTGCTTTCTACTTTGCTGATTAATTGCATATCTAATGATAATGTGGGTTCTTCTCTTCCCTAATTTGTTGTTGGTCTTCCTTGTTCTAAGAAAATAACAAATCTAAAAAACAAAGAGAAAAGTGTTTAACCGTTTTAATAATAAATATAAAAAAGTTACTAAATAAAATCAATGGGAATTGTTTTCATTGACCGCAGTTCTCTCAAATTACTACCAAAGTCCGCGGGAATTCTAAATTATGTTTCGTTGCGGGAAGGAAATAAAGAAAACTATATTACATTGTTAGTTTCGATGCGGGAAAGAAACAAAGAAAAGTATATGTCACTGTTTATTTTTAAAAATATTTAAAAAAATAAAAAAAATTGTTTGATAATCTATTTTTAAAATTTATAATTTCAAATGTATAACTTAAAAATAAAAAATAAAAATAATTTTGGAGATTAGTTTTATAATTAAATAAAAAAATTTTATTTATAATATTGATTACCCTCTACTTTTTATTTTTATATAAAATAATTTCTAAAAGTAAATTTTGAAAATAATTTTTAAAATATAAAAATAAAAATATGTCCGAAGATGCTCTACATTATTTTTTCTTTCACTTGATCCTCGTAGTAGTACTATGAAAAGAGGAAATTCTTTTGTGTTAATTTTGTAAAAGATATATTCCGTACAAATAGCATATTTATTTATATTTTTTGTTATGAAAAATTAAAAATCATATAAAGTATTCTATTTATATATGTAACACATGAAAAGTGCGGCGAACGTTATCCACTAATTCGTCATCTAGTGGTCGAAAGTATATGCAGAAAATCTTTTGATTAGATTAATATTCAAACAACGATTTTTTGCCCTTGCACTTGTTTAGTAATCAGCGGCCCGTTTGGGGAAAAAAAAAATTAAGATGCATCACTAGACCAATGACTAGGATTTCATCCTTTGCACGATTGGGTTATTGGAAGATCAGATGAAGATATTTACCAAGTAGCCCTAACAAAAGCTGTAATTTCATTTCCAACCTTGGGCTAATCCCGTTATAATCCAGCCCAAATGAACAAAATTCGGAAGGGAATCCAGTCTAGTTTATTCCACATGGCCTTCATCCATGAAAAAGGACGATAGTGACAGGAATTTTGATACAAATAATTGAGTATTTTCGAACTTTGATTTGATATTTTTTTCTCTTTTCCGTTGTTTCGACGATGAGATGACTAAACAAACCATATGAAATGGCCATAGTAGTGAATATATGATGAAGAAACTCCTAATTTTTTGTAAGTAATATATAATAGGTTTATCCAAATATTTGTTTAAATCTATATAAATATTTATTCTAAAGTTGAAATAAATCATTAATAAATAAGTTTAGCCAAACCTGCGATTGTCCGATGCGAATAAGCAATTCGATATTTATTGCAACCAACTATGCATATGGGCAGTTGTCCAGCGCGACCATTCCAAAACACATTTTGTCAAAGTTTAAATTAAATTAAATTAAATTTTTAGTCCAACCAAATTTTTGGTAAATTAAGAAGTTGCTTAGTTCATATAGGAAATAATTTTTTATAAAAAATTAAATTTTCAAGAAAATAACTTCCTATATAAATTTTTAAGAAATATTCAAAATTATTTGGTTGACATATAAGAAGTAATATTTTTTAAAAAATAATTTTTATATTTTATTTAATTCAATTTTGAATATTCTAAAAAATATTAATAAAATGATTACTGTATTCTCAATATTATTATAATATAAATTAATAAATTTTAGTTATCATTAATTAAATTTAATAAAAATAATTTTACCATTATATTCATAAATAATATAAAAAATAAAACTTATCCAAGGGAATGTGAATAAATTATTTTTTATATTTCGTGAAAAGTAAAACTTATCAAAAATTCATATTTCTTCTATTTTATTAAATAATAACTAATCAAATAATTTAATACTTTCCTTTGAAAAATAAAACTTCTCATGAAACAAATCAAACAACGTTTAAATCATTGCTTAATCATTTATAAAGCTTTCTCCTTTTACAAAAATCACTTCATGTCAAATCGTTGAGTAGGCATGTAAAATGGATGGGACGGAACGGGACGTGATGGGGCAAGGCGGGACGGGCTTATACGGGCTTGACCGTATAAGCCCGCATTTAATATAAGCTTCCTACTAAGGTGCCCACGGGTAGCACGTATTTTTTAATATATTTTTTAATTATTTTATTTTATAATGTATAAATTATATTTTAATATTTTAATTTTTATTAAATTATTTAGGTAAAAAAATTGAATTAGAGTATATAAATTGGATCGAATTTGTTAGGAAGTAATTGTGTTGAATTTTTTTTAACATATATTATACCTAAATATAAATAAAAAATAATTAAAAAATAATAATTTTTTGCCCGCGCGAGCTTGATTGCACGATCTTTTACTTGCGCGGGCTTACCCGTATAAGTCCACATCAAATACAGATTTCATGTAAGATTGCCTACATTAATCCGTGACCGTGGGCGACTGCGGATTACCTATGGTCATAGATCCCGTTTTATATGTCTATCCTCGAGAAGTCGTCGATTCCTTAGTTGATGAATTCAAAAAGCTTAAGAAGACAAGAGGGACTGAATAACTAGGGCGATTGAAATTAGGATGACTTTGAACAGAAAATTATAATCAAATTTGCTGGAGTTATTTTGATTATTTTCTGCAGAATTTTGCATTTGGTTTTTGTTACTATGAACCGCACCTGCCATTGAAGACAGAGAAAACTACGTTGGATATTGAGAGAGATAGGTAGGGTACAAAGGACGAGGTGTGTGGGCCCAAATGAATTTCAATCCAGTCAACCCGGCCCAATAGAAATATCCAACGACTCATGGAAATTATCAAATCTCAAGGGTCATTTCATAATTTGCATTGTACTTGTGAGTAAAAGGTCATTAACATGTTAAGATTGCGCACCAGCCGTTGATGTGACAGCAGGACACCGATATTTTGGTGGCGTACTAAGGTATGGACGATTCTGAGCCATTTTGGTCCAAATTTATGGCCGAAGCCTCCGATAAAATAACATTTCTTGCTAAATCCGTCTTAAATGGCCGTATCTACCGCAATGACTATAGAAGGAAGACGATTGGAGTCGTTGGACTTTGGATGCAAGGGAATGGACAGGAAAAAGAAAGATAAATGAATTTATAACAATAATAAGAAAAAGGAAAATCACTCGGTAAAAAAAAGAAACTCCTTGTAAAAGAGGCACCATTCCCTAAGGTAAGTGGAGGTGAATTTTAAGGTATCCCTAAAAATTTGATATTCGAAATAGTGTGGTAAAATACAGGTCATTGAATAAAATTATTGAGTCAATATTAAAATTTTTGAAATTTTATTTAATGGTTTATATTTTGTCATACCACCCGAGACATCAAATCCCTAAGGGCACCTTAACAAGCACCTAACTTGAAATATTGAATCTTGTAGATCCGAATCCTCTAAAGTTTAATATACGTTTTAACCATATTAAATAATTATAATTATTAATAAAATAATTAAATGATAAGATAATTATAAATTTTAAAATTAATTTTCAATTTTTTAATTTTTTAAATTGTCAATTTTTAACTTCAATAATTATAATTATCTGATAAACTTTTTAAAGAGTTAAATTTGCATGTATTATCTTTCCGTTTTTTTTTCAAAATAGAGGGAATGAGACAGAAGGAAACGTAACTCCGTCATCTCAGTTCAGTTGAAGTAATATAATCAAACCAAATCGTAGCTCAAAACTGAAGCAAGCTCGCCCTCATTTGGGACCACACAACCTCCCTTTCTTTACTTTAAAAGTTACGCACGAGATTGCTCCATTCGAGAATGTGGAGACAGCCATCTGCAAAACAAAAAACCTTTGTCTATGCATATTTTTATAGTAGACTCATTCCTCATTGTTGTTCAATGTTCACACTTGAGGACAGATACTAAGAAGCAAGAACTATGAAGAAAAAACACTTTCCTGTTTAATAAACAACATAACAACATTGCATGCATCCCTCATCCTAATGGATACTTTGCATGCTCAGCCACCGCTCCTTTCCCTCACACCATCCGATTTCCACGGTGCTTCATAAAAAACACTGATTACTTAAAGATATAGGCATAGAGTAAATCAAATTTCATATGATAAATACAAACATTTAAAAGGCATTTGAATAGCTCAATTATGATACTATATGAATGAGTTATTAATGATCTTCCCAACAATTCTTGTTCTTATTTTACATAAGATCATGCTCCAACATTCATGGACTAATTAATGGCTACTTCAAATACGGGGCTAAATAATTTTATTAAATGTTTTTATCTAATTCAGTTTTAAATTTTGCATTAAATTAAAAACAAATTAAATAGAAATATATATAAATTAAAAAAATTAGCTTGCAATGTCAATTATATCGTCAAATATTTCGTAACTACAAAATTCCCCCTCTTGTCCCGTTTCTCGTTGCAAGACCTCCATGCTCACTGACACTCTGCAGAAGTTGCGTATTAATCCGCAGAGACTCTAAATTAGGGTTCTCACAATTCTGGGTTGCTACAGCCATAGTTCTCAACCTTCTCCATCCACATTGTGACTTAAATCATTTTCTCAAACCTCTGTTTTCACCAACTGCGGTCTCTCAAAGCCGCGACTTTTTTCACAAAGATCGATACTTGCAGCGGATCTTGGGATGAATGACAGGATGCCGAGTTGGGGTTTGTGTTTTTGACCCGCATGGGTGTTACTAAAGCGTGGAGGTTTAGTTTGTTGTCGACGAACCTGGCTCTTCTACAGCACCCAAATGCAAAGCATGTGTGTTGGAGATCGACGGCGATGGCGCCAGCGTCAATGCAGCAGAGGAAGCCGATCTCGTGGTCGGTTGTCTGCGGTTTGATGCTGTTCGGTTTGGGTTTAATTTCGCTTTTAACGGGTCACATGGCTTCTGATCTCGAATGGTACTCACAACGACTGGTCCAGCGGACTTTCTACTCTAGACTGGTAATCTCTCTGTTTGTGTGAATGAGCGTGTTGTATTCCCTCCGCCTGATGCATTACTGTTTTGATGCTGGCTATGTGGTACCCAATATAGTGAACGATATATATAGGGTGGTTTAGTTTCGAGGGCATTACTGCTAAATTAGAAACTGCTGAAGAAAGATTTAAATTGAAATTTTGGAAGCATTCGTTCATCGTATGTCTAAATAAAACTACATTTGATGTGAATCCTTGCAGGAAGGGGGTTATCGTGCCCCCATTGATATTTGGAAATCACAATATTCTAAACAGTACTATGGATGCAGTGAAAGAGGACGTCAGTTTGCTCGTAAGTTAGATCACCACCCCCTTTTGCTTCTTAGTTTGATAGCTGACAATATCATTCAAGTGCATCTTTCATAAATCATTTATGTATTATATCTCTAAAAAAATTGGGTAATGCTATGTGGAGCTCCATCTCCTAAGAGGATGAGTTTTCCACCATTGAATTACTTTTTTTTTTTTTGAATCCCAAAGTAAGCCAATTAAAATTCAGAATACAAAACTTTATGTATTAAATGCAATCTAACAGTAGAAACACTCAACATCTTGTTATGGATATTAAATATTCCAGCTTATCTTCTTGCTGCACTGCCAAAGACTTACAGCAAATGTTTCATAATTCACCTTTTCACTTGTTCATATGCTAGAATCATCTTCTTCCCGCTCTTTAAAATGAAAGAGGGGGATCTGACAAGAAGTTGAAGTACTTACGTTATTATGTTGTTATCTCCAGTATTTAATTATACGTCTTATTTATGCACAAATAAGGATTGGAGTGAGCAATGTACTGAATTATTCATATCACTTTCATACTTTGGTAACTGGATGATTTAGCTGCTGTACGTGAACGGGTGTCAAATGGCTACTTGCTTATTGCAACTAGCGGAGGATTGAATCAACAAAGAACTGGGGTAAGTGGCATGTTAGTTTTATAATATGTTGTATAGTCACTGTACGAATCCAGTAGAAGATCTGGTGGTCAGTGGTTTGATTGATCAAATGAACCTTTACATCTGAGCCCTGATTATTTGTGATGAAGGTTAAGCAGCTCTGAAGTTCTTAGCTGTTATACTGACTATAAAGGATGAAAATACAGGAGTTATATGCATTTCATTTCTAGCTAATTGGCTGTGTGACATGTTCTCATAGAATATGAGGGTTTATCAGGCTCTTTTTGGTAGTCATGCTCATCCAGATAATTTCTTTTTCCAAATTATTTGGGTAATTCTGTGGAAATGACTATCATGTTCCTGAATTCAGATTACGGATGCCGTGGTTGTTGCACGAATTCTTAATGCTACACTAGTTATACCTGAGTTGGATCATCATTCTTATTGGAAAGATGACAGGTAGTTTGCAAATTCTATCATTACATTCATTATGCTTAGGTGGAGTTGGTGAGAATCAAGTTCACATCTTTTTTTTTTTTAACCTTTTTTGGAATACAGTGACTTCAACAACATTTTCGATGTGAATTGGTTCATTTCTTATCTTGCAAAAGATGTTACTATTGTTAAAAGAGTTCCTGACAAGGTGATGCGGTCAATGGAAAAACCCCCATACACAATGCGTGTTCCAAGGAAATCAGAACCTGAGTATTATCTTGATCAAGTCTTACCGATACTCCTGAGGAGAAGGGTATGGCTTTTTTACTGGTATTGGGATTGATACATGGCTGAAATTTCTGATGAGTTCTCTAAAATGAATTTTATTTTGTTCCATGAAGGATTATCGTGATGCAACATAACGAATTTGATAGTCAGTTTGCCTCTTTTATGCATCTTGTGAGGTAACTGACATTTGAGTGATTTTACAGGTTCTGCAATTGACGAAGTTTGACTATAGACTTGCAAATAACCTTGATGAAGATCTAGAAAAACTACGTTGTCGTGTTAATTATCATGCTTTGAGATTTACAAAACCAATACGATCACTTGGCCAAAAACTTGTTATGAGAATGCGAAAGAGGGCAAACCATTTTATAGCAGTTCACTTGAGGTTAGATTGAAACCTGATGGAACCTGATAAGATTGAGTTTGAATGTAACTTCATTAAATGTAAAACGGTGCTTGTTGACAAAACAAATTTATTTGGTAGGTTCGAGCCAGATATGCTAGCATTTTCTGGTTGTTACTTTGGTGGGGGAGAAAAAGAGAAACACGAGCTTGGTGAAATCAGAAAAAGGTGGACAACACTGCCAGTAAGACTGCAATCTTATGTAGCTTCTAATATTGACGTTTTTATTATCCATGTCAACCAGTAGGATGAACATTTGTCATTTTTGTTGTTGATGTTTGTGAAGGAGTACCAATCTAAATTGTTTCCATATGCATGTAGTAATATGCCTTCTAATTACAAATTATATTTCCATATAAGACTTGTTTATTTGGATGCTTGTATAGAATGAAAGTTATTTTCCTCATCCAAACTAACAGGATTTAAGTCCTGATGGAGAGAGAAAGCGTGGGAAATGCCCTCTTACTCCTCATGAAGTGGGTTTGATGCTGCGTGCGCTTGGTTTTACAAATGATACATACCTCTATGTTGCATCAGGAGAAATATATGGCGGAGATGAAACTCTGCAGCCTCTCAGAGATCTTTTCCCTAACATGTATACAAAGGAAATGCTTGCTGAAGAAGAGCTGAAACCTTTTCTTCCATTCTCATCCCGCCTTGCTGCCATTGACTACATTGTTTGTGATGAGAGTGATGTATTTGTTACTAACAACAATGGAAATATGGCCAAAATTCTTGCAGGTCGAAGGTAAGAATATATTCTCTGATGTCATGCTGTTGGGGGAGGCATTATTCAAATGAATTTTTAGTCTAGTTTCACTAGGTGACAAACACAGTAGGTCTAATCAAGATGATGTGCTGATTGGGGTGTAATTAGCTTTTAATTAGCAGTTTAGGAATGATACTTTATTCAACCTTATGGTTAATTTCATTATTTATCTTTGGCTTCTTTTCTGTAGGGTAAGAGTAAGACTGTCAAAAGCTTCAACAAAATATATCAACATTCTCATTTCTCACTGATTTCATTTTGTAATTTTATAGGAGGTATATGGGTCACAAAAGAACCATTAGACCAAATGCAAAGAAGCTTAGTGCGCTGTTCATGACAAGGCATCAGATGGACTGGGATACATTTTCCAGAAAGGTTAAAGCTAGCCAGAGAGGTTTCATGGGAGAGCCAGATGAGATGAGACCTGGACGAGGAGAATTTCATGAATTTCCGTACTCGTGTGTGTGCGAGAAACCATTCGTGGATCAAGAACCAAGCAAAGATGGCTATCATTCCACTATACACAATGTAAACCTCACAGTAAAAGCTGAATCCATAATGAATAGAAGAACATAGGCAATACATGACATTAGGGAGTGATTTGTCCACTTGGAAGGGCATTGGAAGGACATGTCTACAATACCTCGTGGCATTCGTGTCAAACAAAGCAAGCCTCAAATGCATCCAATTTCACGTCTGTATTGGCAATCACCATGTCTGATTGTTCAGCTGCTCAATCGTTCGAAAGGGCTACTTTATGGAAATCCACCGTTTACTTTGTTGGGGGAATGACTTAATTTACATCCATGTATAGTACAGTAGACGTTAGGCGGTGCAAATCCAAATGTTAATAGATCTGTTTAATATAGATCTGTATTAGTTATTCAGGTTGGAATTATTTGCCACGCAGAGACAGCTTCTGGCATTTTTTATCTTGAGATCGTCTATTGTTACACGAGACTGTAGCAAGACTTGTGGAGGTACGCCCTTTGTGTGGTCGGTTATGATTCATTTACAGCTCACAAAGATGCATCCGGGTAGAAATAAAACCAATTACACAAGTCATGGTCTAGTTACCATTAGTTCTACAGATAAAATAAATGACAACTGAAAAATAATGTTTATTTTTAAGTTAATTGTGGGAGTCTATAATGAGATCCCACAAAAATGTGGATAGGGCACAAGTTGATATCTGGAGATGATGGGGCATCACGCTACTATTTGATCATAGGCATTTGATCATAGGCAAGTCCTCTACAAACCAGACTACAAGGTAAAAGTTCATATACAGCCTAAAGTTCCATACGACCTACGGAGATTCAAATGTATTAAAATAGACTAAAATCATTATTAACATCTAACACATCTAACCAAAGGAAGCAAGAATTTCCAGTCCTAGGTTTCTCCTATCATAAATATACACATCTATGCTCTCTGTACTGGTCGTTGTAACCGTTGGCCTACTAACAGAACTGCATCCATTGCAACAATTCCATTCGTTATTCCCTGGTAACAATCAATCGAGTCAATTATAATGTGAGAGGGCTTCACCAGCACAACACATCACTAATAAAGATCTTGGGTACGGATTCTCACCCGCTTTTAGAAGCATTTCGATTCAAGTTTTTGTGAACTTTGTCATGCGAGACAGAAGGAATCTTCGAGATGATCAAAGAACTTTGCAACCCTTCTAATAGCTGCCATGCCAAAGCCATCCACACATCAGCCTCAGCACAAGGCAAAGGTACAAGCATGATGATGATGAAAGCAAACAGAATATTTGAACTTGAATTTGTTTGAAGAGGCAGGTCATAAATCAAGTTGAAACTGGGAAAAATGAAAAGCTAACGCGACAAACAGAATCAATTACTGTCCAAAATAGAAAAGTTAACATAACTTACTCTTGATGTCGGTTGGATCTTGCGATTGGATCTGCGGGGCTCAATGACTTCAGTCGTTGATTTCACAGAATTACCAGTTAAACCCTTTTCCTCCTCAATCTTACCCAACTTGCCACCAGCAGGTGCAAGTTTTCCTTTACTTGCTCTTGAGGTGGATGTCCTCTTAGAGGAAGCATCAGTTGAGGGTGCCAGTGAGGAATATAAGATTGGTTCCTCTGCTGCTCCTTCAGCTCCAGAGTAGGATGCTATCTCCATCTGGTTTTCACTTTCTAATGAATTCTTAAATTGGCTTGCAGAATCCTTGATCTTTTCTGTGCGATCTGTCTGACCTTTGGAATGAGAAATTGTATTTGCTGAAGGATTTTCCTTCTGAGGGACTGTTCTCCCCACAATATTTTGTGGCTTTCCAGACTTGAAAATCTTGGGCTTGGAGTCAACTCGTTTCTCCTTCACCTCCTTCTTGGAACTATTTTTCCACCCAAAAGATCTTGAACCTTGAGGCATCAAGAAATTAGCCAGTTTAACAGAATCATTTCCATCATTAACCTTATTACTTACATCTGCCACATAATGTTTGCTTACTTCAATAAACTTCCTTTTCTTCCCAGGTTTTGGAACACCAAAAATCACTCTTGATCCCTCCTTCTGGAGACCAGTCCTCACCATTTTCTGGGCATCAGTTCTATTTTCATTCCTACCAGTTTTACCAATGTTAAACACTTTCTCATTTTCAGCCAAATCAAGTAATCTCAACTCATCAGATTCTACAGCGTCAATGGTTTTTGATATCTTATCTTCTCTTGCCTCTAAAGCAGAAATAGCCAGTTTGGGTCGTTTTTCATGTGGAGTATCACCCTGAAGGACCAAATATACAACTCAGCAAAGACAAGCATGAAACTGACCATCAAAAGAGCCTGTAAGGAATGTACCTCGTGGTTAGAATTGTCACCCATTCCCCTCTTGCAATACTCGATCCATTTCCCATCCTTCCAAACCACAGATGGACGTATTTGCCAAGCCCTTACAACTGAAGTTTCTCCATGAGCTGCAGAAAACCACTAAATTATGCATCTTTCATGCAGCAAATTTTTAAATCATAATAAACACCAGCTGAAATGATTCCATACCTGGAAAGTGGACAGTTAATGTTTCATCTTTTCTGTTCTTCTCTGTGACAACTCCTTCCCGCCAACTGAAAAACAAAATGGATAAAGGAATAACAGCAAGAAAGTATAAAGTAATGGAAAGAACATAGAACATCTTGATGGAAGTCATTACAATATTAGTCTGAAACCAAACCATCATGAGACATTTGCAGTGTAAATATAAATGATGCTGCAAAAACAGAGTATGAAACATCACTACTGGATCTGGCATCCTTTTTTTTTATTTTTTAATTTTAAAAAAGGAAAAACTTCATCACAAGGAAAGAAGGAGTGCATAGGAAAAGGAGAATAAGACATTCTTCAGCAGAGAAAATATGGATAGTATACAAAATTCATTCCCATTTTAGAAATTACTTGAATACTGTGTCCTATCTCCATCAAGACTAAAAATACTACTTTGTTATATAGGATTGAAAACCCTGCACAATACCTTTCTTGTAACCATACATCAACTCTATCCCCAACAGACCAGGCATAATCCCCCATAGAAGCTCTGCGTCTCTTCCTTGTTCCTTCAGGACGCAACCCGCTAAGGGGACGAGCTATGCGTATTATTGGTGGTTTGTCCACTTCACCTTCAAGTGTAACCCATTCCTTTAAGGGCCCTGAGCCTAGGAAACAGTGAATACTTTGTAAATGATAAAATACATACCACAGTACACAATTGTTATAATTGATGCAAGATGACTGACAATAAAAAGTATTCAAAATTTATATGGGACAAGGCAAATAAGTGTAATATCATAGAGAAGAATTAAAGAGCCAATTAAATGGTCTGTAGCATGTTTTGGTACCCAAAAACTTGCATTTGGAGGGCCCAAACATACATTTGGTCAGCAGCTTGAGAGAGGAGCATCAGACCAAACATACATTAGGATTTGTCCCAAACATGGTACAGATCATTACATCCTTAATTCTTCTTTAATCCCGATTACACAAAGTAAGAGCATGCTGACCACTGGATCTCGTATGCATGGGAAAAAGATGAGTTGTATGATTTGACTTAGTGGCCTAGTAATCATAACAGAACTATTTTCAAAGCACAATCATACTTCATACTAACCTTCTTCAGCTAGAAGCACATTGTAGCACACATAAGCTTTACCATCATTCAAACTCAATACATTGGCCGTGAACCATGCTGCCTTGAACCCTTCTCCATCTTTGAAAACCTGGAACATATCTTTACTTCAGTTTAATAGAACATAACACCTAATTCAACGACAGCAACAGGTTGCCAGAATGTAAACAATGCAAGAATGCATTAGATTCAATTTAAACCTTGAACTTCATCACCGATATATATTATCACAACTGAGCCATAAAATTAACATTGAATTGGTTACATTAACCGAATCAGTAAGAGTAGAAGACTCTGGAATACAACCTCTACAAGAGAACCTTCCTTGATGTCTGCCAGCCTTTCAGACCCATCTCCACGAATGAGAGAAGCCTGGATTTCAGTCTCAGGAACCACATCACCCAAATTGACTAAATCAGAAACCCTTCGGCCCTTTGGTCCTTTTGAATTGCTTTCATTGATGTTCATTGAATTTGACATGGCAGTGATGGATATCATATTATCCTCTGATGTGTCATTATACATCTTATTAAGAGTTGATTTCTCACTTGCAGTGGCATGCTTCTGCATTTCATCAGATAAAATGTCCCTGTTATGCTTCTGAGATGTTCCAGGGTTGTCTCCACCACTATCAATGTTAACCAGACCTCTGATTATGTCCCCAGACAATCCAACCTGTTGTGAAGACTCCCGAGCTACTTTCCAATAACCATCTGCTCCAGCCTCTATTAAGTCACTTATTGGCAAAGGATCACCCATAGTAACAATTTTTCCTGCCTGTGATACAGCTTCTGCAGTGAGCTCAGCAGCCTTCACAATAGCATCCAAATTTTCAGCTTGTTTAGTAGCAGCAGAAGCAGCTTCCAGTCTCCTTCTAGCAGCTTCCTTAGCAGCAAGAATAATAGAACTGGAACTACTACTTACACTAGCACCCTTCAAGATGGATGCTGGGGTAGACTTTTCCAAGTTAATCACACCCTCCGATTGAGATACAGTATTACTTTGGCAGGAATTCTCAAATCCTGATGATGCCAATGCTTCATCAGCCATCAATTTTGCTTGCATTGCAGCATTTGATGCAACATTGGCAGCTGCAGCAGCTGCCTTGGCAATAGCTGCAGCTGCTGCAATTGCAACAGCTGCTGAAGCTAATTTGGCTTCAATATCTGATACCAAACCAGAATTTTTTTGCTTATCCAATTGATTCCATATCTCAAGGCTATGACTCACTGCAGCAGCAGAAAGTGTAGATGCTTCCTCTGCATTTACCCTGGCCTCTTTAACTTTAGCAAGGGACTCATCTGATAGTATCCTCTTCTCCAGGTTCAAATCATTTCTTAGGTGATCAGCAGGAGAAAAAGAGGATACAGACATGGTGGATTTGTCTACATGTGGTGTTTTGGGCAAGTTTCCGACAGGGGTAGTGATGGCAACAGGAGTAGATAGATGAGTACTAACAACAGGAATTGCCTCTAGTTGAGAATGTGATTGCAAAGCCTTCTGGCCATGATCCTCAGACACCATAACCTTCTTTCTTTTCTTTGGCTTTGGATCTGATGAATGCTGACCAATTGAAGGTGTAACATTGCTTGTATCAAGCAGAGGAGCAGTCCCTACAGTGGTACTCTGTGAACTTTTAATAGATGCTGTGTTATTAGGAGTGTCATTCTTTATACCAGAGGATGGCGGTAGCAAAGATCCTTTCACAGAATTCAATCTCATTGCGTCAGAAACAGGTGGTGCAGAAAGATGGGAACTGTTATCAGGTGCAGTAGTTGGAGAGGTGATCCATGGTCCGCGAAATGGTGACTGGGATATCCAAGGTGCATTATGCCCAAGAAGATTCCTCAAAGGTGGAGTTTGATAAGGATGCAAAGAAGCAAGTGCCTGGGGATAATCAACCACTGAACCTCTTGCAAGGGCACTTGACTGCAGGGAGTCTGGAGAAGTAGGCACAGTCCAGAGTGGAGATGATAGCGATATTAGGGGATTCACAACTGTTGAAGTAGGCTTGCCACTGGCTCGACCAAGAGGTGATGGGGTACCTTTCCCTTGATGCGCACTTTGTTTAACTGCAAAATCAGAGGCTTTAGAACCTGCAGATTAAATTTCTCAGAATAACAAAAAGTCATGGATGAAAAACAAAAAGATTATAAAATCTAAATTATATACCATATCGTGATTGCTTGGGTGTTTCAGGGTTGATGAGATGAGATTTTTGACCATGTTGCCTTTCCATGCAAACACGCCAAGCATTCTCCCAAACATTCCTTCCACCATCTATTTTTCAAATAATTTCTAGGAAGTCAATTTTCAGTGAAGGAAAAATAAAAAGAACTGGCAAGACCATAGCAAATTCTAATATAAGAAAAAAGAGAGAGAGAGAGAGAACCTGGTCCCCCAAAAGCTGATATCATATAAGCCTCATCAGGTGCTGTTCCTTGGCTACAACCAAAATCAATAAGTAATTAGTTCAATTGATAATAATTGTAATGCTAAAAGGTTCAAGACATTCATCTTTTGGTAAAACTAGTAAAATGCCTATCAGCCAAGATATCTCATATAAAACTAAATATCTGCCTTTAACCTTCCCCTCAGGTAGCATAGCAGAATGATTATGGAAAATTGAGTAGCACACAACATAGCAAAGGCCCAAAACTCACATCAGAGCTCCATAGACAAATATCTGCGCACGCAATTGCACTTGCTGTAGGTCAGTGAAAGGCTGTTGGAACAGAACTGGTGGAGCAGAAGAATTCAAATCTGGAAGACCAGAAGTTGAAGCATTTAGAAAAGCAAATGGCTTAGTACTGCCACTACTATCATTGTGCCCGTATTGTGGCATCTCACTGGATTGCATCAGCTGAAAACCTGGAGACTGGCTCTGGGACACATTACTTGATTTATCACCTATTTCTGATTGCCTCAACAGAGATTTTTCTTTTCCACGACTTCCTTTTCTAGAAGATTCTTTTCCAGCTGTCTTACTAGATGCTCGCCTGGTTTTGCGTTCAGGTGTTCCCTTAGAAACACTGCGAGTTGTCTCTCCTTCAGATAATCGGGGACTTCCATTAGAAATATTCCCTGCACCTTTGGCTTTCTTTGGACCAAACCTAGAAGATGAAGGAGATCCCTCCACAACCTTCAATAGGGAGGAAAAACCAAAAAAGAAAAAAAAAATACCATAAGATCACTTGACATTTGGAATGATGACAACAGAATACATCACCCATGCATCACACATAATTTCTACAAGCAGCCTTGCACAATAGTGGGGAATTCAATCAGGATATATAAGCAAACAAAAAAGCAGACACAAATAGTATCTCTATGATTTAGTTATGAATGCAATAAGACTTACTATTGATGCTTTCCCAGCCAATGCAGCAGAAACTGATTGCCTCTTACCAATACCTTTTGGAGGTACATCTGCATCTTTTCTGGACAGATCTGCCACAAGGTTGACATCAGGAGTCAAGCCTATCTCACCTTTAAATACAGTATTACTCTTTGGATTGTTAGCAGTTGATAAAACATTAGCCGGATCTCTGTTTGTGAACTCTGAAACTGCACAACTCTGATCAGCAGAAGCCTGATCTTTGTTCCCATCCTTTTCAGTTTGGGAAGAGATTCCAATTACAGTAGAGGCCGTGCAGGTAATCTCACTAAGATTGGCGGCAGGACTATATTCAGGCAAAGGAGCAGCAGCTATGGAAGGTTCATGTGCAAGTGAAATATCACCTGCAAACAAAAATTTGTTATAAGTACACAAAATGACAGAAGTCAAGTCAAAGAACCTTAAGCAGCTCAGCAGCACAACCATGACATCTGACAAATAAATCACCATAACTTGGTATAAATCTTTAATTAATGATACAGGACAAGGAATAAAACCATTCAACCTTCTTGTTCATTACTGCCTTCACTATTTAAAGGCTGTGCCAGTAGAAAGATTAAGAATAAACGGAGCAGATCCATTGTAAGTTAGAACAGTAGTAGACAAATAACAATGAAGAGAGAACCCAAAGTCATAAGCAAAGGCCACCAGTAATTTTGCTTGTCTGGGCTTTCCCATGCTCTAGATGTAACACATCACCCTCGTAAAATAAATATAAGGGATTATTAAAAGACAGCAAGATCACCTGAGGCTTTTGAGGATGGCTTTCTGTAAGTCTCCTGTGCAGTCCTCTCCTTGTCAAACTTATCGATAAAAATAGTAACCTCATCACCCTTTTTCCCATATGATTCACATATAACTGAAGATACACCACCATCTTTTGTGCAATCCTGGATATCCTTTTCAGCCAGTTTTACTTCAGGTTTGCTAACATTTCCAGTGACAGCCTTGACAACTTGCGGACTGTTGCTTAGTGTCTTACATTCATAAGCATCAGAAGATTGCTGCTTTTCACTTCCAGGAACAGGACAAATAACAGATTCTAGGTCAGAAGACCCAACTGGGTTAGACAAACCAACATCTTTGGGTACAGAATGTTCCTTTTCTTCAATGGGGACAGACTCTACAGAAGTTGTCTTTTGAACTTCACTGTGACCTTTAGCTTCATGGGTGGAAACACCATTTCTAGGAGGAGGTGAAACATCTAGTGTCTCAGACACCAAACTGGTATTTTCTGATGGAACTAGTGAAGCTGAAAAAATAAAACAAAAAAGAAACATTGCCATCAGATACTCTCATATGCTATCCCAATCTTCATCTGTGCTTGTTTGGGGGAAGATGGGAAAATCACTTTTTATGCAGAATGAATTCTTAGTTATAGATATTGGGAGAACGAAAAGTAAATACAATATACTACTTAGAAAACTTGTGTTAGCACCTTAGTAGGCCCAGAAGAAAAAATCAAGTTTTCACTAGCCAAACACAAGTAGATGTAAGACTGACTTCAGGCATGCAGAAATAATTATTATGGCTGCAACAAGCACTTAATTATTTATACCTGAATCATCGGTAGCCATGACATCAACTAATACTGTTGAAGTTGTCAACTTGGTTCCACGACCACCTGCAATAAGAGATGGTAAACTAACATCCTTACTAGCATGGTGAGATTGGTTATTATCACTATGCATTTCGCTAGCATCAAAAGGAGGCTCTCTACTCTCTTTATGAACGACAGAAACATCTTCATGGATTTTTTCATGCTCAACCTCCCTGTCCACTTCATTGTTTTCACTTATTTGAGTTGATTCACCCAAGATGCAGGATTTTGCTGAAGAAGGCTCACATGAACTGGAAAAACCTCCAGCTTTTCTATCACGATTTCGTTCACTAATTGTGTTATTATCCCGCAGGGTAAACATATGTGCATCCGAATTGCTTACCACAATCTTTGTATCCATCTTATAGCCACTGCACGCCAACTCCGTTTCTGTAGTTGTACTGCTCTCACCATATGTCTTAATTGCAATGGACTTGTTGAACTCAACTACTTGCTCCTCCGAGTTAGTATCATGTTCAATTGCTGCTTTTGGCAAGTCAATTGTACTTAGGTCAGATTGATCATTCAACATTGTGTCATGCAAACTTGCATCTTTACCAGCAGAGTCTCCAGATTGGTTCCTGGAACATGTAATTTCTCTCTCGGTTTTCTGCAATTCAGAAACTCCAACAGATACCAATGGAATGGATTCCTCTACATTACTAACGGCAGCCTGAAGGCCCTCAAATTCACTTGCATTTCCCAAAACTTCTGCCTTGGAATCTGAACAATGAGGCTTGTCTTGATTATGTGCGTCACCACCTACTGCATTTTCCTTTAATTTTAGGTTGTCCACATCAACATCTGCATTCAATGTAGAAAATGCTGTGTCTTGTTTATCAGCTTTTGCTGGCAAACAACCTTGTTGCTGATCATCAATATTAACTACTTGATTTTGCACATTTTGAAGGTTTGATACATCATGAGTGGGAGAGATACTTTGCATAGATGCAGCGGCACTGTTAGTTTGTGCTGCAGAAGAAGGCGAACCATCTGCAGGTTTGTCATCTATACATTCACCAGCCACAGTGTCAACATCTTTAGGGTTCTCATTGTCAGCTTTTCCATCAGTCAAGAGATCCGCAGGCACAGGCAAGTCAACATTTTGGCAGATATCATTTATTCCTGGAATTCTCACATTCCCCGAAATGGATAATTCACGCTCATGAGCTTCAGAAACTCCAGCCTGAGGCTGCTCCATGCCTAAATCCTCCTTCATTCCAGAAGAACTTTCAAGAATCCCCTCAGGTGGCTGTAGATCAGTCACACCACCGACAAAAGTGCTTTTATCCTCAGGTTTTTGATTTGGCTCCATTTGCTTTGCTAAGGAAGCCAGTTCATCACAGGCATCTGATTCCTCAATAATGATTTGCTTAGGAATAAATTCCTCCTGGCCAACAGATTTCAATAGCATTTCAACAGATTCTGAGGAAGTTGCCTCAGACCAAACATTGTTATGCCGTGATATAGTGCAAGACTCAGCTGCACTTGAACTGAACTCTATTCCACTACTTCCCCGTGAATATGCGTCAATCCACTGGTTATCGTCGTTACTTTCAATGTCAAGGAAAACTTCAGTTTCAACCAAACTATCAAATCTTAAATGCCCTTGAAGGCTTTCATCAAAATCAAATTTGGAGAGAGCATATGGCTTTAATGTTGGAGGAAATTTGGCACTCCCTTCACTGGCTAAATGAAGATTCTGGCTTTGAAAATCTTTGTCATCATAATCCATGGGTGTATGCCTAAAACAGATAAGCATATGAGAAGAGAGAAGATGAGAAAGGGAAGTGAAAATTTGTCACACACACACACACACCAATTGTACGGTATGTACACATCACATGCACACATACACACTTAGGCTCCATCTATTTTTCGGAAGATAATTTCCATATGGAAATCTCATTTCGCTATAAATAAATAAAGGAATATCATGCGTATTTATACATTGTGATTAAATTTTTTCTTTTTTTCCTTTTTTAAATGATCCCTAGGGTCATGGTAGTAAAGGAAAATAGCTTTCTCTTTGAAAAAGAGGAAGTTGTCTTCTATCAAACTTATTACATTTAACATTGAACATAATAACGATTTTTCAGCATCTTGATATGCAAGCAATTAAGTTAAAAAGTTGTTGTATAACAAATAACTGCCATATATGAGGCAGGACCATAGAGAAACCTATTCAATAAACCAAAGTATAAACAGCTTGCACGGTTTTCCATTTAATCATAAGCCTATAATACACTCCAAGGACATTTGCACATGCATATGAGAAAAAATGACATCAAATATAATTTAGGCGTCCCTAGAAACACAGGTTGTTAAATTTTACATTTGGTTTTACAGAAATATGACTTGTATTTGAGACACTTGGGAAAATACAGCCTGATGATTTGGTTGTGGAGGCTGTATTGCTTCCGCAAAATCGTTTTGAGAGATACATGTGGTAAAAGCAAGGGAATACGAAACTTGGAGGATAGAAAGAGTACAAGTAAGTTTATCTCAGCCAAAAATTAGGAGGGCTACATTTGCTCATTATACACCGAAAAAGATGCTTCTTTATACACTCAAGCTGTTACCCACGGCTGCTTCTTTTAATGAGCAATATCTTACCAAAAAGATGACGGTTTTTAATAATGGATACAACAAGTAACGTATCTAAAAAACCAATAAAAGAAAATTTGTTGGCCAAAACAAACTGAACTAATTTCCGCGCATAGAAGTCTATTCAACCGACAGCATGAATAGATTAAACAGCACCAATCTTCCCAATAGATTAAGTAAATACATTCCTTTAACGAAAATACTCAAATTCATGTTCTTAGAAAAACTATACCAAGAAATTAAGCACCATGATAAGTTAAAAAGCAGCACTCTTCCCCAGAACAGTTCTCTGCGCTAACAAGCCAGCACGAATGCGGGGAGAAAGCAATTATTTTTACACTAAACTCACCATTTCTAAGCAAAGAAGCTCACATACAAAAAAGAACCCTACGTCTAATAAAAGTAGGTCATGAACAGTACCAGAACAAGTAAGTCTAGAGACGCTACCTCCCTCCATCCGGCGAAGAAATCCAACCCTTTTGATCTCAGCTATCCCCCAATCGTACAGTCATCTACTGCTAAGAAAATAACATCTTGCTCAGAGTAATCCTTGGAGCGCAACCAACAAAAAAAAAAAAAGAAACTAATAAAAAAACCTGCGGCAACATCAATTAAACATTAAACACCGATTACTCACCGGAGGCTGCAAATTCCGGTAGATCGATTTAGGGTTCCAACAACCGAAGAGATGTGCGGTAAGAGACGGAAGAAAACAGTACGAATAGACAGAGAGTGTATGATACTTTCTCAGTGGGACTTTCCTTTTTTGTGTTTTTTTTTTTTTTTTGGGTATTCTTCCTTGGCTGGGGAAAACGCCCAATGGAGTCTGGATTTTTTTTTTTTTTGCAGCGTAGAGGAAAAAAAATGTCCGCGATGAGAATCGAAAATGAAAAGTAGTTTTTGTTCGTAAATAGTCAAGATCCAGCGGGTATAAAGTTGAAGACGACGGGAGTATGCCACGTGTGCGGTTTTGATTAGGAGGTAAAAAGTACACCAAAACGCATGTACGCTGATTATTGGTTGATTTTCGTAGTCCTCGAGTTATCCAACGGTGGAAACGACCACGATTAACGAGGTATGGGAGAGCAGCGACACAGGATTTGTTCCCTAAAAAATTATTAAAATAATAGAAATCGAGACCCAAAGTGTCGTAAGTTTATAGGCGGACACGTGGCCGAGGGTTGGTATGGTTGGAGGGACGCATTGGCTCTGGAAGGTAATCGGACAAAGGCGTTTTCCCTGGCCATCATGCCTGCAGCCGGGGAAATTAGGGTGGATAGGACTTTCTCAGAGGGAGGATCATTTCGATCCATCAAGTCTCTGTGTTTTTTTCTTAATAAATATAATTTTTTTAACAAATATAAAATTATGGTCATAGAATATTAAAATAAAATAAAAATTCCATATATGATATTAAATGGAAGAACTTTAATGTTACTTCTTTTTTTAAAGTAAAAGTTTGTTTGTTTACTATTTTTAAAAAATAATTTTCTATTTTTTATTTTCAAAAATAAAAATTTTGTTGAAAAATGATTTTCAAAATTTATTCTTAAAAATTATTCCTGAAATTATTATTTCAAAAATAAAAAAGAATAAATTTTAGAATTTTTTTGAACTTTTTTATCTTTGATAATAATTTTGCAACTAAATAAAATTTTTACTCATTTGTTTCATCAAATATCATCTATTTATTATTTTTTTGAATTTGAAAATAATTTAAAAATAAAATAATTTTTAAAAATAACTTTTAAATATAAAAAATAAAAAATACATCCGAATATATTTATTTTTTTATTTTTTATTTTTAAAAGCAATAGTTTTTGTTTGATAAACTATTTTTAAAATTATTTGTGAAATTCTTGTTTTAAAAACTAAAAAATAAGAACAAGTTTCAAATGTTTTATAAATTTATTTTTTTATGACAACTTTGTAATTAAATCAAACTTTTGCTTATTTGCTTCATCAAACATCATCTATTCATTATTTTTATTGAATTCAAAAATATTTTTTAAAAACAAAAAAATAGTTTTTAAAAATAACTTTAAAGAATAATTTTTAAAAATAAAAAATAAAAATATATTCAAACATATTTTAAGTTATTTTTTATTATCATAATTTTAAGTATCAATTTTTTTAATCACAAAATATAGTTGCACGTAACACTCATTTATTTATATGCAAAAATATGAATTTTTCATATAAAAATATTTTCTAAAAAATAAATGGATCTCAATTTAAAAGTTTGTGTGCAAAATACTTAGAGTCTATTTGTTTAATCTTTTAAAAAATTATTTTTTTATTTTTAAAAATTAAAAAAGATCTAGAAAATTGATTTCAAATTTCATTTTTTAAAAATTGTAACTTAAAATGCGTAATTCAAAAACAAAAATAATGTTTAATTATTTTTTAATTTGTTTTCTTGTTCTTAATGTTAGTGTTGTAATTAAATAAAGTATTTTTTATTTATAATATTAACCATCTTTTATTTTTATTTTTTAAAAATAATTTTTAAAAATACAAAAAAAGGGTATTCAAATGCACACTTAATTATTTGGCCAACACATGATGAAACTTATAATTTTTAAGGAATTTATTGCATGCCCCACAATGAGATATAGTTTCAAATTTCACAAATGCTTGAAATGAAAGACAATATGGTGGATAAACCATTTTTTTTAAAAAAAAAAAAACTGATAGAATTGTGTATTATAAATATAAATGATCTAGATTCTATTTTGCATATTAATGATCACATCAGTCCTACTTCGGCCTCGCCTGACCTTGCTGTTAAAAGTTGTTGCTGGGGCTATTATTATTATACGCCAAGTATGGGAAGCCCATAATAATCAGGCTTTTGAAGAAAAATTATTGAACTCAGAAGCTTTGGTTGTTCACGTGGAGAATGATCCGTGGATGGAGCTATGCCGCATGCAGGGGCCTGCAACGAGTCTGACCGTGCACATTTCGCCAACTTGGATGCCTCCTCCATTGGAATGCTTGAAATTGAATGTAAATGCTACAAGGAAGATTGACAGATTGACATGGTTGCGACTGTTGTGTTACGAAGGGACAAGATTGCCCGGGCGGAGGAATTTTGGTTCGAAAAATTGAGGCTTGCCTCCCAAAAAGAAGTTGAAGCTAGTGCTATTTTGAAACCCTGCAAAGTTGCTAAGGGCCTCCTTTTCTCAAAAATTATTATTGAGACTGATTGTAAATTAGTGGTGGATACCATCTTAATATTTATCTCATGGTATTTACTTGTTTTAGTTGAAGACATTAAATTTTATTTTTCTTTCTGTATTTTGAATTTGTAGGGATGTAAACGTTGTACCCCATGAGGGAGTCAAATGGATTTTGAAAGTGATAGGGTGTAGGTTAAGTTTGATTAGTAAAATTCCTTCTTTAATGGAGATGACTTGTAACTATAATTTATAGATTGCATGTAATTAATATATGATTTCTTGTTCGTAGAAAAAAAAAGGCAATACAAATTTAAATACTGAAAATTGGTATATCATCGGGGAGAGGCCTCAGTAATTAAGTGCTGAATATTTTAGAATTTGACATTTAAATCTAAATATAAACATGGGGGTGTAATTATATGAAAAATAGATAAACTCGACCACACCTGATGAGTAGAGACACTGCAAACCAAAAGAGTACTTAATATTGAAGATGCCATCTTCCCACCAATTTCCTCTATGTTTTTATACCACATACTATTTCATATTACGAGTGATTAACAGTTGATAATTAGGGTTCTAAAGAAATGTTATTTTTCACATTACTCCTCACTTCCACATTTACAACCATCAACAAAAATGGAAGGTGAAGCAGCAAAAGTACGAACTAGACAATTTTATTAGTAGTTGTATGTGCGAGAGGAGAGATGCAAGAATAGCATTTGTATAAATAGGGGTGCAAATGGGCTCGACGGCCTATCGGGGCCTATGACCCGGCCTAATTAAAGCTTAACTCGGCTCGACCTATTTAACTGAATGAGTCAGGTTAAGGCTAGTATAAAAGCCTTTTTTAATTAAACAGATCAGACTTTTTTATTTTAAGCCTAACCTACAGGCCTATCAGGTCAGCCTATTTAATATTTTTTATTTAAATTTATTTACTATAAAAGCAATGACATATAAGCTTTTTTTTTCAAATCCATTATATAGATTAAATATTTTGAATGTTTATTATATAATTTATGGTAAACTAATTTGCCTTTATTATTAACCTTTGATGTTATGATAACTTAATGTTATTTTAATTTTAATTAAATATTAAATATTTAAATTAGTAATTTTATATTATGAGTATATGAATTTATTTCTTTATTAATTAATTCTTATATAAAATTTTATATTAATTTTAGTATTATTAGGAGCATTTTAAAAATATATTGATATAAATTTATATAAGCTATTGGCTTATTTAAAATCTTTTTATAATAGGTCTTTTAAGTCTTAAGTTGTTAGCCTATTTAAAAGCTTGTATTTTAAATAAGCTTTTAAATAGGTTAACAGGTCAGGTCAGGTCAGGTTTTTAAAACAGGCCAGCCTCGAGCCTGAAATGAAGCTTTATATAGACTAATAAGTCAGGCTCGGGCCAATATTTTGCAATACAAGTTCGGCTTATTTAAGGCAAAACCTAACTCAGCCCAAACCATTTGCACCCCTATGTATAGAGCATATGATTTGTCAAAAGCGGGCAGTGAGATTAATCAAAACACTTGAAAATGATCATAAATGGTTAGAGTACAGAAACTAATGTAAGAAAACACCAAACTATGTGAGATATACAAGAAATTTCTTCAAACTCCGAAGGTTAACTTCATCGCTTGCTCAAATCCACCATGGCTTGTCTACTAGATCCTTCGAGAACATGTAACGGAACCTTGCACTGTAAGGCATCCATTCTATGATCTGAGATGCTTTTTTGCCGGATTTATGGTCAATGCACTTCTGTATTGGATCATGTAGCTTCTTGTCAACGCTGTCCATGACCCATCCTAGGAGATCATGGGAGCTGATTGATGCTTCTCTTGAATATCTCTCAAGCAATTTTGGGAGAAAAACTTTTCTCGACTTCTTCACAACTACATTTGCTTGAAGAAACTCTCTTTTCGCAATTTCCAATTCTTCTCTTACATTTGATGCCGAATAAACTCTTAGCTGCACATTTTAACAATGGAATTTCTTCATTACCAACTATTTAAAATCTTCGTCTCAGAAAGCAACGAATATCATAGATGCACGAATAAAAAATGAAAAATTAATGTTAAAAGCCCATAAATATATGGGGGGCATGCTCTGACCCTGGAGTGAAATAACCTATCTTACTCCTAAACTTCTAATTGCCAAAAAAAAAGGGTAAATAATGTTAGAAGTAATAGCTAAGAAATGGAAGATTGCATCCTTCATGTACAAATAACGTGGTAGAGAAAAAAAGCAGACAGTTAGCTATTATATCCATAGAGAGCTTGAGGCCAGCTGAAATAAATCCCCAAGTGAAAAACCAACGCCATATTGGAAAATATTACGTTTTACCCTTCAATTAAGCCATTCAAAGAGGAAAAATATAAATTGGCTTTAATGATTCTGGCATTCATCCTTAGATTGCCTTCATAAGCAAATATAATCTTCACACTTCAAGCTCAATGAAACTGCACTGTCATGTAAAAAGAGTGTAAGAGAGAGAAAAATTACCAGAGGATCAGACAGGGCACCAGTGCATAGAGCAAAGTAGACCAGGGGTTGGGAATCAGGAAGTCCCAATTTTGATCTTATAAGTTGTCTTTCTTCACTACCCTTTTTCCTTAAGGCAGCAGACATGATGTTTTCAAGCCACTGTAGTTTATAAAACAGCAGTCAAATCAGTAACTAGATGAAATGTGGGAATTTTCTTCCAAGGATTAAACATAAAATTGCAAGCAGCAGGCCACTAAAATCTTACTGAATAGAATGATTTATAATTCTGAGATCAATTAATACCAGTCTAAATTACATCTGTGGGTGTGTGTATGTGTTTGCTGCCTGGGTTAATAATGAGGATGTGAGTAAAGTGTAATACTGATCCAATTCGGGGAGTTCGAAGGCAAAATATTGATTGCTCAATGGCATTTGCGCTTATGATATGTCCGCCAATATTGTAAGCACCCTGCACTATACAATTTTACCCATCAATTTATACTGCTTATTATTCATAAGTATCCATAATAGCAAAGAAAGAAAAACAATATTAGTGAGATAAATTCTAAATGCATCTAAGATCATTTATGACAAATGATAAATGGTGATATAAATTCAAATAAAGAAATACACTACCTTGTGAAATAAGGCTAATCTTCTCAGACTGCCCTGTGGAATACCATATGCTAAATATGCCTGTAAATGGCAGAAAAAAGTTGTTTGGTAAAAATTTGTGGAACAAAATCATCTCTAATTTGCTGCTTAGTAACTCTTACATGCATGACAAGAGCATTGTGCACATTAATCCAAAATGCAGTTTGGGCATCATAGTCCATTTGAGTGACATTCACCCTCTCCAGTCGTTCAACTAGTACTCTGAGGTTAAAGAGTCAAAGAATGTCTAAGTCACAAGTTTAAACAGATAAAAATCTATGACCAAAATGATCATATTCAGGGAATCAACCTGTAGTTGTTCATGGCATAAGAAGCATGGGAAGAATGACTTCTTTTATGAGTAGATATACAAGCTATTTCCACTGCTGATTTGCAAGACCAGTTCTGATCATCTCCAATACCCTGTCGTGGCTGTATAGCATTCGTGGATGACCTTGACAATAATTGTGATCTATTCTTTTTACCATTTACAGTGGCGGCACTATGAAGCCAGCAATATACAGTGGCCATACACCTCACCATCTCTTCAGACAACTTACTTGGACAGTGGTATAGATGATCTTTTAGGGTTCGCAATACTGGAGTTTTCTCCATTGTGCAAAACTTTTCATGAACCTGACAGGTGATTAAGATGACAATTTAAGGACAGACATGTACGGAAGTTAACAAATACAAAAAGTAGAATTTGTAGTTTATATAAAAATATGTTACTGTAAAGATCTCTCCAACATCTACATGTATAGTTTTAATTCATAGCACAAGTTTGGCTTTTTGACCAAATGCTATCCACTCAGAAAAAGAAATAAAACAAGTTTTACATAAAAAAAAGGAGCAATAACAACATATCATACCTTGGTGGAATCAGAATTAATCTTTTCAAAATGAATGTTGCTTTTCCCCCCTGATAAAGGAGCAGGGCTTGAGCCAAATATTATACTCCTCGAGTCATTTATAGAAATTAGAGCTTGTAGAGGCCGTAAAGGGAACTTTTTTGAGGAACAGAATGAGCTTGAAATTATACTTGGATGTTTCCTGGATTCATGCTTTACATGAGCAGGTGAAGCCACACCAGAATTTTGTCCAGAAGGTGGCTGGCTAACACAATTTTCAAAAATACTTCTGTATAGAGTAAGCACTTGCTGCTCACGGCTTGTAACCTCTTCTTCAAGCAACTCAATTTCAGCAATCAAGTCTTTTGTCTGGATAGAAGAAAAGAAGTAAATATTTACTCCTACAAAACAGACAAATACAGCCATATCTTACAAGAACCAAGGTACAATTTACATTGAAAATTTGATAATTTTTTGTATCCATACCACTTACTCCAATTAAAATTTCACATCTATCTCTCAATAACAAATCCTTCTTGTCAATCATCAAACTACGATTTTTTACATGGAAACCTTGTCATGTTCAGTCAATTTCAATTTTATGCAAACTTAATACCTTTAATAAGTGCTCACTTGTAACCATTCTTCTGTTGCAGAATCCACATAACATGCAGAATGAAATCAAATAAATGAGGACCTTTTCTATAGTAGAATAAAGAATGTTATCTGAAAACGATCATTGCCTCTGTTTATATCCAAACTAATTGTATCAATGGCTGGACATTTAATATGAGTTATCCAAATTTTGTTCACTGATGCAGTTAAGTTTATTGTCTTACTTCTCGTATCAAGGTTATTACCTTCTCATAGGAATTCCTGACTTGAGTCACACAAGATATTACAAGAATGATTGTAATCTTTAAGTTGTTAAATTTTATATTGTGCTTTGCTTTTAACACATGTATAAATTTGGAAAAGATGTTCTCAACTTTAACATAAACGTTCAATTACCTGGGCAGCAAAGTGCCTGTGTCCAGGAGATAAAGTACTCGAGGCTCGGCCCATTGCCCTCTCAAGCAGGATGCGCATAGATTTCTCCTGCTGCAAGCGTAACTGCAGCTGCTGCACCTGGAAATCAGTATATGATTCATTGCATCAATCAACATTAATGGTTTTTTGGGAGCAGGGGAAACGGAGTGAAAAGAAAGAAAGTAGAGGGTTATCTTTCCACTTTTAATTTATCTTTGTGAAGGATAACCTTTCCTTTCATTCTCCCCCATTCTTGCTCTTTTTTTTTTTCCTTTTGGTAATTATTCTCCCACTTTCAAATACCATAAGCTATGGCAAAATATTTGATGGCAAATAAAAACATAGATCATCTCAAGTTTCTGTTCAGCATGTAGAGTTCCACATGACAATATTTTCTCCTGCAGAATTCTTCAGGAGACAAGATACAAAACATGCACCCAACAAGAAAAGAAAATGATTTATGATATTTTTGGATGTGGAAGAGCATAGGGGAAGGAGAGAGAAACATTCTCCTTATTTGGAAATTTTAATTAAGGGGTAGAAGAGAATCGGGGTTTGACCAATCCACCAAAGTCCTTTAAGTCTCTAACATTTTCCAAAACTCACAGAAAGTTTTCTAAACTTCCAAACGAAGGGAAGGGAAGGCAAGGCATCTCTTAACCATCGATTTTCCTCCATTTCCTCTTGTCTTCCTCTTCCCTTTCCTTCCCTTGTTGAATTCCAAACATAGCATAAGTTTCTTGAGTTTTGATTTGTCTTGCATATGCATATTATTTGAGCTCATTTTTTATTTTATTTTGAAGATGCTTCCAAAAATCTGCATTATGAAAAGCTCCCTTCTCAAATCACTTCGTAATCCAACAATATACAGAAATTTTGAAGTTCCATTTAAAGGACTCCTCAAGGTATTTGGGCTTGACAACCGCCCCCATTTTCTGAATTGAACTTTTATGATGCTTTAGAGAGAAGATTCAAAGTTCACAACCAATTTATTGGAGAAAAATATGCCAGGATGTGAAAATAAGAAGTAAACCCTCCCCAAGATCCAGAATCATCTTAGCACATAGAAAACTAAACAGAATCACCACAACATATGTTAAATTAGAAACTTCAGAGACAAGAGACATTCACATGCAGATATAAAGCTTACATCTTTTTCCAATGATGCTCTGTGATTTGACAAATTATTCTTGTTGAAACAAGTGAGACTATCATGCAAAGGACTTGGCAACCTAGAAGCCCTTGCTGACGGTGGTGATACCTGTTCAAGTCATATGAATCTTCTGAGTAATATCCAAAATTGTAATATAAGGCTAATGAAGAGCATGTGTGAATGTAATAATTGTTTCATAAAAAGCAACACGAAATATGACTAAAGAAGTTAATGATCAATCTTAAATTGTAGTCTCACAAGTGATACACCCTGTTCTTTCTCTATTGGAAGCAAAATTCCACCTCTTGAGATTTTCAGGTTCCTGTCAGAAGCACTGAAAAGGGCACAAAAATGCATATACTGTGTCACAAGAGTAAGTAACTGAAGATGATAAATGCAGTGTGTCTAAAGGAACAAGATCAACACGTAGAATATAAGCCTCTTATCCTAAATTGAACCCCAGATACTACCAACCACAATTCCCGAACAAACTACAGGTACTTTGGATATGCAATTTCCATTTACTGGCATCCCAGGTACTTCCATGCATGAACTTCTAAGGTCTTCATTCGCTAAATTTCAAATAAGAAATAATTGGCAAATTGTAGATTTTTTTTAATTAGTATCAAACACAGCAGAGATGGAAAGAAACTCATCAAAAAGCACCAGAAAAAAGCAGGGAACATAGTTCTATTTCGAAAGGAGAAAAAATTACACAAACGGTATTGTTCATCGCATTCTACAGAGGCTCACAACAACAGAAAATCTACACCTTTTAGAGCGTCTGTGTCGAGCTTCAACATCTCGTCTCTGCCAAGAAGCTCCTCTATCTCCACATCCAAATGTTTCTGCCTCGCCTCTTTTTTCAGCTACATTGAAATCCCCCATTATTATTTGTTAACTAATATAGAAAGCGCTCAGATTCGCCTTCTGCGAAAACTAGCATATTTACTGTAGACCATAATCACAAAATTTGAATTTGACATAAATGACAGATGAAAACAACGAGTTCAGATCTAATGAGCAAGGAAGTAAGTAAGTCTGCCTATGCGAGAGAGCATTCACAAATAATTGGAAGAAAAAATTCTCAAAAATTAAAGCTTTATTGAAAGAGAAGAAGAATGTGAAGTAAATGGGCAGTAGAAGTGGTTGGTGTTACCCAAAGAGTGAAGCACGGAGACAAGATAGCTGCGCCTGCCCAAAATTGAATTTGAGCACCATGAGGTCGTTGAGGGCATTCAATGTTGGAATTTAATTCATGAACAGAACAACCCAATTACGGTCCTGATTGCTACTTGCTTCATCCTTTCTCTTTCTCTCAGTTTCTTCATCTTTCAGTCCACGCGTATACCAACATAGACTGAATGGAAGATCAGATAATTTGATTTTGAAATTGAAGTTAGAGTAGTAGTCCATTCTGTTTAAATCACCCGCCAAAGTGCTGTGTAATCGTGCATGCATGCGTCCAGCTTCTCGAAGAAAATTGCTAAAGCAGCAGGCAACCACAAGGGTAAAAGGGAAATAAAGATGAGAAGAGAATGGATCCAGATGTGGAACATCCATTTCCATCTATCATTCTCTTATCATTTTTCAAAAAATAACAATATAATTTTTTATTTTGAATTTTATTATTTTTATTAAAATTTATAATTACAATTTTAAATAAAAAGTTATATTTATCCCTTTTCAAAATTGATCCACACTTGTCACCCAAAGGTATTTCTCAATATTTTTTAATATCATTCCCACGATTGTTGATACGTAACTGAATCATCTTTGTTGAAAGTTTTGGAATTATATATAAACTGAATCATCTTTGTTGAAACCTTTTAATTGAAATGATATTCAATGTCATGGTATCTTGAAAGTTCAATTTTCGATGTTCATGTTTACGCATTTAATAATTTAACAATTCACAGAAAAATGGATCACCTCTTACAATACTCATTAAGATGTTATTAAAATAAAAGGTAAGCCTCCTTACATTCCTCTCAAATAATAAATTATTATTTCCTTTTAACTATAATAAACATTGTCAAATTAATAATAAATTATTATAGTCGATACCTAATAAATTAATTTATTATAATTTTATTTCATGCAAATAATAGTTCATAACTAATAAATTAGTTAATAATTAAAAAATTAATTGATAATTAATAATTTATAACTGATAACTAATAAATTAACTAGTTATATAAAAAGTATTTTATAAAATTAACTAAAATTTTAAAATAATATAAAAATATATCAATAGAAATAAATATATAATTAAAATAATTCATATTTATTTAAAAATTAAAGTATATTAATTCAATTTAAAATTTTAAAATAAAAATATATAATATTTAATTAATTATATTTTATGAACTTAAATATTTATTTACTTACATAATTTTTATTTTATTATTATTTATTACAAAATTATAATTACTTAAAATATAATATATAATTAATTACATTTTATGAAATTACATAATTATTTATATAGATATTTTTATATATTTATAATTTAAAATTAGAATATAATTATGTTAAAATTAAATTAATTATATTTTATAAAAAATATTTAGGTTTATATTATGAAGGGTATGAGTTATTCAATAATAAAAAGAATAAAGATAAATTTAAAAAATAATTGAAAAAGTAGTAGTTTATAAGTTATAAGTTACACAAAATAATTATAAATATATAAAAATATATATGTAAATAAATATATAATATATTAAAATATGATTAAGTAATTATAATTCTAATACAAATAATAAAATAAAAATTATATAAGTAAATAAATATATAAATTCATAAAATATAATTAATTAAATATTAGATATGATATTTTTTTAAATATATTAATTATATTGATATAATTTAATATTTAAATAAATATAAATTATTTTAACTATATATTTATTTTTATTAAAAAAAATTATATCATTTTACAATTTCAATTAATTCAATAATTAATTTTTATGAAATACTTCTTATACAATTGTTAACTTATCAACTATTAATTATTAGTTATAAGTTATCAACTTATTAATTATTAAGTAATTTATTATCTATTAATTAACTTATTAGTTACTTGCACAAAATAGAACTTTATTTTTTTAATAAATTATTACTTATTAACTAACTTATCAGTTATTTGTACTAAATAAAACTTTTTTTTTAATAAATTAGTGTACAAAATATTTCTAAATACTAACTTATTAACTATCAGATAACTTATTACCTATTAACTAATTTATTAGTTATTTGCGTGAAATAAAGTCTTATTTTTTGAATAAATTAGTGCATGAAACACTTATAAAAACTAGATTATAATTTATTGACTAAGTTAATATATATTATAAGTTAATTTATTTGATGCACAAAATGAGGCTTATATAAAAAGTATTTTACAAAATTAATTATTAAATTAATTAAAATTGTAAAAAGATATAAAAGAATATATTGATGAAAATGGATATATATATATATATATATATATATATATAATTTAAATAATTCAAATTTATCAAAAAATTAAATTATATTAATATAATTAATATGTTCAAAATAAAAATATAATATTCAATATTTAATTAATTATATTTTATAAATTTACATATTTATTTAATTACATATTTTTATTTTATTATTATTCATAACAAAAATATAATTACTTAAATTATAATTAGTTATATTATATTTTATGACATTATATATTTATAAATATTTTATATATGTATATTTTAAAATAAAAATATAATTATATTAAAATTAAATTATTTATATTTTATGATAATATAAATTATTAAAAAATATGAATAAATTTAAAAAAATTGATGAAGCAGTAAATAACTTATGAAATCAAATTTTTTAATAAATTAATATACACAACATTTTTAATAATTAACTTATAATTTATTAGTTAAATTAATAAAATAAAAATTAATTTATTTATTACATAAAACGAAATCTTGATCTTTCCACATTAATCAATTATATGCTCTAGAAAATTGATTATACTATGAAAAATTAATATTTTGCGCAAAATTAAATATACATTATATATATATATATTTGTATAAAATTATTTCTTTACAGCGTTAGGAGCCTCTTGTAATCTATAATGCAACAAAATGCCAAAAAAGACACTAAAACTCTCTAACATCAATTAGACTGAGATCCTCTAAAGTACTAAAATCACTTTAGAGATAAAAGTGTTTCATTTCAGCCACTGATTTCAGAATCAATGGCCGGTAATTTTTTACCCGACGTCAATTATTATACCAAATGAAAAGGTACAAATATGTATGGAATTATAATTATATGCCTGCATTGAGTTACTCTCATCTTAAAACTAGTTAAAATCTAACTCTTGAACGAGGAAAATAAATTGCGCAAATGACCTTTCCTGCTCCACAGTGTCATCACATAATATCTCATTGTCGGATTTGGATTTAAAATAATTCGACTATTTAAAAGTTATTCTTGTGAGATTAGTTCACAAAATATACTCTATATCAAACATTACTCTTTGAAATGGATAAATGGACACTAAAGCGAGTTTAGAAACTATACAATGAGTCTTACTCATAAAATTTTTAGATAAACAGTTATAATATATTCAAATTAAAAATTTGAGTATTGATATTTTAATTTTATAGTAAAATGAAAATCGTTAGATTTCAATGATATAAAAATAAATAGTTAAAATTCATTATTAGAAATTTTATTTAAAAATTATGTCTGAAATAATAACTTTCTTTAATTTCTAATTTCAGTGTTGTCAAAAATCACAAGTGCATCTATAGGAACATTTTTTATTGCCAACTTGTATAATAATTGAACCAACCAAACAAGTAAAACCCAAGCTTCAGGTGTGTATTAATTCAACTTCCTGGGCCAAGAAATTCAACAATTGAAAACTTGGGTTCCCTCAAACACAAACTAAAAATCAAAGAGCAATCTTAGCATTGACATATGCTTCAATTGGTTAAATAAACTACATGAAATATGTATCTAACCACTCCAAGTTTAGCACGCTCCCATGCGACCCGTACATCATACATTTAATATGTAAAGTAAAGATGGTTGATTCATGTCATAAATGGCAGAAAACAAGCAATGTCGAAGAATGAAAGCATTGGTTGACTGAATTGTGAGAATCTTAAAAATTATGAAAGTCTTTGATCGTTGAAATATATATAAATGGGCGTTTGTTTTTTATGTTTATAGTTACACGAGAGGATATATTGAGGATTCAGTACCCCATAAACTCTGAACATTATTGAGTAGTTCACATTATATTGTTGAATGATTTTAATTGCTATAGGAATTTCGCTGGACGTATTGGAATTTCTCATGTTCAATCCTGAGCATGAGTTAGTTGTGATAGCGACAGTGAAACAGGGAAACAAGAGCCAAAACAACATTTTGGGGCAAGTCTATAAACACTTAACAAGCGTAGGGATGATAATGGAATAAAGTGAAAGTTGATCAATTTTTTTTAATTTCATACTTCATTATTTGAGATAAATATTATTTTACTTTATACTTATTATTTAGGACAAATTCCGCCATATGCCTTATATCTTATGCGGGAACAGAACTCTACAAAAAGTTTTAGAGAATGATAAAAAATAATTAAGATAAAAATACATGTATTGCAATTAAGTACTATGGATTTTCATATACTAGATAATCTCTAATATAAGTAAATAGAGCTTTAGAATCACATATAGTCATCAATCATTTAAAATTTTTTATTTCAAATTGAGATGTTACTCCGTCCTATAATTATTTATGATATCTGATCCATATAAATTAAAATAAAGCATATAATTTGAAAATGCTCAAGTATTCTTGTTTAAAATGTATTGCATGTTAAAAATAATATTCTTCAAATTTTTGTCATATTTCCAAAATTTGTAATCAGGCAAACTTTTGCCCATCTCCATGTCCACGGAGCACAAAGTCTCTTTCCATTCCTGCGCCTCACAGGACAATCCACACAAAAATCTTCAAATTCCGGGCAAATAGCTATTTCATAGAGAAAATTTTAATATTATATTAGTAATGAAAATTTAGTGATACTCCCATGTATTTTGCTAAATATATTACTTTTTTAATTCATAATTTGATCTTTCAAAAAATATCAAAATATTAAATTGAGAATATAATATACTTAATAAAAACTGCATAAAAATTTTTAGTGATAAAGTAGAACTAAAAATTCTGTCGGGGATGTTGAGATATAGGTCGCCCTATGCAATTTTGCAGCAGCCATTGACCGACGAATCATGTATAAGTATGCCATTTTGACTGGAGCAGATGCTATTGGGTGTGCATCAAGCTTTGTTTGGTTGAACTGATGTGTTTTCCAATTTGAGTAAATATGCCAAATCAAATGATTAAGGTTGAAATTTTTGATAAACTATGATGGCAACGAGCCTAGGTAGATGGTAATAGCGGTAATTTTAGCTAATAGTTTTATTGATGAAATAGAGGACACAAAATTGAATGAAATTTTCAGACTCCTGTTAATCTCTGATGCATAATTGAATGGATAGCTGTCATATATCTACATTAAAAGATTCTCGATAAAATAAAAAACTTAAAAAACCAGTACCGGAGTCAAATAATGACTAATAATTAGATACAACTAACTGAACATCACATTTTAAGGACAGTGGCATATATATATATATGTATATGTGTGGTTTGCTTGTTTGGTATTAAAGCATCAGATATGGACAGATCATTTATCATTAAGCTAAGCAGCAAATGAGCAAAAATACAGAGGGCATGTTTCAATAAAAAAACCAGTTGAATTGCTGATATTATTAATTAGATTTCTTCAATCTTCTGGGAAGATGTTGATTAATCTTTTAAAACTTGTGATCAAATCATCGTAACTTCCACCTTACTGGTATAATCAATCAATATTTAAGACATAATTAGTTTGACTTGTCTGGATGCCATTGTTCATTCTCCCTCATTTTGGAACTTTCTGTGAACAATTACTCCTAATGGGCTTAACCCTTATTTAGCAAGATTAAAAATAATATTTTATTTTATTTTCAAATAATTTTTTAAAAAAAATACTATTTAGCTTTAAATAAAAAAGAATTTCATTTTATTTATAATTTATATTTTAATTACATTCGTTTCATTATGAAATTCATCTAATTTATCAAAAATTTCACTAGAATTCATTTCATTTAACTAAAAAAATATTTTATACGTAAGTTTTACCCTTTTTGTAACATTATATTTATCATAATACTATCAAAATCTACTTTTTAATTGAATTTTATATATTTTTCAATGTATTTTAAATAAAATAATTAATTTATAAATAAATTAAAATTATTATTTTTAATAAAATTTTCAAATAATAGAATTTACTTAAAAATAAATTGAAATCATTTCTATTAAAATAAAATAAAATTAATTTTAAAAAAATTATATGCAAAACGAAGCATAAGAGTTTGAACTGCGAACTTTGAAGTTCAGAGATGAAGAAATGAAAACTGGCATTTCACATGATAGGTGCAATAGGTGGTCATATATCTTAGATAAGACAGGATTTCAGAACAAGCCGATGTGGAATGAAAATATATGATAACACTTCGATAATCAGTTGTTTCTGAGATATCAAAAAGGAGCCCAGCCATAAGTTCGTTTTCCTGGTCCAAGTTTAGATCTTTACACTTGGAAACAGAAACCTTATAGAAAGGGTTCTGACTCGCCGCTACTTTGAAAAAGAAAGTATACATATCACTTCTGGAAATATTTTCATAAAAGTTTATGACTTTTTTTTTAAATATTATAAATACTGGAAATAAGTTTCGAAATTGAGTTTCAAATTTTTCATATCGATTAAATTGAATTTTATAAATTTATTTCACTATATGACAATTCTTGATTTTCATTGAAAATCCAATTTTAGATTATATTTTTAGTCATTCAACATCATTTTTTCCTTTGTATAGAACCTTAGCATATTTTTGTAATGCAAGTATGATGATTTATGGCTTGACTTCCTTTTATAAAATCAAGGAATTTGTTTTGTAAGAGACTACGAAAGTAAACTCTTGTACACATGGGATAACAAATATTGATAGGCATTAGCAATTTGATGATAAACTAGAATTTATTGTTGTTTTAGAGATTTTACTCCTATTAAGTTTGAGGTTTAAACTCAGGACAACATGTGTATGCATTACCATTATCTCAAAAAAAAAAAAATTGATAGACATGTAAATAGTTCCTGGCTTTGGTTAGTAAGGTATATTATTTTTGGTGGGTGATTTGTCATACTTATAAACGTTTTTTAATTAAAAAAGATAGGCATGATGAAACATGATAAATAAAACTCCTGATTTCATATAATTATAATTATTTACTCAGAGAAAGCAGAACGGAATAGAGAAAGAAGCAGCAGAACAAGCAATTCCACTAAACCGCCCAGCCACTAGTGTTTACCGATTCAACTAATCATGTTATTAAACAAATCCAATTGCAAAGAGGATTAAGGACGTTAAGCCTGCCTGACCACATATTATCTTATTGTCGACCTTAAGAATTAACAAATGCGGGCATAGTTGTAGAGCAATTATTAGAGAAACATTAGAACATGGCATTTCTTCATCTCTCTTTATCATAGTGGAATACCTGATAACCATATATATATATATATATATATGTGTGTGTGTGTGTGTGTATGTATATTTGCCATATTTGTTATCATCACCACCATTTATATATGTAACTTATAACCCTACTTCTTTCATTTGGCTATCAGAAAATGACGCCAAAATATGTTTTCTCAATATTCCGTGACAACATGCTTTATCCATAATACACTGTTTAATATAATTTCTTAGCTGTCTTTCTATTTGATTATTAGTTAACCTAGTTGTCGATGTGATCATAATGTATAAAACATCAATAACATTTTTTTTCTCATGACATCAAAAAAGACAAGGAAGGATGATTTGGTCGTCTCTAATTATACAATATACAAACTATAAGGGGGTCGGTGACAGGCTAGCTGGCGGTGACTCTACTTGGTTAGCCAATTTATGTTAGTGTCCACTGAGTACTTATATAAACCTTGGCAAAGGTTTCTGAGGTACTCCCAGAAATAGTTTCAATTTTAAAACAACTTTGTTAGTTCCTTTTGTTCCAAGTGAGCAGCAAAAATGGTGAAGATAGCTCTTGGTAACATCCAGGACTCTTTTAGCGTTGCTTCCATCAAGTCCTATGTGGCAGAGTTCATTGCAACCCTACTTTTTGTTTTTGCTGGTGTTGGATCCGCCATCGCTTACAGTAAGTGTTCAGAGTAAAAATAGAGTCTTGTTGAATGCCCAAGTCTTGATCAACCAACCGTGATACAGTGAGAAGAATAGAGCATGAAGTCAACTTCATCTCTCTACTCTGACACAGCTAGTTGAGCAAGAATACATCCCTAACCCTTTTCACTAACATGTGCTAATTAATCAGGCGAACATATATTGAAGCTACGTGTCATTTTGGTTGAAGTATTCGAAAAATGATTAAAATAAGTTTAAGACATAACATAAATACTATAAGAACATGGAATATAAGCACTAAATGGTTCGTGCTCAATTTGGCATATAGATCAGCTTACGGCGGATGCAGCCTTAGATCCGCAGGGGCTGGTGGCAGTAGCCGTGGCCCATGCATTTGCTCTGTTTGTCGGCGTGTCGGTCACAGCCAACATCTCTGGTGGCCATTTGAACCCAGCTGTTACTTTCGGGTTGGCCATAGGAGGTAACATCACCGTCCTAACGGGTATATTGTACATTGTCCATCAGTTGGCTGGCTCCATTGTCGCATGCCTCCTCCTCAAATTCGTCACCAGTGGCAAGGTATGAATGTATGTATACATAGCTCATGAGAGTGATTTAAGCAACTATCATTACTCTAAACCTAATTCACACTTGATTTGGATGTTTTTGAGCAACCTTGTTTGAATTTTTCTGAATATTATGGGATTGGCAGCTCATTCCAAACCATGGACTTGCTGCGGGAGTAGGTCCTTTTGAAGGTGTGGTCTTTGAAATAGTGGCAACTTTTGCACTGGTTTACACTGTCTACGCCACAGCAGCTGACCCCAAGAAGGGCTCTCTGGGGATCATTGCACCCATTGCTATTGGATTCATTGTGGGTGCTAACATCTTAGCCGCTGGTCCGTTTAGTGGTGGTTCGATGAACCCGGCTCGTTCATTTGGTCCTGCGGTGGTCAGCGGCAACTTCACCGACAACTGGATCTACTGGGTCGGTCCTTTGATCGGTGGCGCCTTGGCTGGGATTATTTATGGTGACATCTTCATTGGTTCATATGCCCCTGTCCGAATCCTACCCTTGAGGAGTTCTCTGTGTTTCGAGTTTGTTCACCGTTTGCTGTCTTCCTTTTGCGTGGAAATTGTCCCTTTCATTATCCACTTGACCACTTCCCAATAAGATGCATATAATAAATCATATTTGATTTATGTCAGTTTCCCCAGGACTGTTTCTTTCTTTTTTATGGAGGCTCAGAATGTTTACGAAATATACAGATCACTGCCGATGAATTCAAAGGAAAAAACGGCCCTGTAATGGATTTTGAATTTTTCTCTTCTAGGAATGGTCATGTTAAATTTTAGGAAGATGAGTATAACATTTCATGCATCTAGACTATGGATCAACATATATAGATCTACGCCTCCCTCACGATGATACCAACATGATCATTATCTAGAAAAGATTCAAAATCCATTTTTTTCCCTCAAAGGATACAAATGATGATCTTAATTCTAGAAAGGAGATATGGCAATTAATTAACAAGACAAAAAAGAAAGAAAAGATTACCATATTTACTTGCTCAACCTTCGTCTAACACTGATGAACTTGGGTACAAAGTCAAACTCGAATATAAACTAAAGAAGCTGATCATGAGAACCATTTTAAACAATTTTCATCAGTATGCATTAACTGCTTTCTCAACCAACAATATTAATCACACAGTATCATAAAAAGTTCTGGTACAAAAAAGGATGTAGTTTTCATAAGTCTCAATATTGGCAGCTAGCCACCAGAAACTGCAACTGACCCAAAAAAAGGGGAAACCCCCCCCCCCCGGGGGGGGGGGGGGTGAAGGAAGACAAAAGCAGAGATAAAATTACCAAGTTTTGAGATCAATCAGGAACGGGTAATTGGGCATCAGCAAATCTAAATTCTACTCCAGCAATTTGCCAAAAAAGTTTCCCCATAAAACTCAAACTTTCACAACCACCATCTATGTCCCACTCATCACTAAGGTTAATCAGGCTACATGTTCCTGGGCAGAGCTTTCTTGCAACCTGTTGGCAATAGAATGAAGAAATAAGATAATTTTAATAAAGAATATACACACTAACTATTCAAAATAGAATCAAGTAGACCTATGATTCTGAAGCATAAAATCATGTATAACGCAAATTTGCCCAAACATGAACTGCAAACTTTTTTAAGAAGCGTCTCTACTAAGTAGAGAAACAATATCTGAAGAACAGCCAGTAGTTACCTAGTTAAAAAGACAGCAGTTGGACTTCCAGGGGATGGAGGACTCTTTTCAAAAAGGGAAACTAAATGACCTGCTCTAACCAAAGCATCAGCATCAGCTGCAGACAAAATCTCCACATCTTCAAGACCTACTTGTCTCTTGATCAAGTCCAAGTTTTCCTGAAGAACCTCGATTTCTCCAAATGGTAATCTCAAATCTAAGGCCTGAGCTCCAAGTGCAACTGCTTCATCCTTCTTAAACCTTAGGAAGGCCATACACTGCTTTTGTAGTTTTTTGAAATCTACAGACTCGCCTATGGAACTCTTCTGTAAAGCCTCCAATATCTCTGCTTCTGGAGCAAAAGTGCGAGTTTCCTTATCAAACTTGCTCTGAAGAATCTTCAGGCATTCAGCTCTCCAATCATCAAATTTTTCATTAACATATATCAAGCCTGTATACTTGTTTTCTGTTAGTGCTGAAACTGGAGCACCCTTCTTATTTGCTTTCTTTGAACCCAAAAGTTGCTTCTGAAACAATTTCCTTATCAAAACAATTGTGTCTTGCAAATATTTATTGGCACTCTTCAAGGTAAGATCTGGTGCATCAGCTGTAGGCCAGCCAGCATTCACCACAAAGCCATCCTTCTTCAAAATCTCCCTCCAAACATGTTCAGCATAATGTGGGCAGATTGGTGCTATAAGACGCGTTTGTACATCCATAAATTGCCACACCAGGTCACGATTAAGACCTCCAACACCACATGAGAGTCGATACTCATCCCTAGCAGTCTGGAGGTCAAAAAAACCAGTCTTCAGAGCTTCTCTAAACATGAAATTCTGGTAATGTTGCTCAGTCATTTTGACAGCTATATTTATCTCATTAGCAAACACACGATCAGCATAAGTAGAAGGGGGACCAGTTCTCATGGAAGACTCTGCAGCCAAAACATCTTCATACCAAGCAATCTCTTTAGTGAGCCGCAGAATTGCAGCATTTGCAGTCTCAAACACAAAATTTGCATCATCAACGCCATCACCAGCATCAGCCAAAGAGAAACGCGTAGCATCAGCAGAAAACTCTTCAATTGCTTGACGCAGTGTCCTGAAATTTCCAGTGGACTTGGACATCTTCTCAGAATTGAGCATAATGTGGCCATTACATCTAAACCCACGAGGCCAGTAATGCTTGGACATGATTGCAGTATGGTTATAAATGCAGAAGGTAAGGTGATTCTGGATGAGATCCTTACCAGAAACTCGGACATCAAAGGGGTACCAGTACTCAAATTCCATCTTCATTTTGTCAAGAATAGCTGAGGAGATATCAGTTGAAGTAGGGAATGATCCGCCACAAAATATATAATCCCAGACCTCATCAGTCATTTGTTCAGGTCTTACAGTAGCCTTGCTGCTGGCTCCATACATGTCTCCATTCTGTAGAAGGTGAGCAACAGTATAATAAGCCATGTAAATAGTGGAATCAGACAATGACTCAACTAGGAATTGCTCATCCCATGGTATGTGTGTCCCAAGGCCAAAAGATCGTGAGCAAGCCCACTGGTTCAGCCAGTCCAAAGTATGCTCAAAGCCATGTCGGGTCTCATCAGAATATAGGTTCATGCAGGACAGGCACTCTTCAGCTAATTTCTTCCATTCAGGCTCCCCATATGTAATGTACCACTGATCTGTAAGAGCCACAACACATTCATCACCAGATCTTGATATTACTCGCTTCTCCGGTTCACTGTAGACAATAGCTTGGCCTGTCTGCAAAAGTTTGTTCCTAATTAAGGTTTTAACTTCCTGAACTTTCATGCCTGCAAATTCCCCAACAATCATTTTTCCCTCAGTGAATCCTTTCAAGTATGTTTGCTTCTTGGCCTCTGCAAGCTTTTCTTTGTCATTCTGACTTTTGATTTTCATCTGCAAGCAAACTGTCTCTGCACACTTGTTTCCAAACTGTGGAATTTCAATAATAGGCACAATCTCAAAAGGTAATATCCATTCATCCTTCACACCATACTTTGCCCTGAATGCTGGTTTTGACTTTAAATCATGCAAGGCCATATAATCATCTGGAGCATCACTAGGTACACTAGTCACTATTCCTGTACCTTTATCCATTAGAATGGACAACATTGGAAGAGCATAAATCACCTCATTAAATGAAAGAGGAGATTTTAGTGGTAGCCCAATCAAATCATAGCCAGTCAACTCAAGCAAGCATTTAGTTTCCCCAAAGACTAGTGAGTGGTTTTGGTAGGCAAGGTTGAGAGCTGCTCTCTCTGAGAGAATAAGTACATCTGTTTCATTGATCTCGAAGGCTCCATACTTCCCATCAGGCAACACCCACGCATTAGTTTGTCCATACATGGTCTCAGGTCGCAAAGTTGCAGCTCCCAGAAATACCTTTCTTCCCTCCAGCACTCCAAACTTAGTGGAAAAAGGTGGAAGCACCTCCATCTTAATAATAGTATACTCTTGAGGCTGAACTCCTTCACCTGTTGCTCTGTCATGATCTGCACATGGTTGGCCATCCAAGGGAGAATATATAGTATATCTGACATCTTTGACAATTTTGCCCATAGATTTTAACTTCCTCATCTGCCACTTTACGAAGGAGTCATAATATGGGTTCAAATCTGTTGTGATGAATGACCTCCTCCAGTCACAACCTAACCCAAAAGCCTTAAGGTCCTCCACTGCCAATGGAGGAAAGTAGGACAACCACTTATAAGGATCCTGGAATGTGGCTATTTCACCATCAGATATGCCAAAGCTACGCATAATTTCCCACTGGAAGACCTGTCCACTTGACTTAGAAGCTGCTTTGGACTTTTTTCCCTTGAATTTATCTGGAGGCGCAGCTTCACTGACATCCTCAGTGTCTGGATGTTCATCTCCTTGTTCTTCGGTTCCACTGGGAAAGACAGGTGGGTTTCCAAATTCTTGAATCTCTCTCGCAAGTTTATCAGCCGATGCCTTGATAGGCATACCCGTGCAGTGGAATGCAAAAGGAAGTAACACATTGGCACCTCTCAGACGATGAAAAGCAGCAGCAAATTCTAGTTTTGAAAGTGAAAATGCATGGCCCAGATGTAAGTATCCATTCATATAGGGAAAAGGAAAATTGCCAGAGAACTTTTCACCAGGTTCAGGAGGTTTCTCACAAGGTTCAGCCTTGAAAACATCTTCCTCATTCCACCATTTTTGAACTTTTGCCTCGATCTCCCGCAATTTGTCCCTTCTTGCAAAACTTTTACCACCCTCAGTAGCCATGTTGCTAAATAGATGGCAACTGCAGTAAACAAACAAACCATGTAAACTACAGCTCAGAAAAATTACTTGATAACATAATAACAAACATAAACAATTTAGAATAATGATGTCTGTACGAGCACAGTAACCTCACAACACTCACTTCTGAAATTACTGGATTTAAATTACAAGTTTGACAACCCGGATATGATGCTGAAGGTTAATATATTTGTCTTTGTCAATATATTTTTTTCAAGACTGCATTACTGTCTAATTTAACTATGGTCAAAACCACATGCCAAAACTTATAACAACTATTCCAACTAGGCGAAATAAAACATTGACATACTTTACAACAAAAATCTCAGCATTAGTAACAATTGATATCAACAATCATATCAGTTCCAGTAGCCCCTTCAGTGTGCAGGCAGTGTTTTTCACAGGGAAAACAACAAGCAATGGTTGGGGGTACACAAATTTTAGAGATAAATTAAGAAAATATATATTCTAACAAAAAATTTGCTTCCTTTATTCCAACAGAATTTATTAACAATTCACTCCTTAACATTCCTAACATTCAAAGCTCAACTCAACATAATTAGATCCACGCTTTCTAGAGTGGAACAGCAACAACAGCAAGTTGCAGGAGAAATGATCAAACAACCAGAAATCAGCTGCTAAGAATCTTGAAATTGTTACAGCTGAGGAAGAACAGTGAAGAAAAAAAGATGACGGAGCGAGTGTTTTACCGGAGACGGAGGCGACAAAGCAGCATACACCAGGGACTCTCGATTAGGGAAACCAGATGGAGGGAACGAATATAACTTCGCGTTCCACCCGATCTGTATGGGTCAGATCGCCCGACTTGAATTTCTTGGGCCTGGATAATGTCCTGTCTCTGCCTTAACCCGCGGCCCCGACCCCTTTTCCTTGATTTCTTTTCCAACGCCGAAAGTTCCCCATCTTTTTATTAAAAAAATGCACATCACTATTCACCACCTCGTTCCCCTTTATTTAATTTAACAAAAATGCTTGCGCCACTCCTAAATTTTAACAAAACTAGTGAGTAGATGCGTGCTGCTTATTATTAATTTATTATAAAATTAAAACTAAATATAATTTATATAAAATAATTATTATATAATAGATGAAAAATTAAATTAAATTTTTTATTAATTTTTAAATAATAACCTCTTTTTATTAGTTTTGATGTTTAAAAATGTGCATTTAAACATTCATAACTTTATATTATGTTTGAAAATTTTCCTACATTACTTTTCCATCCAAATCCTTGATGGCATTTTATCTGTGCCTCAAGTGAATCTAACTTCATTCAACTTTCATCTTTCGCCGAAGTCTCAGCACAATTTTAAAGCCCGTTGGCATGTCACTCGAGGTAAGGTACTTCATGAATGAATACTTGTAAATTCATTCTTTCAAAGTGTAGGATAAAATGAAATTGAATGAAATGGGAATTATTTTATCATTCATGAAATGATATTTTCATATACATATTTATCATATTTTTATATATTTTAATATTATTTTTATTAATATATAATAAAAATAATTTTTAAATATTTATCTATTAAAATATCTTAATAATTATATTTTTAATAATAAATTTTAAAATATGGCATTTTTGTGTTCTCGACAAAAAATGTAATGTTAAAATTTAATAAATTAGAATTCTTCATACTTTTATTATAGAAATGTTTTGTTAATTATAATTTTGATGATAAAGTTTAAATTGTAATAATTTTTATTATTAATTATATCATATATTTTAATAATATTAAATTATTTGATAAAATTTTTATTATTTTTTAATATAAATTTTATTTTTACTAACTACACTTTTTCGTTTTTTCCTATATTATTTTGGTTGTATCAAATATAAAATTAGAATGAAATATTCATTCTATCATATCAAAGATAATATTATTAAAGTTTATGATTTTAGATGCTAGGTTTTTAACTTTTCGTTCTTTGCCCTTCTTCCTTTTTAATCTGGGGATTTATTCTTTTTAGTGAATTCTTATGATTCGTGGAGTTTTTGTTAGAATCCAAAAACGCACTAATCATGCTTTTAAATATGCTATTCGGTTTAGGCTTGGTAACAATGTGTCTTTTTTTTTTTTTTTAATTCTCTCCTTGTGTAGCATAAAATCCCACCCCACTTAGACAGAAGGCATGTTTGGTTATAACCCAAAAAGACACTAATCATGCTTTTAATTGTAACGGTATTTACTTTTTGAGAGGTATTGAGTACATCACCGACAATAATGCACTAATATATCATTTAATATAACTATTGCATTTTATATATTACAAAATGTGTTAATAATTAGATTTGGTGATATATTATATTTTTTTTCCTTTTTTTATTCAAAATTATTGATACATTATTTTTTCTCATTATCTACTATTATGAATTCTTAAAATCTCTTCATCTTGAAATAGGGAAAATATGTTTGGTTACGGAGGAAATAAGAGTGAAGCTAATGTGAGTTTGGAATGGTTCAACATTAAAATTAAAGATGTATATAGGCTGAGTCAAGTAAGTTTCAAGTTGGACTTATGGAATTGAATTATATCAAATTCTTGATCCGAATTTGACCTAACCTATTTACTTTTAAAAAAATTTAGTTCAATTTAGTTAGATATTTTTATACATAGCTCAAAGGCCAGGTACAATAGTTCGAATAAAATAATTTTTATTTTTAGTAAAAATTTAATTTTTAAAATAAAAATTATATATTTAAAAAGATAATATAATATTTAAATATATAAAATATTTAATTATATAAAATTATTTTTTTTGTTAAAAATAATTATTTTTTAATATATAATTATATTATTAAAAATAAATTAATATAATCAAATCAATCGACAACTTTCTTTTTATCTTAACTTGATTAATAATTGAATCATTAAAAAAAATTCAACAAGTTTATTGGACAAAAAAAATTAGATCTTATATCTTTCAAGATGAGTTTATTTATTTTTCAAGGTGAGTTTGTTGGATTGAACGAGTCATCTGTCCATGTAGAGCTTTAATTAAATTAAAGTTTATTACATCTTCCCTTGAGATGATGGACTAATGGAGGGTTTGCATGGTCCAACATTAAAAATCACAATCAATATCTAGATTCTTTGCCAAATAGGAGGGTCTTGACCGTTCTTCCATATCATTGGGGGCGTTTATTTTGTTTACAAGAAGGCATGAAGGAATTATATGGTCCCGTACGAGCCTCGTCTTGCATGCATGAGCCATGAGCTAGTAATAGTATCAAAGCAAAGATGGATATTGAATAAAGATGGTAACAGATAGGGTGCCATTAGGGATTTGAATGGGGAGCTAATGGAAGGGTGTTTTTTCACACACGCTGTAAACTGTAAAATTTGATTGCTTATATTTATCTTTTAAACATTAGGGATTTTTTGTACAATAAGTGCAGTACAATTTCTACGTACTTAAAACTCGATTTGTTGGTTAATAGAGGGGAGGTAAATATCACACCTTTTCCTTCTTTATAATTCTCTCAATCCCATTAAATCAACATATAATAGGTAACAACGGAAATGAAGGAAAAGAATACAATTTGCATTTTTTTTTTTATTTTGGCTATAGAGAGATAGGTACGTTGGTTTTGTCTTTTTCATAAAAATAAAAGGGTTTGGATAAGATAATTTTATGCTTAATATTTCTAGCCTTTCTTTGGCATAATTAAAAGTAAGATTTCATCCTATTTTCAAATAATTTTTTTTATAAAATAGTGTTTGACTTTAAATAAAAAAAATTATTTTATATCATTTTATTTATAATTTTTATTTTAATTACATCTATACATTTATAAAATTTATCTAATTTAACAAGAATTTTACTAAAATTTATTTTATTTAGTTTAAAAAATACATTATATAAAATATTTATCCTCTTATTAATATATATTTATCATGATACTATTAAAATTTATTTTTTAATTAAATTTTATGCCTTTTTAATATATTTTAAATAATAAAATTTATTTATAAAAAAATTAAAATTATTATTTTTAATAACATTTTTAAATAATAAAATTTATTTATAAATAAATTAAAATTATTTTTATTAAATAAAATGAAATTAATTCTAGAAAATTATCACCAAGCAAACCCTTAATTGTATTGGCAAACATAAAAATATTGTGAGGTTTGTTAACATATATATGTATTTTTTAAAAGATAGTCCAGTAAGGTTTACAAATATTTAATAAATACTATTACTTATCAACTCATAATTTTAGGCCTGTTATGAAAATATTAAACACTTAGGGAATGATAAAAGAAAGAGATGAAGAGATGAAAGAGAAATATATGGAGAGAAAGAAATACAAGGGGGAGGAGAATATTTCATTCAACTGTATACAAAATAATTTGTACAGCTCATATTTATAGGACAAATTGATCAAATATTATAATCTCATAATAATAATTCATAAATAGAATTGATCACGATTGGAGATATAATTAATCATAATTAGAACATAATACTATGATCATAATTAAGGATATAATTGATCATAATTGGGGATATAATATTTGACCTATGGACATCTATATTTAATAATTATTCATAACATTCTCCCTTGGATGTCCATATAATACGCAATAGAATACTGCCTCATTAAAAACTTTATTAGGAAAAATTCCAGTGGGATAAAAATCATAGCGAAGGAAAAAAGAGTACAATGCATATTAACTCTCTCCTCATGATGATATCAATTAAGATCTTTTAGTCAAAAAACTCTAATAGTATGAACCAACTTTTCAAATACCTATAGTAGAATAGTGCCTTAATAAATAAGTTCACTAGATTATCACTTATAAATAACTAACTTAGTTTGAGATCGAGCTTTGTGTAGATTAAATAAATATCCAGTATCGTATGAAGCTGTGATTTAGATCCATTTGCACATAATAAGCCCATATCAATAGTACCTTTGAGGTATCGAAAGACATATTTAATCTCACTCCAATGTCTTTGAAGTTAGAGAAGAACTAAATCTTGCTAACAAGCTCAAAATAAAAGTTATATCAAGTTTTGTATTGTTAACAAGATACATCAATGCACCAATAGCACTAAGATATGGTACTTCAGGGACCAAGAATCCTTTTCATTATCCTTTTAGAAAAAAATATCCTTTTTCACATCAAGTGATCAAATAACCACTAGGGTACTTAATAGATGTGCTTTATCCATATAAAATCTTTCAAGGACATTTTGTGCATAAGTTGATTGATGTATTAAAATTTCATCTTTTAAATGCTTCGATCTGCAGGCCAAGACAGAACTTTATTTTTCCAAGACCTTTCATTTCAAATTCTTTCTTCAAATAATCAACTGCCTTTTGAATCTTTTTAGGAGTTTCAATAATATTCAAATCATCAACATATATAATAATGATGACAAATTCAAAATTTGTTCGCTTTATGAAAACACATGAATATATTTGGTCATTATTATACCATTCCTTTAATAGGTATTCACTAAAACGATTATACCACATTCATCTAGACTGCTTTAATCCATACAAAGATTTTATAATTTAATTGAATAAAGTTCTCGGGACTTTTACATGCTTCAGGCATTTTTAATCCTTCTAGGATTTTCATATAGACGTCAGTAATCAAGTAAACCATATAAATAGGCTGTAACAATATCCATAAGACGTATATCATGCTTTTCATATACTACCTAGACTAATGAGATAACGAAATGTGATTGCATCCACCACAGGAGACTAAATGAACTCATAATTAATTCTAAGTCTTTATGTAAAACCTTAGTCAACAAGCCATGTTTTATATCTTACAACTTTATTTTTCTCATTTCGTTTATGCATAAATACCCTTTTGTATCCAACGGGTATTATACCTTCAGGTGTTTGGACTACAGGTCCAAAAACTTTACGTTTTTTAAGTGAATTTAATTCTTCTTGAATTACGTCTTTTCATTTTGGCCGAATCATATCTATGTCAACATTCATTGACAGATCTAGGTTCATGATCCTCATTATCATTCATAATATTAAGCGCTACATTATATGCAAAAATATTATCGACAATTATTTCTTACAGTTCAATCTTTTCCTCATAGAGACATAGTTTATTGAGATCTCCTTATTTTCATCTTCTTTATCATTTTCAGGTACCTGAACTTCTTCTGGAGTTATATTATTTCTTATGTCTCTAGACTCTTAGGAGTATCTATTTCTTTAATGGGCTCGTCTTCAATAATTGCTCCTTTTCTTTTATGGGAATTTTTATCTTTTAAACCTATTGGTCTGCCACGCTTTTGGTATGCGTGCCTTAGACTCATTAGTTTTCTCATTAATGGATTGTCCTTCAAGGATATCAATCCTTATTGGAGCATTAGTAGCTGATATATGCGACTTAGTCACTCTTTTAGGTCAGTGAATGCATCTAACAGTTGATTATCTTTTGAACTTCAAGTTCATATTATTTTATGTGAGGATCAATATTTTGTAAAATATTCCATGTAATTTCTTTGACCAGCTGCTTATCTTTTTCTCCCTCTAATGTTGAAAAAACTGATTCATTAAAATAACAATCAGTAAAACGTACTGTAAATAAGTTCTTTGTCACTTGCTTAAGATATTTTATAATAGAAGGGGAATCATACCCAACATATATTCTTAATCTTCTTTAAGGTCCCATCTTAGTACGTTGTGGTAGAGCTATTGGAACATATATTACACATCTAAAAATTTTAAGATGGAAAATATTTGGCTACTGACCATAAGCCAATTGTAAAGGGGAGTATTGATAAGTAACTAGTTGGTCTGATGTACACAAATGCTACTGCATGTAGAATTGCATGTCCCTAAGCAAAAACAAGGGAGTTTTATTCTCATAATCATGGGTCTTGCTATTAATTGAAGTCATTTAATAAATGATTCAACTAAGTCATTTTGTGTATGAATATAAGTTACATGATGTTCAATATTTGCTCCTATTGACATACAATAGTCGTTAAAAGTCTTAGCACCAGCATTATCAAGACAAATAGACTTAATAGGGTAATCTGAAAATTGTGCTCTTTATAGAATAATTTGAGCAAGCCAATCTCGCAAAAGCCAGATTACTAGTTGATAGTAAACATACATGAGACCATCTGCTAGATGCGTCTATTAATACCATAAAATATCTAAATAGGTCTAAATAGTGGGTGTATAGGGCCCACATATGTCACCCTGTATACATGTTGGAGATTTAGTTCTAACTTTAGCTGGTGATGGACTTAATAATAAATTTAACCAGAAAATATGCAGCGCACGAGAATTCTTCAGATTGAAAAATCTTCAAGTTTTTCAATAGGTGCCCATATGAATTCTCAATAATTTTCTTCATCATTAGTGACCCGGGATGCCCTAATCATTCATGTCCAAATAGTAAATATTTTGAATTAATAAACTTCTAATTTATTATAGCATGTGTTCCAATTGTACTAATATATGTGTAGTACAAACCAAATGAAAGAACAGGTAATTTTTCAAATATGCATTTGTTACCTGAGATCATATCGACAATAAAAGATATTTAATATTTCCTTCATTAGGTTGTCTCGATATGAAATTCATTTTGACGAATATCTTTAAAACTCAATAAATTTCTATGAGACTTAGTAGAATATAACGCATTATCAATATGTAATTTTATTTCCCTAGATAATAAAATATTAGCTTTTTTGGAGCCTTCAATTAAATTTATAGTACTAAATAGTATTAACATTAGTTTTTTGCATTATTAAATAAGAAAAATAAAATTTTACATGCAGCAGATAGTAAATATCCTTAATCCTAATAAGTCATAAAAAGTTAGAGTACACATATATTATGACTTACCATTAATATCTCTGCCTATAATTCTGTTTGGTTCAACAGTGCACAATTTTAAGTTATACTACAATCTAAAACCTTTCAGTAATCATATAATATCTCCTAAGAAAGAGATTGTGACACATTTAAGTAAAATTGACTCGTATTAAAGTGATATCATGGTAACCATATAAGAACAAACCATAATAAGGTATATATTTACATATCCAGATATTATGATTACTTATATAAATGAATTTCGAGTAACTTGATATAAAATAAAATGATAGATATTATAGAAATACTTTTAAAATTGGCTAATGAAAAAGACCATTAAAATAAAACTAATTTATGAATAGTATGAATAATGCCATAAATTAAATGTCTTGATATAATAAGGATGTTTTACCAATCAAATTTTCAAAAGAAATAGGCTGAAGGGCAAACATTTGTATTTAGTAGTTTTTTTTTATTTAATAAAAACTTCTCAATAGCTTTGAGATAAGTATACTTATAGACAAGCATTCTACAAGAAAATCAAATTCAAATCCCCTTTCATATACAAAATTTTATCTCTTTATATATATTTCTATCAAGTAATTCTTTGTAAAGCTTAACAAAATGCTTTGGCAGTACGAACAGGTACGATACTAATGACCTTTTACCATCACATACATTCTTGTTATTTTGTCCTATCTTTTTCTTTATCATTCTTTTCTTTATTTTTCCACTTCTGGTGGAAAGTTGAGTTCTTGATGACTACATCTAAAGCCATAAATTTATTAATAAATAAAACAGTCATGTGTTACTACATTCACTTCAGGAAATGGTGCAAAGTTAGTCAGATGTGGCTCGTAAAAAATTTATCATTTTGTTTAGTCACAAGGAGATAAGAAATTAACTCAAAATATTTCTTAAAATCCTTTTTCTTAATATTGCTATTGTAGGAGCAAATTGGATACATGAAAGTGGAGAATTTTTTTTTTATCATATATTTCTTTTAAACTATTATAAAGAATAAGTGAATCTTTTATCATAAGGTAATTTTTTTTTTCATAATATCAAGAGTCACAAATCAAGATCTGCAAGATCTGCTATAATATTATTACAGACATGTAAAAAATGAATGAGAAAATTTTCAATATAATAGAGATTGAATATTGAAGAAATTATTAATCAACATATTAATCATATAATTATTAACCTGATCTTTTATTTCATTGTCAATTTATATAGTGACCAAATATTGCAAAAATTATTAAATTTATGAAAAGTATGCTTCAGGTTATATGTATATTTATACACCAATAACTTCTAGATAATTCTTTTTATTTTTTTAAACTTAGTTTCTTGAATATTTGCATTCATCTTTACATAAAGTCAAATCTTATAATGCAAGTAAATTATCCTTCTATATCATATATTACATTTTTTTTCATATAGCAATTTTTCAATCGCAAGATAATAACATAATTAAGGATTTACCATATATATATATATATATATATATATATATATATATATATATATATATATATATATATATATATATATATATACAACCCATATTTATAGAATAAATTGATCAAACATTATAATCTCATAATAATAATTCATAAATAAAATTAATCACGATTGGGGGTATAATTGATCATAATTGGGGATATAACATTTGACCTGTAGACATTCATATTTAATAATTATTCATAACAAGGTCACATTTTTCAATAAATTCTTGAACCAAAATTCAAATATGTTTTGTAGGTTTAAAAATTTTATAACTTGTAAATCTTTTTGTAATTTCATTTCTATATTTCTACAAAAATTCCATAGAAATACTGTCCTTTCCATATATTTTTGTTCTGAAGAAATGCATTTCAATGGTCGTCAAAAAATAATTTTTTTTTGTGGTAGTGGTAAGATGACAAAAAACAAAAAAAGCCAAAGAAACTAGTTTGTGGTAACGGTAATGACACGAAAGCTTTCAGGCAGCAGTCTGGCTGGCTAGAGGGACAACGTCCGGACCGTGTACTATGGATACAACCAACTTCCTCCACAATTTTTCGCCTTGCCAAATTGCCACCTCATTCATTCCCTGTCGCTTCGGAGAATTATCCTTGCTTCAAAACCACGCAACATAGGAAAAGGCATCGGAATTTTCGAGCGATTATATGGTTTGTCGTCTAGCAAAACGCATGGCTGCAACAACGTCGCGCCAAGCTTCAACATCTGAACGTTGCGTTACAGTGAGAAATCGAGAAGGAAACAGACAGAAACAATGGCCCTCGCCCGACGAGTGTCTTCTTGCCTCCCCCAAGTTCTCGGACTGTCTAGTAGGTACTTCAAATTTTTGAAATTATCCCACTGACTCTGTAAATTCCTTATCGTCTTCCGATCTCATTCATGGAATCCACATCTTTCAGTGTCCTGTAAGTCACCTTCTGCTCCCGTACGTTGTCACGTCATTTTTTTTTTATATATTTCCGTTGCATTGTTATTCCTTCACCTATTCCACCGTAAAGGAGTTTGCTTTCAGACATTGCTGGTTCCCAGAAAATTGTTACCGTCAAGTCACCAATTCCAAGTTTCAGTCGTTTTTCTTAGGACCCAAACAGGGAACTAATGAGGCAAAAAGATTAATGAATAATTTTTTGTAGCCCTCTTCATTTGAAACAGGTTTTTATTGTTCACGAGGTGTTGTTCAGTTATGGATAGCCAACTGGGAATTGAATTGATTTTGTGATAGGATGCAGTTGGTATTGTAGCCGGGCTATCAGAATGTATTGCTTCTAGAGGTGGAAACATTCTCGCTGCCGATGTTTTTGTACCTGAAAATAAGCATGTCTTCTACTCTAGGAGGTAGTTTATCTGTCCTGTATATGCAGTGATTTTATAGCCGCAAACTCGGTCTTATCTTGGTTGATTTTGAGTTCAAGTCCTTTATACCTAAAGACGTGTGACGTCAATAAGAAATCTCTTCCGTGCTCTTTCATTTGCTATCACTGACTACTTGTGGCTGCAAAATTATCCATCCATTATCTGATTTCATCTTGAGACAATTGCACCATGCCCTACCGTCAAGTTTCTGAATTCTGCTCTAATAATATTGCTACTTGCACACAATACTCCTTATATTATAGATGGGCTGGTTTAACTCAAGTCATGCCATGTGAGTAAGTGTGAGGGAGTTTATATGTGCAAGTAAACTTTTTTAATTATGTGTTTATATGCACTGATATCAAGTGGCGTGTGGATTTTCAGGTAAACCAGTGAGTGAAGCTATATGAAGTTGTGTCTATTATTGCAGTGATTTTGTTTTTGATCCTGTTAAATGGCCGCGGGGCCAAATGGACGAGGATTTCCTAAGGATTTCAGAGAAATTCAATGCAATAAGATCGGTTGTAAGAGTGCCAGCTCTAGATCCCAAATACAAGATAGCTATTCTGGCATCAAAACAGGTATACATTGTTAATACTGTTGTGATTTTGTTTTTTGTTTTCCGTAGTGAGGCATTATTTCTTTTGCTGCAGGGCCACTGCCTGGTTGATTTGTTACATAGATGGCAGGATGGAAGATTCCCAGTGGATGTCACTTGTATAATTAGGTAAAACTTCAGAAACAATTATTTAAATAATTTTTTTATTATTCTTATTAGATCTTAATTATTTTTCTTGTGTGGTGTATTCAACAGTAACCATAATAGAGGTCCAAACACTCATGTGATTCGCTTTCTCGAAAGGCACGGTATTCCTTATCGTTATTTAAGCACAACCAAAGAGATTAGGAGGGAAGAGGAGATATTACAGTTGGTTCAGGGTACTGATTTCATAGTACTTGCAAGGTATATGCAGGTAAACATCTACTTGGAATTCAAGGTCATGGTGCGTTCACATGACTTTCATAAATCATAATCTCCAGGAGAAAGTAATTCTGACAATTGGTTTTTATTCTTGAATAAAGAAAAAACTGGTTTGTATCCAATTTTACAAGTTGATAATAGGAGTTGAATTATAATTTTTTATATATCAATCTTGATATTTGATACATACTATTTGTTTGAAGAGGAAATTTAGTGTAATTTTTTTTTCCCTGGCATAATCAATCTATCCTTTTGAAGAAGTCTCCGTCCTTGTTTTATTCTGCAGATATTATCCGGAAACTTCATAAGGAGCTATGGGAAGGATATAATTAACATCCACCATGGCCTGTTGCCATCATTTAAGAGGGGCAATCCTTCAGAACAGGTCAGTCCTCCAGCATTTTATGCGGATACCACTACTGCTGCTTCTAGAACTTCTCCATGCTGTCTTTGCTCCCTCTCTATGCATAGATGTTTAATTTGCTAAACTATGTTGGCAGGCCTTTATTTCAGGTGTGAAATTAATTGGTGCAACAAGTCACTTTGTGACTGATGAACTTGAAGCTGGGCCTATAATTGAACAAATGGTGAGCATCAACTTTTAATAGTTGCACACATTTTGCCTACACTGATTTGCTTTCTTGTAAATTTGTAATGGTTTATGAATGATAATATTGTTCAGTATTTTTTTTTTAGTATAAAGATAATATACTAAAGATAATATTGATCAGTATTGACATTGTTTGATGGGTTTTAATCTCTGTTAGCTTCAACTGGTCTCTGATATGTGCTAATTGGTCTTGCATTTCTGGAGGCTCTTTCGAACACCTCTATTTTTTTGAATAGATATAATGACTTTGTATTCTCTCTTAGCTTAATCTTAAAATATTATCCTAGTATCCTAGATTTCATGGAAAGCATTTAGTATAATTCCTCACTCTCTTTGTGGGTAAAATGACTGAATCGTATATAGGTTGAGAGTGTATCCCACAGAGATAACTTGCAGAGCCTTGTGCAAAAGTCAGAGAACCTTCAGAAGCAATGTATTTCTAAGGCTATCGAATCTTATTGTGAGCTTCGAGTGTTACCTTATGACGTAAACAAGACTATTGTATTTTAAAGGAGAAAGAGCAACATAAAGCACCAACCTGGGGTGCAGCTTTACTTGTATTCAGTCATTCACTTGGAAAGATTCATATTATGTTCCTTGTTAGGTACAAGAATGAGCATAAAAAATGAGTGGTGCTATGCCCATTTGCTCCTGAATTATAAACATAGTGGATAGATTCGTGAATTTATGATTTTCAGTTCAAGAAATTAAATTAACACATCCATAATCACAAAATGCCAACAATTTTGAATTTAAGACATGTTTATCTGCATAACTTTCAATGTAACAGTTCATATGTTGTGCTATGCATGCCCTACATTTCTTCAAATATATGAAGTACTCGCAAGTGAGAATGTTTAATTCCAAAAATTACTATCGAATATATAGTCACACATGGAAGGGTTAGTATGGATCTGAATCCTAGTGATTTTTAATGGGATTTAATTTCCATATTACCTAATCCAAAATTCAGATTTGAATAGCCATGAATTCCACATATGGACATCAAATTGTTATATCTTGGTGTAAAACCAGCCAAGAGGAATGCTGATAAAATTTTAACTGTTCTACTCTTGTAGTTGCATATATATACACTCGGAGAAAATCACACGCTACTACTGATATTAAGAACTTCCAAAGAATGCTCTGCTGCTTCAATAGAATTGCCTCTAGAAAGTAGAGCTTCTATTCCATCGACCCATTTCTGCTTGTGAAGTTTACTCTTGCACTTAAATTCTAGAAGACCTTGCGCAGTTTTGAGGCCAAAATACAACTCTTCTGAGCCCTCCCTTTCTTTTCTATATGGCCATGCAGCATCCTTATCACAGACTCCATAAACCAGACCTGCTACAATATTTGGTTATATGAAAAACAAGAATGAAAACCAGAACAGATAGAGAGCAATCTTCATATAGTTGGAAGCGCTCTAATAATTATTGCTTACATTTATTCTTTTTGGAGAAGGCCCCTCCAACGTGCTTGCTTTTGAGCTTAATTTTGACCTGAAGAATAAGGGAGTTAGGTAGTCATATTAATCTAGTTCCTTGTTTCCGTGAATCAGAACATAAGAAATTATGTTAATTTATAATACCTGAAATTTCTTGTTAATGTAAACAGAGACGTGCTTCCATCGTAGAACACCTGAAATAACACAGCAATCTTGATCTGATGATAAAGAACTTGGAATGATTATGAAATCAATTTAACATGATCTCTAGTAATCACCTTTTCGTGTGAGCTGCAACATATCTCCTACACATGGAGGATTCGGTTCCAAGATTTGACTATCAAAATCAGGAAGGGAATGCGTTTCTGGTATCCCCTTATCAGAGGGACTAATTGATGCATTCTTCTTTGCTCCTTTTGGCAATCTTGCTCTTAAAGCAGCTTCTCCTCGCAGAGCTGATTTTGCCACAGGAGCAGCACATAAAAAATCTATCATTGAATGATTAAATGGCTTCCATAATAACTATTCACACTAATTTTAATTCTCTCAATCTCACTCATTGCACACTTAATAGAATCTAATTTAAATTAACCTGATAATCTGCTAACGTGTATGCAGTGAGTAAGATCGGATGAATTAAAACAAGTGTGACTTGTGATACAATTTTACAATGGACAAATTAAGTACCTGTTGCAGCTGCAGCAGTAAGGGTCATTAGATCACCTGGAGTCTGAATATCAACTGCAGACCTTACAGTAGAAACCACACGATCATAATCAGCGCCAGCTAATTCAGCCATTTCAACGCAATGAGATGCCAAGAATTCTGTGGCTGAAGCTAGAGCTATCTTCAGTTTTGAATGGGAGCCATTAGAGTTCTCTGCTGCAGCCACAGCAGCCAAGGCAGCAGCTAGTCCAGCAATTGAGAGAGCTGAATGCACATGTGCATTTTCAAGGCGTGCTCTTTCTTTCTTTTTCGTTGCGATATTGGTATTATTATGCTGCTTTTGGTGAAACCATTTCCCAATGGTACCCATCCTCCGGCAATTAGCAGAAATTGTGATCTTTCCCGGCTGCAAAATAAGAGCAAATAGGTTGTGCTTAGAGAAAGACCATAAGTCAATGTCATTCTTTTATTATCTTCCCCTAGGTGTAGTTACAAACTAACAATACTCTTCAACATTCATACTTAAGATTACAGCAAATTTTAGATCACATGATTATGTGTGTCAGAGTCATCTTCTAAAAATTTAAGCTTCTGGGATCAAATGGCATGTGATATGCTATCAGAACATCTTTGACCAAAGTTAAGGTTTAAATCTTGCTACTGCCTTAAACCGAGTAAAATTTAAATATAGGGTGGGTGAGTTATGCCCACACCTGAAGTATAGATAGAAGTCATTTTTTAAACTTCCCTTAACAACTTAAGCTCTCATGATCGACTTGAACTTAACAATGTCCGCCAAACCCGAAAGGTGAAGAATTTGGAATCAAATGAGAAAAAAAAATGACAATACAAGAGTTGACATTGATGGAACGGGCAGTGAGGGATGTTAGAGGAGGATTAGTAAGCATACCATTTGGGGTACTGATGTAGCTTCAGGCAATGTGTCTGGGATTTTATGAAGGAAACTTTGCTTCAGTTTTTCTGATAAAGCCTTTGAGATCTCCGAGGCAGACAGACTCCAAGACCTGGATAAGAATTCCATAGGTTCATGTGGTGTCGGTGGCTGAGGAATAGCAGGCAACAAAGGAACCACTCTGAGTTCATCAGTTTCCTGCACATCCTCTGACCCAGGCCATGAACCATTTCTCCATGGTGGAAGGAACCCACCTTCCATTCTGACTGCTTAAACCAGTTGAATCACTTGAAATCGTTATATGCTTTTTCTCAATAGCTGTCAGTTACATTCGACATCCAAATCCAACATAAGAACCGCCAAACTGGCAAACACAGAAAAATTGTGGTTAGCAAATTATTTGATAGACTAATTCGGCGTTATATAAGCAAAAGTAAAGACATGAGTTGGGTATAAATTGGAAATACCTGCTGTTGAAGTTGCTTGTAGAGTTTTGTACTTAACCAAAGCACATCCGAATGAACACTTCTGATACTACCCTTTAAAATGGCTCCGTGCCTATATGTCCAAACTCTTCAACTCGAATTGTTTGTCTGATAGAAAGTAGAAGAAAACCCAATTGACAATTAACTTCAGTTCTAAACTTAGGCAGATTTTTCAAAACAATATCTCCAAAAATAGAATTTTAAGAAGCAGAGAAAGAAAGAAACCTGCTTTGCAGAGTAGAAGCTTTTGACTGAGTCACCTTCCTTTGCGACCAGCTTCAGCTTCTGTTTATATAAGAGACAGTGCTTAGCAATAGGCAGAATGGATTATAGGAACAGTAATCGAAATCTAGTGCTACCAACCCGCACGAATTCAGGTCGAATTTTCATTAAATAAATGAGAAAGAATCCGTGACAAACCGGTATTTGCGAAGCTCGATAGAACTAGATGTTGATGTTGGGGACTTGGGAAAACACAAATCCTGAAGAGCCGGGTATGGTTTTTGTAATCCTCATGGCAGTAACATTGTTGTCTATTACAGAAGCATTGTCTTGATTATTTAAGAATACCTTTTAGTCTTAGGACGAGAAATTTTATATGTTTTTTATGTCGGTTAAGCGCGCAGTACTTTGGGTAAGTAGATATTTGAATATTGCGCCGCAGGAGGAACAGCTGAGCCAATCACCGTCACGAACCTCGATATGGACGGTGGGGGGCGGTTCTGGTGCCGTCCCTTCCTTCCTACTTCCTTCTTCGTTACTCGATAGTCCAACCCCCCCCCCCAAAAAAAAAAAAAATTCCTTGAAAAAAAGCATGCTACATTTGCAGCAATATTTATAATAAAAATGTTAATAATTCGATTAATTTAAATGTTTGGCAGGATTCATGAATTGGTTGGTTGATGACAACAATAAAAATTGATTGCTTCCATTAAAACCCATCAATTATATCTGGAGGACTGAACTGCAGGTCCATAATCAAGACTCACTTTTTCTTGTTCTCTTGTTAAGTCAATTCACAAATTGCATTCCTAGATTCCATCAGTCAAAAGCAGTGGACTAAACCAACAAGGGTTCATACATGCAAAAAAGCTATTTTGGGGCAATAATATTATTAATGGGTAATGCTATATATATATCAAAAGCCAAATGTAAAATTAATATGAGATGATAGAGTAAACTTGTAAAGTTTAATTTAATAAATATATAAAATTTAAAATTTAATTTTGAATTTTATTTGTAAAAAATATATTTTTTAATATCAATAAAGAAAGATGGAGTAACGGTCACTTGACTTATAATTGTACCCTTGAAAGCAATTGCCAGCCACCAGGTTTTCAAAGGAGTCACCTAACAGCTGGTCCAGCTATGCTGTTGTTGTGCCATTTATGTTAATAGAATGTATCGCTGTTTTTATTACAAGCATTATCGAGTTAGGCACAAGCTTCATGTGCTCATGTCATTGTACATATCAAAGCACAACCTGATACATGAAAATTTCATTTCCAACCTAATTAACTGATAATCACTTCTTACCTACCACGTATATTCTCATTCGTCAAGAAATTTCCGAGTTAGACCTTCGCACTTTCCAATCCTTCTTCTTTTGCTATCTGATTGAATAAAAGGGCTTAGAGTGGTCCAGACATCAAGTTAGGCAAAAATTATTGAAAACTAGAATAGAATTTATGTGAAATTTTTTTTAATTTTTAAGTGATTGAATATGAATTTTTTGAAAAATAGAAATAATTAGAAAAAGCTTTTAAATTTTTATAAGCTTGGAGTGGCACGAGTAGCTCCCAAGATTTGTGAGGCATGGGAAATAATGCAATTTCCTTCCAGAAGTAGGCATTGGCCTCACAACTTTGACGCAGAGATTTCTGATAAGGCAATAATGGAGGCGACAATGGAGACCACGTACTGCGTAAAATAGGATCCAGCTTATAAATCAAATTGACACAATTTTTTTCGAAGCAAGAGTTTCTTCAAACCAATTTAAGGGAGATTCGTCCTTCTTTCTACACACTTCCTCGTATTAGTTTAATATATGCGTGACTGCTCTTTTAAACTTTTGTTTAAGATATTAGTATCTGAACATCAATTGTGAACAGTGTTCTTTTTTGAAAAAATTCTAATCTTGTCATATTATTAAATTTTTCAATACTATTTTTTATTATTTTTTCAATAATCGTTCTTTTAATTTTAGAAACTTTGTGTAATGCTCTGCTGAGGAGATACATTTTTTAACTTGCTCCATCATCGTATACAATTTTCTAATGAAGTCGTCAAAATGTTTTAAAGGAGGAAAATTTAGTGTCGGTAAATTTCTTCAATTTCTAGGGTTGAAATTTTAACAACCACGAATAGTGAGTTTTGAGAAAGAAAATGGTAGAATTATAGAAACGTAATTTAAAATGGTAGAATTATAGAAATGTATTTTATAGTGTTAATTAGTTCTCTAATGAAATATGAATAAAAAGAGTTAAGAGCACCACCTAGGAAATTCAAGAGATTATTTGTACGTCTTCATATTTCAAGGGAATATATACACATCGGAAATAAATAAAGAGAGTTCTATAATAAAACTTACTCAAAATATAAATTAAAGATAAGATAAGAGTTAGGTATATAGAATGACGGAATCATATGTTATTTAATCTTTTCAATTCCTACACAAAATTAAATATAGAGCTTGGCACACCCACACCTTTTACCTCTATTCAAACATAAACAATGTCTATATAATGTTTCCCCCAATGTATGCAATGACGCACATGTGTGTGTGTGTGTATATATATATATATAATTGCAATTCTTGATCAATCCTTAAATTTATGATTTTGATCTAACAATTACACCTTTATGATTGTTCCTAAAACATCCAAAATAAAAGAAGAATGTATTATAGGAGTTCACACTTCTTATATCATACCTTATTAATTATTCTTTTATGAGAGAAATTATCTTTGCACTTTGATAAGACAAAAATATAGTGTCATCGATTATTAGAGGTAAGAGATTTCATATTAATTTACTGAACTGGGTCATGGATTTTATTTATCATAAGATCCATATCCAATCAAACTAAATCAAGCTTAAATATCATATAAATGGATATTCTTTTAGTCACTTAACAATTTAAGTTTTATATAATATTAATATTCATAAATTTATTTATAAATTAATGAGATACCCAAAATGATAAAATTTCTAACACACTTCTATTTTTAAGAAATCTCTCTTAAAATTTGTCTATCTTGGTTGGTCTGTATTTTGTGAATCTAGTTGATTATAGTTTTACTTTTGATTTTGAGAACATTTGGAATGGTGCAAAAAACATATTTAAGGGTTATTGCTTCTTTATCTAAATATCAATATTGGAATTGTCTTACATTATTGATGTGTCATCCCTGCGTTCTCTGCTTTTATTATTTTATTCCATTCTATTTTTTTTTACTTTTTTCTCATTTTAATTTTTTTATTATTTTATGGCAAGACACTAAGCTTAGGGTTAGCTTTCTTTTTGTCAATATTTTATATTAAATAGTTGTTATTGAACTTAAGTTTAAGTCCATTTATTTTTAATTGTTAGGTTTTATGTGTTTTTAAGTCTTAAAGCAATTAAAATAATTTAAAAAAATATAGACCATTTGTTTTTAATGGGTAACAATTGTGTAATCTACTTTATTTAATCAACAAAGGTATATTATTAACGATCTTATCTTTTATCAAACCAAGCATTCATCTTTAAAGAAATTAGCTTTTGTTTGACTGTAAAATAGGTTTTACAAGATTTGGTGTTTAAAGCATAACAGGCACTTTCATCTTTTTTTTTTCATAGATTGCTTCACTTCTTAGAAGGAAGTAACTTTCTCTTCTCCAAACAGTGCTAGCCTAAATGGTTCAGCTTAGATAGGAAAGAAGCATTATAGTCGAGCTTAAAGAAAATGAGTATAAGAAGATTATTAGATAAGATATTAAAGAAATCATATTTATTATTGAAATTATAGGAACAAAAACCAATTGCCTTCTTATATTTTATATGCTATTTTGAAGGTCATGGCTTGATTTTTATTTTATTATGTATAAACTGGGTATTTGTTCCATTCTATCTTTTATTCATGCATTTTGAATTGAAGTATCCATCATCTTAATTTTATTCCATTTTAAATTTTTATGAATTTGTATTAGAAAACTCTTTGGTCTATGATGCTTTATAATAATATTTTTCTAAAATCCTATGAAAATAGTGAGGGAGTTAGTGGAGTCATTGTTTTGCTTTCTTATTGATATATTTCCAGTAATAGCCATGCTTTACAACATGTATTAGGAATGGTTAGGTGTTATAGTCTATAATATTGACTTTCTCTATTAACTAATATTTCTATTCTTCTAAGGATGTGTATTTCCATTTGAGAGCAAAAGGTTCATTGTCTAAAGAACCTTTTAGTTACTTTAGTTCTTTACAGAGTACTCTTTGAGGTAACACATTTTACTTAATTTTATTACTTTCTATTTGTTTCTTACTTACAAAGATTTGCTAAAATGTTACGCTTTAGGTATATTCCTTTTCTCTTAAACTTTGAATGATATTGAGGGCTTTTCTTTGAGAATATGGAATCTACATTATATAATTCCTTTTAGAAAGAGCAAAATTGAATAATGAAATGCTGCATAAGCAAGTAGTTTAAGGGAATCCCATATTATTCCCATAATTGTCATTTTATTTTTATTATTGTAAATTTGTTATTTAAATATACACTTGCTAATATTAGAAAATGTTTTTTTTAAAGAATATAATTGATACTTTGAAATATTTAAATTTTCAATTAGGATTTAAGATTTAGTTTACTAGTAGCATGATCTTGCAAAGAAATTTATAGTTTTACAAGAATCATTAGTTAAATTTTAGGGCATATAATGACTTCAAAAGAAAAATGAGATTCAAATCTCCTTCAATGGTATAAGTTTCTAACAATTTCAATACATATAAATAAGGATAAGGAGAAGAGATAAGATTGAGCAAAACTAGAGCTAAAGATACTTCACCAAAAGGTTCATTTCTTACTCTTTTTTTCATTCATAATAGATTTTATTGTTTTGAAGAAAGTCTAATTTTATATTTTTCATTTTAGGTTAGAATAAGGAGAATAGTAACTTAAAGTAATACTATTTTGCAAGGGTGGTTCTTAGTGATGGTGTAAATTTACTTAATACTCTTAGATAAAGTTTGAGTAGAAGCATAAACTACAATTTTAGTCCTATTCTAAATAATAGCAATAAAGATAACTTTTTAATATATACTACTACTTCTTTGTATATGGTTCTTTTATATATTTTGTAGGATAAGGGATTTAAGATTAGGAATTATAATTTTAGTCCTATTCTAAATAATAGCATAACTTTTATGTTAACATTCTATAGTTTCTTTTTTAGTTTTTCTTTCTTACATAAAATATATTTTGTTGAATATGGTTTCAATCCTATTCAGCCATGTATTTTATAGATTCTTTAGTTAATGTCTCCTTTAACATTAAAGATGTTTTTCTTTAGCTTTTTTCATTATGAAGCAAATAAAGTACAAGAGAAGAAAAATCTTTTTTTAGCTTAAAGTTAGAAAAAATTGAAATTGGTAATTTCTTTTATGAGCATTTCACATTATATTAATATTTACAATCTTTAGTAGGGGTGGGAGATTTGAACTAATCCGCTCATAACTAACCAAAAGGAACTGAAAAAAATTAATTAGGGTTAGGTGATACAAAGCAAACAAGTTGAAACGAGTTAAAAAGTGGTTAATTTTAGTGTTTTCATCAGTTGTGGATGGAATGTGATCTAACTGCTCATAACTGAACCTAACCATGTCCCAAGCAAAAATAGTGTCGTATTGCCTAGGGATGCTTATTCCATGCCCATTCCTAGCCCCTAAGTCCCACACAATAGAAAAAAAGCTAGGTTCTTAGTTCTGTTCCTTCTAGTTTAGAATTATCATATCTACACCGACATAACAGTAGTGATAAAAGTGAAAAAGAAGCAAAAAAAATCCTATTATATATGCAATAAATACAAAAGAACAATGCCTGCAATCATATGCTGGTGTTAGTTTAATCAAGTAGTTATCCCCATTTTGCCATTCTCTAATAATTGCATGCAATAAATATGAAAAAATCACATGCAACATCCTTCAATGTTTAAAAATGATATATATATTGCATCTTTAATTTGAATGGTTGGAATTCTTATTTCTATCTATAATTATATCATCTTTAATTCTTATTTCTATTAAATCAAGCATGTTGGTGCTTTCTGGAGGACCTTAATTATGGTGTATTAAGTTCGGATAACAAGCTTGTTGGTGCTTAAGTAATAATCTTGTAGAAAATTTTGTCGTAACTTATTATTATCATTTTATTAAAAACTTTCTACTACTTTTTATTTTTAGTTTCTATCATATTTTTTTCATTTGGTATGTAGGTTTTTTTTAGTCATTTAAGGATGTTCTTGAGTCCTAAGTGTCCATATAAGGTATTTTAAGCACATTTTGCAATCAAACCAATATAATCATATGCTCTTACTTACCAACTTCACAAGCTTTAATAGAACTAAAGGAAAAATTTCCTTCAAGTCCAAATGTTTTTTTTTCTATGTGCCACATTTTAAGGTGTTTCAACATGTGTTCTAATATGGATATAATATGGATAGTGGTATTTTGTGCAACTAAGCAACTCGAATCAATTAAACTATGGTAGGCCTCAACCCCTTCATTATGTTATGAATGTAGCCTTCTTGGTTGTAATGTATAATGATTATCTCGATGCTATTGATATACAGGGATGATACTAGTTCTTGATTTATCTGTGCTAGGTTATTCATATTCCTGTTTGTTTCAAAATTTTCTAGGTTAATTTGTATCTAGGTACCAATTCTTAATATTTTGATGCTTGTGTGACACTGTTTCATTGAATAATAGATATTGTTTTTATATATATATATATTTACATTTTAGTTTATGAAGAAAATTTTAGTCATTAGTTAGGTAGAATATTAATTTAAAATGATTAAATTTGCTTGAAATCACTCCAAACCAATTTGGTCAATTATTATTGGATTGGGAGTTTCAAGTGATCAATTTCAATTAGGATTTGAATATAAATAATTAAAGGTGGTTAGTTAGGATTGTGCCTATTAACCAATCCTAACCAACCGATTCCCACCCTTAATCTTTGGTTGTTTACTTTTGACATTGCTTTCTTGAATTAATAGAATAGAAATTCTCTTATTTTTTGTTTGAATTTACATTTCATGCCTAAGAACATTTCATTTAAGACAAATTTATTAAGAGTTCATCAAACATAAATAACGTAGTATGTCATGATTAATCTCCTATACTTTTGGTAAATGAAAGTTCTTATAAAAAGATTAGGAAGAGGAAAATTATAGATATTTAGAACTGTATATCTAACTTGGACACTTAATTTTTATTTATTAATGAGTTAGATAAATTGATGCTTACTTTCATATGTAATGGAAATGTAAATGAAAATGTATTTCAATTTATTGATTTGATAATACTTTCTTTCAACTTTTATATCTCATTAAGGATGGTTCTTTATATTTATATGTAAAGGAAAATGCCAAAGACAATACTTCATAAAAGTCCAACGCTATAAAAGTAGTTTTTGGAAATATTACAAATTTAAGGAATAATGGTGAATTAAGTTTCAAGTTTTAGTGGGAGTAGTTGCTATACTTATAATGCTATGCTAAGGAACCCTTAAGGCAATTGTTCTGTATACTATTTATTAGGATAGTTTCAAGCATACAAATATAAGAATCTTGAATTGAATAGTTTTTTTGAATATTTGTTTAATATATATATAAGAGAACAAGTAAACATCCTTCCATATTTATCAATTAGGACAATTGCTTCCTTGTCAGTTGTTAGGCCTTTTCCTTCAACCAAATTATAGTCCACTAACTACATCAAGTCTCATATATTTATTGCATCACTTTAATTAGAACTTAAGAAAATAGATGGCAAAAATGAATTCCTAATTATAAAATAAGCATATTAGTTTAAACATTAAATCATTAATTAAATAAAGTTTAAAACAAGGCAATAGAAAGACCAATGAGAAGTCTAGTAGTTTTCAATAGGAATGGCTTTCTTGTTGCATCTTTCTCTAACTTATGCTAGCATAAGAAGTATAAACAAAATTATCATTTTGTTTGATAGTTTAAGATAGAGGTTATATATGTGTGTGTGTGTATATACGTCTAGATTTATCAATTAGGATATAAAAGATATAGTAAAATTATAGGTGGAACCTTATGTAAATTTTAAATTCCATTTTAAAAGATAATGTTATCTATTTGGTTTTCCTTTTTAGCTTATTTGCTTCTTTTAATTATGACTAATCATTATAATCATCTATGAGTAATAAAAATATGATTAAAATAATATTATGATATTAATTTCAATTGCTATAATATAGAGGTAATATAATTGTAATTAAGATATAATATAAAAGTAATATATTACATCACATGTGACGTTTAATAAAATATTCACACTTTAATTAGTCATTAGTAGATAATTATAATAATTGTATAATTGAATTGAATATTTACACTATTGTGTTTTTTATAAGAATTCTAAAAAGTCTTTTATATATTAAAAAATGAGTTGAACATTTCATTTGTGTGTATAGTTCTTCTAAATTATTAAAAATATAATTCAAATCAATGTAAACTGCATGTTAACATCCATCAAAAGCATATTTAGAAAAAGATAATTATCTTTCTTGGTCCTTATGAAATTGGACTCACTTTATATGTTTATAATCATATTGAACTTCCCAGTTCCCATCACAAAAGATGAACTTCACATTAAAGCTAAATTCAATAATATAAATCTTAAAAAAAAGAATTGTATAATATAATATATTTTGATTTTTTGATAATATTGTTCATAATATTATTATTAATGCCAATTTGTATGTCTTAATTGAATGGAAGAGAATTTAAGTAATAATTCTACTTTCATAAATAAAAAAATTCGTGGAAACCAATAAATGTCTTTCTACTATAGTTAAGATGATAGTATCGATCCTTTAATATGCCAATCAAATGTTCCTGACAACATTTTATGTGATTAAGTTATATGTTATAATTTATTCTACTTTTTTTGTTACTTTTCAAATTCAATGAAATATGTTTTATATTTTTTTATTTATTTTGTGTCATGATGAAAAGAAATTCTAGGAAAAGACTATTTGCCTTAGACAATTAAAAAAGATGATCCAATGATTTTGGCATATAAAATTGGTATGTAAATACAACTTTTTTAATTCAATGCAAAAAGCCTACCAAAAATTTTGCTTAATTGATAATTGGAATTGTATTTAATTAACTTGATTTTATTTGTTTTTTTTAGGGTACCTGGATGATGGTGATCTTGATTATATGTGTTAGTATTGCTATGCAAAATTTTGGCTAGGAAAGAAACTATCCAAGTCAAGTATGTCAACACCAAAATACCCCTTATGTTATTCTTAAGGGAAGGTGAAATTACCACCTTTGAAGGATCCTTCACCATACTTGAAATGGTTAATAAAAGACAAGAACTTAAAGATAGCAAAGCACTTTAGAGAAAAATTAAGAAGTTATAATTATATATTTGTATTCAATTCAATAGGTGACAAGGTTAAGAACAATATCAATAACTTTAAAGGTCCATATATTTTCAAGTTGAATAGGATGAATCATCATAGAATAGGAAGCTTACTCCTAATTGAAAGTGAATAACCTAAATTTGCTTAACTTTATATATATAACACTCAAAATGAAACTTCTAATAGGATAGATGTACTTTAGTAAGAATTTTTCCATGAATCTGTTAAGCACTTCATGTTATTATATTTTGATCTAGTTTGATTTTGTATACTAACAAAAAGAATGACCTATTTTTTATATGTTGTTCAAATAACTAGTAAAGCAAGTTAGATATGGAAATTAATAATTATTAACAATTTGAAGGACATGTTTGATAGGTACAATCAATTGACAAAATGCTTTAGAATGACCAGAGATAAATATGAGAATCAGAATTATACTGACTTTAAGCATTAGGTTAATTTATGAAAGAAAAATTGATAGAAAAATCTATAATCTACTTTCTATAAATAAAGTAGCAGGTTTGTTTGTAGGTAATGATTATTTGACTAATAAAAAAGATATTATCATCTATTCCTAAAATGGTGAACTTCAAAGAATTCATCAATTACTTTCATTATATTTGCCTCTTCAATAACTAATTCTATTTCCTTATGGTGAGGATGGGCATTATGAAAATATCATGCATTCAAATGCAATCTTTTCAATTGGAAAGCAAAATACAATGACAACTCATGAATTTTTAACTTATCGATTACAAGATAGTATTACAAAATCTTGTCATTTAATATCTTCTAGGAGACTTCTATAGTAGTTTATGGTAGATGGTTATACTATGTTCAAATCATCTAGATTATCTTATATTTGCTACCATCAAAAGGATTTAATGGCTAAAATATATAATGATTTATCAAAAGTTGTGCTTAAGAGGAAATAAATGCAACTTGTATTAGAAAGCATATTATTTTGCCTTCAAGCTTTACAGGCGAAACAAGATATATGACCCTGAATTATAGAGATGCAATGATAATTGGTAAGTAGGTTGAATATCCTTATCTCTTTATTATTTTCATATGCAATTGGAAGTGGCCAAAAATTAATAGATATGTTAAGAAATTCAGATTGAAACCTACTAATTGTAGTGAAGTAATATCTCAAATTTTGCATAAAAGTTAATGAAGTTAATTAAAGTACTTAAGCATGACAAATTATTTAAAACAATTAAAACAAGGATGAATAATAATATGTAATCAAATATTATTCATCAATTAATATTATTACTACCATTTTATAAGTAAATTTGATTATCCATACTAAAAATATCTTTTTAATTACATTTCAATTATGTATATAGTGAAGTTCCAAAAATGAGGTTTACCATATGCACACATATATCTTTTTTTTAGGTAAAAGATAAATATCTTGCTCCTTCAAACATTAATAGTATAATAAGTGCAAAAATTCCTAATAAAGACCATGCATATTAAATGGGCTTTGCAGGGTGGGACAAGCCTCTTTAACCTCAACTCATTAAAGCTCATATTTTAAGCAAGCTTATTTTAATTAATTTTATTTGTAAGAAAGCCTATAAAGTTTATAGGCTTTGCTTTAAAAATAAGCTTGGCCCATGGGCCGTGGGAGATCCGATTTGCATAGGCCAAGCTTGTTTAGGCCCATTCTTTGCAAGTTTACTTTTAGTAAACCCAGACTACAAAAAGCTGACAAACTAGTCTATCAAGCCCATAGGCTAAATGCCTGTTAAGCACCCATAACAAAGACCACTATCTTGAATTGTATGAAGTTGTCTTAAACTTCATGATGCATAGCCCGTGTAATAATGCTGACATAAATTCACCATCCACGAAGGATAAGAAATATGTTAAACATTTCCTAAAAAATTTCACAATGATAACAACCATTGATGAATAAGGTTATCTAATTTATTATAGAAAGGGAGATTGGAAAAATAGTGGAGAAGAATGGTGTTCAATTAGACAATTGCTATGTAGTTTCTTACAACTTGTCTTTGTTAATTATGTTCCAAACTCATATTAATGTTAAATGTTGCAATCAAAAGAGTTTTATTAAGTATTTATTCAAATACATCAATAAAGGATATGATTGTGTCACGTTAGGCTTTGCAATACAAGTCAAAATTCTAAAAATAGGGAAAAAGTTAATGAAATTAAATTGTATTATGATTACTAATACAATTCACCATGTAAAGCTACTTGGATGAATTTTTGTTATAACATTCACTGTAGATGGCCTGCAATTGAGAAATTGACATTCCACTTACCTAGTAAGAGTTATTATTTATACCAAGAGATTATAGATCTTGAACAACTTCTTTACAAGGGTCCAATTACAGAATATATGTTTATTGTATGGTTGATAACAAATAATACTTATAAAATTACTACAAAACTCACTTATGATGAATTTCCTTTGTATTTTATCTTTAAAGAAGATAAGTGTCGATGGTTTCCAAGAAAGCAAAGGTTCTACATTGACTAATTGCAAGCTATTCCACCTAGCAGTAATGAACTTTATTACCTACAAATATTATTAACTAAAGCAAGAGGTTCTATAAGCTATGATGAAATTAAATTTTTTAGAGGTAAATTTCATGACACATTTAAAGATGCATGTTTTGCAAGAAGACTACTAGATGATGACAAAGAGTTTGTGCAAGCAATTAAAGAAGTCTTATTCTAAGGTACTGGTGATGATTTGAGAAAATTATATTCTATAATGTTGTTTTCCAACACTTTGTCAAGGCTAAGTTTTGTTTGGCAAAAAACTTCGCAAATACCATCCGAAGATATCCTATATTTACAAAGAAAGGTAATGAGAAGTGAAAGTAATATAGTTTCTTACTTTGCTTTAAGTAAAATTATTTTTCAATTTATGTTGTGTAACAATTTTTCATTAAATTGTCACTCATGAATAAAACTAATACACAATAAACTTTAATGCTTGATTATTTATTCATTTCTTCAATGCATTATAGTCCTCTCTTGTTGTTCATTCAAATTTTTATTTGATTTGAAAGATACTAGCTATGTTATATTTACATCATCATTTCTTCATTTTGTCCAACCAAAAATAGAAATACACACTTGCATTTCATATTTATATTGATGGAATTGCATTTCTTTAGTATTTATATAGATAGTAGATTCATTTATCTCATGTTTGTACTAATAATATGCATTAAGGGTCTATTATATTTTATTTTCATAAAACTTGCCAATAATTATTTTCTTACTTTAAATTAATTTTTTTTATTTTCTTTCTTTTTATTAAAAAATAGGGAAAGAAAATACAGTAGGCAATGTGTACAAATTTTCTTTATCAAGGAAACCTAAACTTTAAAATCATTGATACTTAGTTTGATATTAAGTAAACCTAGATTCCTCATCTTTTTATTCTTTATCCTTTCATCCTAAAGTCATATGCTAATATTTTTTAAAGAGGTTAAATAAATGAATGATGAAAGTTAATTCTAAATTTTTGTGTAACTTAAAATTTTGATTCTAAGTTTTTTAAGTTGGAGAAAATTCCAACCATTTTAAAATTAAAAGAAATATTTTATTTTTTATATTTATATATAATATATAATGAATTTTTTAAAAAAAATTTATTAACAAGCTAAATAAATCAAATAAACATGAGATAAAAAATTAATTATTGACTTAAATTTAATATTCATATATATCACATGATGTCATGTCTCTGTTGATAAAAACAACTTATAAGTGGTTTGAATGATATTTTTAAATAAAAAATTTACATAAAAATATTATCAAAAAATCATATTACATTAAAGAGGGATTTTTCATTCTAATATTGCTTTCTACTATTATAATTATATTAATTGCATGTGAAAAAATAAGATAAAAAAATGCAACTAAATTTTTAACATTTTAATTTTATTTTTTATAAGATAAAATTATACATATATGTATTCTATCAAATTTTTAATTAATAAATAATCAAATTAAGCTCGTGTGCAACACAAGCTTTATATAAATTTTACGTATTGAAAATAATTGTAAAATTATCTTATAAAATAAATAATTATAATTATATATTTGTAAAGATTATTATTTTGATGGATTGAATTCAAATTTTAAGTATTATATGATAATATACTTAGTTGATAATTTTGTAATATAAAATAGTATATTGCATCTCACAAAAAAAATATTATATTGTAAAAAATTATAAATTAACTAATGTACATTGTACTATCCAAGTACATAAATTAAAGAGATAATTTAGATGCTTTGGAAAACTATGTTAAACAATTTATAACTGTATAGAAGCATCAAGTATATTGAAAAAGTATCTTGTTTTTTTATTTTTTCTAATTGCATCCATATTCTATATTCCATATTATGAATATACGCTTTTGGTTCCTTAAAGTTGTGTTTAAATGCCAATAAATGGAAAAAAATTGCAAATGACTTTATTATTATTCTTAATATAAAATAATAGAATAATTCAAAAACAAAAATGCACACCTGCATTTCATATTTATATTGATGGAGTTGCATTTCTTTAGTATTTATATATATAGTAGATTCATTTAGCTTATGTTTGTACTGATAATATGCATGAAAGGCCCATTATATTTTATTTGCATAGAACTTGCCAATCATTGTTTTCTTACTCTAAATTAATTTTTGTTGTTTTTCTTTCTTTTTATTAAAAAATAGAAAAAATGCCTTCTCATTAACTTGTGTGGGTAATATGTACAAATTTTCTTCATCAAGGAGACCTAGATTTTAAAATCATTGATACTTAATTTGACATTAAGAAAACCCATATTCTTCATCTTTTTATTCTTTATCCTTTCATCCTAAAGTCATATGCTAACATTCTATCTAACACTTTTGAAAATGCTAAAGTTACCTAATTTCAAACTAAGACAAAGTTACCTAATTTGAAACTAAGACATAAGTACAATATGCTTTTTGCAATACAGTAACTTGAAAAGAAATCGTACATGTAAATGTAGCATATTAGATAATAGAACCTTATACTTCCAACATACCTAAATTTAACATTATTTGTGCTAAATTTATAGTATCTTCTCAAAAGGTTAGTTTCAAGAAATAAGTATATGTAATATTATAAAAAATTACTCATATAAGTAATTTTTTTGTTAATGTTTTATAGTTAGCATTATAAATGACATGAATTAATTTTGAACATAGAAATTAGAATTCATGTTAAATTTTTTCCCTAATTTTGAATTAACAAATCTGCAGTTAACTAATGAGCAAAAATAAAATTTTACACTTTTGCTGATTGATAGAATTCTTAAAAAGAATAGGAAGCATTTAAAGAATTACTTGAGTTACTAATTTTGGATAAATTAATAGGTTCATAATTTGAAAATATGTTAATAGCAAATAAGTCAAATCATAATAGAATTTTACTTGCTGAAAAGTTTAAACAACTATCCATAACTAGGACTGATGAATAAAGTCAATTTTTTAATAAAATCATGTAGACATTATCAATAAACTAGGAAGGAATTTACTTCATTTATAGATATAGAGGCACCAGGAAAACTTATTTGTGGAATTTTTTGACATCTTTTATAGGATCAAAAGGAAATATTGTTTTAATTATTGCATCAAGTAGTATTACCTTAATGTTACTTCCTAGTAGAAGAATTGCGCATTCCAAATTTTCAATTCCATTATTCATAAGTGAAGATTATATATGTAATATCATGCAAGGAAGTGAAATTGTTGAGTTGCTAAGGAGAACTAAATTCATAATTATCAAGTGGTATTGCCTTAATGTTACTTCCTGGTAGAAGAATTGCTCATTCAAAATTTTCAATTCCATTATTCAATTCCAAAAGGAAATATTGTTTTAATTGTTGCATCAAGTGGTATTGCCTTAATGTTACTTCCTGGTAGAAGAATTGCACATTCCAAATTTTCAATTCCATTATTCATAAGTGAAGATTATACATGTAATATCATGCAAGGAAGTGAAATTGTTGAGTTGCTAGGGAGAACCAAATTCATAATTTGGAATAAAGCTCTCATGGTCAATAAATACCGTTTTGAAGCATTTAATAAAACTCTAAAGGATATTTTTATTTTGATACTCTTAGCTTTTCAAATTTACCTTTTGATAGGAGATACATTATTTTAAGTGGTGACTTTAGACAAATTTTACTACTTATACCAAAAGGAGAAAGGTCAAAAATTATGTATACAACTATAAGTTCTTCTTATTTTAGGATTACTGTCATGTTTTAACTTTGAATAAAAATATAAGGCTACAAGCAAAATCTAATCTATGCAATCAACTAGATTTGACAAAGTTTACTAAGTGGATTTTAATATTAATGATGGAAAAATTATGAACCAAATGATGGCGAGATTGAAATACAAATTTCCAATGACCTTTTAATCAAGGATTTTAATAATCTTATTGAAGCTATTGTGAAAAGTACATATCCATCCCTATTGAAAAACTATAAAAGTGCAAAGTATCTTAAAGACTGTGATATTTTAACTCTTGGACTTCTTACTATTGAATTTGTGAATTCTTACATTCTCTCATTGATACCTGAAGAAGCCATAGAATATTGCATCTTAGATTCAATATGTAAAGGCAATAGTAGTAGACAAATTCAAGTAGAATTGCAATATGTTGAGCATCTTAATGGCATTATAGGTTTAGGGCTACCAAATCATCATTTAGTTTTTAAAGTTAGAGTTCTTGTGATGTTGTTACATAATATAAACTAATCAATTGGATTGTGTAATGGTACAGGGCTTCTTGTAACTTAACTTAGAAGACATGTTATTGAAGCTCATCAACATTAAATCTTCCTTTTAAAATTTAATTGAGGTAATTTCCATTGATAGTTTCATATGTAATGACTATAAAAGCTAAAAGCAATCATTGTCAAATGTTGACATTTATCTTTCCAAGCCTATTTTCTCACATAGCCAACTCTATATTGCTATATTAAGAGTTTGAAGCAAGAAAGGACTAAAAATTTTGATTCATGATAAAGACAATCAATTTCTTAATTCAACTATTAATATTGTTTTCAAAGAAGTTATGCAAAATCTCTATTGATTATTCGTTACATTAGTTATTTATGTAATTTTCATGCATTTAGTGGGATGGATTATATTTATAACTTCTCTAAAATAACCTAAATATGTAATTTTATTAAGGATTTTAATTAATTTAGTGCAAGGAAAACTAATGTGATAACAAATTTGTTTCATATCAATTTTATCTTGCTATAATTACTTTATTTTTTTATGTTTATATAACCTATTCTAATCTTTTACTAATGATTTAAAACAAAATCATAATGGTGTGTGATTGTTTTGATGGAATTTGTCATCCTAAATAATTATAGGTTTACAAATGATAGCAAGAAGTATTACTCTATTGTCAGAACTACATCTTATTGTACAATCATCAAAGATAGAAGCTATAGACTGTTCCTAATAGAAATGACTCCAAGGAATATAAAACCATCGATATATTACATCTTAATAGCAAGGTAACTAAATTTATTTTGAGTAAATGAATATGTGCTAAATATATAATGAAAGATACAGTTCTTTACATATAACAAATCCATATATGAAATAACCTTTGTAAAATATGATATAGTAACAATTTAGAAAGTAACTTTGGAATTTAAATTATTAACAAATTTATCTTTTAATATATTAACCACTATATTATGGTTATGCACGGAGATAAATTTGGAGTGGAGTAACTAATCACTCATATGAAATTAATTTTCATGGGAATACCTATATGAATCAATGCCAACTAGATATTCCATTTTACTTATTTAGTTTTGTTCAATTTGAGCAAATAATTGAAGATAGTGTCCGTACAGCTTGCTTGATAGGTATTTCTTCATCCTTAATAATGAAAATATTATTTTTAATGTGTTTTAGTGCTACTATTTACTCCATTACCATTTGAAAAATATATAAAATTAATAAAATAATAGGTGAAAGAAGTATTATAGGTAAAAATGAAGAAATAAGATTTTTTTATATAAAAATAATAAAAAAAATGTATAAATAGCTTTAAAATTTTAAATGAAAAGTCAAACCATGAAAAGTTAAAAAATTATTGCCACTATCACTCATAAGTTAAATAAAATGTTGTTGAATTTGCTTGAAATATTAATACAAACTTAATTGAATTGTTTAACTTTCTCTTTTTTTCATACATGACGACTGTGCAAATATTAGAGAATAGAGGTACAAATATTAAGTTATAATTTATTTTTCAAGCTAACTAAAATGGTAATTTCTTAAATTTGCAAGGCATTCATTAGTTATTTGTTAGTTTTCTTCACTATTTTTCTATTCAACATTGTTTTCTACTAATAAAATGATTATGTTATTGAATGTTTATTGATAGTTTTTTTTATTTAAACATTGATAAAATTCCTATATTACATTTATTTATTTTTCATTTAAATAAATCATTATTTATGTTACTTCAGATGTTATTAGAGAACTAACATATCATGAAAGCGTTGAATACTACCAAAGTGAAAGGGTGGCCACTAAAAAAAAGCACCTATATTTAAAGGATAACAAGTTGGTTGTTTTAATATTAGTTTACTCTAATTCTTACTAAGTGTGTATCATTATTAAATATCATTAACTTCTATCTATTTAATGACATAGTAATTTGAATTTGAAATACACTTTATGAGGTGAGCAAGGTTAATATGGTGAGAATTATATCAAGAATTTAACTAAGCAAGCCTTAATTATAGTGTTCCAACTTGTGAAAATCTACCAAATAAAAGATTATTTTCTAACCTCATAAAATCATACTTCATTTTCTAATATTTTAAGTGCATAACAAATACAATTACTAACATTTTAAAATTTCTTTTTCAGAAGGTAAAATATTAACAAATTCATGAAATGCATCCAAATTGATTTTCAATGCTAACATTGCTATAGTTGTAAAATTCAAGAATAGGTATTCTTTTACCTGCCAAGTACTTCCTTTTACTGGTAAAATATAAATTTAATATTATTTTTAGTTTGAATCTCATTGAAAGTAGTGGAACATAAAGATACAACCAATTATTGATAAACCTATCTTTTTCTACAATTGATAATTTCCAAAGTTCCTAAAATAAGAAAAGTTTACTAAAGATATTACAAATGAAGAAAGTGATTATAGTTTGTGTAATATTAAACTTAAACTAATTATATTAATCTTCTTTCAATAATTAAAGATTTTATTTCAACCCTGCACTACTTCAACTATTGCAACAATTAAGATGCATTAAACTAGGTGCAATTGGTACTAGATGCATGTGAGACTCACATAAAGAAGGTCAAATTCATTAACAATTAACTATTTTGCACAAAATGCAATAAAATTCCTCAAACTATCACTTGAAGGTTCATTTTATACTTCTATAAATAAATTTTTAAATACATATAATATTTTTTAATAAAAATATATTGACAGAAATAACTTAGGGACTTAAATTTTTTATTTGTAGAGATAAAATTCAAGTATAAGTTATAGACCTATCAATGAAAGCATCCTTTGTTATATTTGAGAAAGATATATTGCACTTTATCAAAAAATTTATAGACAAGCTATATGAACAATTGCTTTAGGTTAGTTTTGTAATACATTACTATATATTTTGTATTATCGAAGATGAGTTAGATTGTTAATTGAAATCCTTAAATTTTTTTTAAGTTTATGAAGGAAAATGATGAATTTGGATAGCCATTTGATCTAAATAAATTGATTGGAAAAAATTTCCTCTTCAATATTGATATCACTAACTATAATGTTAATCACGACAACCCAAAAGATGAAAGTAATGACTACATTATTTTTAGCATGACAAATGATATGCAAAAAATTGAGGCATTTGTTTTGGACTTTTTATTGCAATAGGTGGTTGAAAATAATACTTATTTAAAATTAAAATTACTTTAATGTAAATCATTTTTCTTTTTTATACATATTTATTTTATATTTCTTACAAGGAAGCAGTGCTCAAAGTTTCTTACATTTGTTAATTGATATTGCCAGTGTAAAGTATTCATAGTCCTTGAACGTATGCTTCCTCAAGTGCCTTATTTTCCTGATACTTTTTCTCTTAATATTAGTAGTTTAGACAATTTTATTACAAAGATTATAAGTTTTACAAAGGAGAACTTTTGTTGTTATATATTAGACAACCTCTTGCATCAACCAATATATATTTCGTTGTTACAAGGAAGAAGTGCTTAAAGTTTCTTGCATTTGTTAATTGATATTGCTAATGTAATGTATTCACAGTCCTTGAACATATGCTTCCTCAAACGCCTTATTTTCTTGATACTTTTTATCCTAATATTAGTAGTTTAGACAATTTTATTACAAAGATTATAAGTTTTACAAACAAGAACTTTTATTGTTATATATTAGACAATCTCTTGCATCAATTAATATATTTATAATATTTATTGAAAAGTTTAAATAAAAAACTTTTATAATCAAACTCTTATATTATTACTACTTTGGTTATTTCTCAAGTAATTTAAAAATGCAATCTGACTAAAAAAATGTTTTTTAAGATAGAAAAATTTTATAACCAAACTTTTATGTTATTTTCAAATACTATGTTAAAGTTATTCTTTCAACAACTTTACCTTTCATTATTGCTTAAATCGTTTTGGTACACCTATTAACTCAATGTTCAATTGTGACAAATTATGGAAATACCTCAAATTTCTGCCAACACCTAAGCTTGTTAAATGGTAAAAATTAAATTAAAATTAGAAAGTTAAAAATGATTTAAAATTTAAAATAAGTTATAATGGATAAATTCTTTCAAAAAATTAATTTATGATTAAAATAAATTTAGAGTTTTTTAATTATTTTTAACTGAACTTATCCAAAATATTCTTTTTTTGTTATTTAATTTTTATTATATTACTTTTTAATTATATGAAATAAATATTACATAATGTAATAATTTTAAGTTTAATAATAATTATAAATTTGTATTAATTGTAAGTTTATTTTTGTTTTAATGTTATATTTCAACCTTAATAATTAGTACTAATATTATACACTTAAGTAATTTTTAGATATCGACAAATATGAAAATTCTAAAGTTATAAATTGTATATAATATTTTTATGCTAATAATTTGATAGTCATGTATGATTACTATTAATAATATTCTAATATAAAATAATCAAACTCTTATGTTATAAAATAAATAGAGTATAAATCTCAAAATTATCTGATATGTCTTAAATTGATAAAACTTGGTGGTCCTTAAATTTAAGGAAGGCAATAACTAGATTGAACATACCTATTGCTAGATAAGAATTACAATCCTTAACACTGAATTTAACTTTAAACATAAAAAAAATGAATTTTTAAAAATATGGAACCAATTTTATGCATGAGAGATAACATTATCTTATAAATGTAATAGTTAAAGGAACAACTTGTCTAAAATAATTTTTTTTCTAGTTCTCATAATAGTTGAGATTAGATGAACTTTTATTATTAGATTTTAAATGGTTTAGAATTATTCTATAAATATATTAGTTAATGCAATAGAGATGATTTTGGAATAATAATGTAGCATATCTAAGTAGGAAAATGCAAGACAAATTTCATGAATTGACATTTTTAAAACTCTATGGTGATGTCTCTCTAATTTTAAGCTTCTTAGACTTGGAATTTAAAGATTAAAAGAAAAGGAACCATAGTCCTTCATTATTATTTCCTTGGTTGGTAAAGGAGGTGAAGTTAGTGTGCAATTACTAGTTTAGATAATGAAACATTTTTTTTAATCTATGAAGTGATAGAGTGCATTTTATTATTTTATTATGTGCTTTGGAATGAATACTCATGAATTTTAAGCAATATTCAAAATATAATAATAGTTAGCTAAATAACCAATTCAAATCATTATTAAAAATGTGGTTTCTAAATTGGGTATACAACATATCTTGTGAGTTTTCTTATAATATTGAGACTTTTATATTTTTTCAATATGCACTGGAGTCAATTGTTAAATACTTTCTTGCATTAATAGTAACATGCTTATATAAAAAGATACATATTTAAATATCTTAAACTAATTTAATGTGAAAATTTTAAAAGCAAGTAATTTGAAGTTTGATTGTGCAAATACGACAAACCTCTTTGACTCATGATGATGTGATTGCCTTGAGCTTTCCAGAAAGCTTGACCTCAATGAAAAGATTCACTAATAATAATGAAGTAGATAATCAACCCATTACCAATTTACTTAGCCATAAGTGTCATGTAAGAAGGTCAAAAAGTTCATTAAAAAAGAAAATTTTGATTGAAAACCATTGTAACTTTGATTTTTAATGATTAAATAGTATTTAGTTTTAGTGTCTCAGCATGACAATATAATGCCAAACTTTATGAAATTGTGTGTATGTATACTCTAGGCATACATGATATTAGGTTTTGAATTGTAATATTGAGAACACATAAATTAGGATAAACGAATGGAGAAAGTTATTATTAACCACTTAAGTAGAACCCCTGATATATAAAAGAAATTCAAATTTAAATAATGTCAATTCAAGATTTTAATTTCTACATGTGCAACATATAAGCGCATAACTAGTATTAGGAATAAGGAAAAGGAATGAAGGTTATATGAGTCTAACACTTTCTATCTCTACTTTAGTTTGAATCAATGCTTTTAGGTTGTTAACTGTGATGGTTTTTTGCCCCTTATTTTTATAAGGCATTCTCTTTCTTTATAATTCTAGTAAACTTGTGTTATAATTTTACTTTCTTTATTATTTATGATAATTTTTACTTTTTCCATTTCATTCAAAAAGAGGCAATGATATATTAGTAATATAGTAGCATATTAATGCACTAATAAATTTATTGCATAAAAAATTATTTTTTAAAAATTTAAATTTAATATATTATATGATAATAAATCAATAGTCAAATTTAGTATTGTATCAGCATATCACTTGTAGTAGAGTATAGTAAAATTTTTCCTTTCACCTATTAATTGAATATGAATATTGTTCAATCATTTTCCATTTTATTATTTGACATTATTTTCTAAGATATATTTTATAAGAAAAATTTTAAAGTTTTGATTTAAAGGTATGTTATGTTTTGAGTTGTATAATTAATTATTTAATATTGAAATTAGAGATAATCTTTCATCATGAATTTATAGTGCATTACTAACACAATGTAATACTTATAACTATTGAACCAATCGGGGCCAACTTTTATGTGGATTAGGTTGACCTAAGTTATATCTTTCACAAGCTTTCATATTGAAGATTCTAGGTTGCTTGTTGGCCATTTTTTAAATTGTAAAATATTTTAAATTTTTAAACTTTTAAGTAATAAAAAAATTTACAATCAATTTAAAGTAGCATATATCAATCTATGAATATGTCATGATACATTTAAAATCTAAATATAACATTAAAAAAATACTATACGTATATCATATAAGTTATAAAATATCCATGAAATAAAAATATCATCTATAAATATTTCATAACATAACCTTACATAATTAAAAGTGCCAAACAGAAAGGTAATTTTGTATAAATTAAAAATTTAAATTATACAAAAATTAAAAAAAATATACTAGTCAACCTATTTTGGCCATGGGTTAGCTTGGGGACAAATAAGTCTACTTGCAGATTGTGGGCAAAATCAATGGCTTTAATTATACTAATACATAATTAAATCTAACCTTATATTAGGTTGATAATTTTTTAGGATACAATAGCATATTAACGGTTAGGTAGTATATTTGTACATTATAAATTGTTTTTCAATATTAAATATGAAATATAAGAGAGAAATAATTAATAAATATATAGAATTTAGAAATAAATTGTGTTTAAGGTTACATATCAAAGTTTAAAATTCATAAAAAATTATAAAAAATTAACAAACATAAATTTAATCGGAAGAAAGCGTAAATATGCTGATGCATCAAAGTTAAGAGTTAAAGTGATTGGTAAAGAATCCTTGTTCGCTTAGAAATCTAAGTCATTGGTAATTATGTTTATTGCCATTCTTTTTAGAATTGTAACTTTTTTTTTTTAAATAAAAGAATTCGCTTATGATGGTGTATGATTCACAGATCTACGACATTTTGATTTATGCGAACTAAATCTACTATCCTTGATTAAATGCATAATTTAATGTTTTTATTATCCTTACACAACAATAGTCATATCGTCAGTGGCCATTATCATTAAATATATTTTGTAATTTTTAATTAGCTTAAATGACTTTAATTTCATAAATTTTAGTTTGTTTATGTGACAAAATCAAAGCAAAAGAAATGGAAAGAAAAATATTTATGCCAATAATGTTATGATTAAAAGTATAATTTAATGTTTTTTATTGGTCTTACACGGAAATAATCATATGGCCGATGACCTTACGACATTAAAGCCAAAAATTGGCCAGAAACTAACCCAGCCTTGGGAATTGCGAAGGTATAAGCCACTATCGGTGGCATTTTTAACCAAAGTATCATATGTTTTGCAATATTTTTTTGTATAATGAATAAATGAAAGTTTTCAATGTTAATATTCCGTTAAATATTAACTACTTGTTATCGAAGTAAATTAGGACTAATTAAAGGAAAGTTAGTGGTTAATGGCAATGGCAATGGCAAGCAAAGCTACAAAAATAAACGGGAGCTACTACCGGAATTTATGATTTCATCCCTTTCATCGAAGAAAGTCATAGTAGAACTTGAAGCTATCTCTGCTGTTTTGGTTGATGCGCTGAAGTGCGCTCCATACGTCGGGTAAAGTTGAACAGCAAAGGTACAGTTGCTTCTGATTCTTCGAAACGCATCACGGACGCCTGAAACGTTTTATTCTGACTCCGATATGCCTGTAAGTCTCGACCTCTCTCTCTTTATGCCGCCGATATGGTCTAGATCTCGTTCTGAAGAAATTGATCAAGATGAATCGCACTAGGGTTTTTCGTAATCAGATCAATTACTTTGAAAATTTCTTAAATTTAACGTAGACACTAATGTAGACTTTGTGATTGCATGTGATGCAGATCAGGGCGTTGATGGAAGTGGAGCCACCAAGCCCACTCAGATACCTAATCGGAGCCGCAGTAATGATGATCGGAGTTGTATTGCCGGTTGGCTACATGATGGTCCGAAACAAGCGCGTCCCTTCGTCTTCTTCCTACTCCAAACAGACGTAGGTGTGCCTTCCTAATTTGCTTTCCATGATTCCCTTATATATATTTGCCAGTTTATACGAATACTTAGATCCAGAACCAGAGTCATCTGGTTATAGTTCTTTTGCAACTTTCGAATTTCACTTTAATTATAAAACTTTATGTAGGAAACGAAATCAGACAAAATGCAGTAGTCAAATGACTTCTGAGTTGATTGGTTCCAAATTCAGTCATCGTATTCTTTTGGTGCCATTTAAGAGCGAACTGATCCAAACTTAGGAATTATATTGTGGATTGGATGATATGGAAGAACCCTGATATGTTTTCTTTCTTGGGTTAAACAAAGTTCTTATGGTAAATCTGGCTGATATTGGTTTGATGGTTTTATTTTTTATTTTTTATTTCAGGAACAAAGTTTTGATATAGAGATATGATGAAATGAAAAGGCTTGGATTTGCAAGTCATTGTGTGTTTGGAGGTGATTCTGAGAGAATTTTAACAGATCTGCTATCATTAGAATTGTAGATTCATTGAAATCCCAAATGTCCTTAGTGATATTCTCCGGGTTCTGAACTCAGACACGGAGAAATTATATGCATATCCTGCAATTGGATGCCGTGCACCACGCTCCCATGGGTTACAGAATTTTTTCCAAGATGATATTATATTGTTTTCCTTGAAAGGGAGAAGAAATTTCTGACTTTTGATGCTCTTGACCATTTGGTCTTGTTCTCTAATAGGATTCTTTTAACTAATGGATTTGTCTTGGGTATGAATTAGAAACTATAAGCTGGGGACAATATTTCTCCAAAATACTAGAGTTGGTTATCAAGGGATTTCATCAAAAGTTAACTTTTGCTGCTAATTTATTCATGTTTCATGCGTAATAATAAGAAATGATAGTAAATAATAGCTTAAAACATTGATGCTGAAACTTCTCTTGCAACTTGGTATCTGCTAAGAGGAACCGTATGGACAGTGCTATAGGAGGAGCATGCTATAAAGAGTCAGATCTAACTTAGCTAAGTGTATACATAAGATAAATCAAGGTTTGGTGCTTCTTTTTGAGAACAATATGTGTGGTTTTGGTGAATTGAATAGAGCAAACCTTATGCAAGAGAACTTTCAAGAGAGGTTTCGGGAGCTTGGGGTTTCAGGAGGGGTTTCATGGGGCTTTAGGAATACCATCGCGTAAACAATAATTATCAGTTGGCCCTGCAGACACGCCCTTACTCTGATGCTTTGCTTGGAGACCCTAAAGAACGATGCAAACTTCGAAGAGATGAAGTTTCTACGAAGCATGCCATACTAAATACTAGAATTGGAAATGTTTAGCTTCCAACAACATCTGGTAGAAGTGTGGTCCGGCTGGCTATGAATGAAGCGAAAACTGACGGGATAAAAGGAGATTCCAGTCACGGTAATGGAGCCAACCAAAAACTTCTTATTTAGTGCATCGAGCCTAAATTTGGTCTGTTTTTACACCCCCTCCTCTCTCTCCCCCCACCTTCTAACCATAGATAGCGGGCGTCATATATTTATAAAATTATATACAATAAAATTAATAAAAAGTAATATATATATATATATATATATATATATATATATATATATTATTAATAAAAAAATATGCTTATTGATACCTTACCTTTTGGGTTAATTAACTATTAGGTTTTGGCCAAAACCAAAAGAAAAGAAATGATTATTATGTATCATTTTTTTAGTTGTATAGACTTGCACAATTAAATTAATGGTTATGATTTGAGTAACTTTAAATAGTAATGAATTCTACCTAAAAATCATTAAACTATGATCATCAATCTAGTGATACAAACTGGTATATAGTAATCACTTCTGAAAAGGAAAAGATTAAAATTCTATTTTGGTCTTTAAAGTATTTGATTTTTATCAGTTTCATTTTTGGGGTAAGGTTTGCATCAAAGATTTGAGTTCAAGTTAAATTTTAATCCATTTTCTAAATGGTTAATATTTATCAGAGGAATTAAAATTTTATTTGAACTTAAATTTTTAAGGATCAAATTAATATGAATTTTACTTCAAAAATAAAATTAATATGAATTTTACTTCAAAAATAAAATTAATAAAAATTTAATATTTGGAAAATCAATAGGGTCTTAATCACAGAAAAATGTTTGGCGCTCGCACAGCGCTTGCCAGAAAAAATAATACAGAGGGAAAACAGGAAGGGCAATCAGGGGCAGGAACAGCATGCTTCCCACAAAATAAAAAAATAGACACAGAGTGGTGTTACCCAAAAGAAAAAAAAATACACACGGGGAAAACAGAAAGACCAATCAGGGAACAGCAAAATAGCAAATAGAGTAATGAAAACAATAACGACAAGTCGTTGACATAGTTAACCAAAAATGATCGGATGGAGTTCATCAAACCAAAGTCACGGTACCCTTTACAGTGAGAGTGGAGCTGAAGAAGTGATAATAATAGAGCAGAAATCCATGGCTGCTGCCGATGATAATGGTACAACTATGAAGTATGGAATCATAGGGGTAGGAATGATGGGGCGGGAGCATCTCATCAATCTGTACCATCTTCGCGGCGAAGGCGCGGTTGTCGTTGCCATAGCTGATCCCCACGTTCCTTCCCAGCAACTCGCCCTGGATTTAGCCCGCTCGTTTAATTGGCCTCTCAAGGTAGTGGCCGCTGACTACTCTAATTTCTGCTGGAATATACCCATTACTATGTAGTAAGATGCTTATGCGGTTGAAGTCTTGAAGGTTTTCTCAGGTCACCAGGAGCTGTTGGAAAGTGGACTCTGTGACGTTTTGGTGGTATCCACTCCAAACATGACTCATTACAGAATACTGATGGACATTATCAATCATCCCAAACCCCATCATATACTGGTAGAGAAGCCATTGTGCACCCAAGTCTCCCACTGCAAAGAGGTCTGTGCCATTCATTCCTTAGGAATGTTTCTAGTTGCATCCTAATAATGTTTTATGGGCTGTTTTGGTGCAAGGAAAATGAAGGAAATGCCAGTGAAACGGGAGACTTTTTTGTAAAAGATAAATTAAAACTAGGACGGCAGTAGCCTTTTATTTCATTTTATTCACCTAAACAAACCATTGCAGACTCCACAGAAAAGGTTTTGATTTTCTGTTAATCTTGATTACACCGATGTACTTTTCTTGTTTCTTTTTTCTATTTTTATGTGAGATGTTAACTGTATTTTTTATTTTGAGCTCATAATTATATGTGGGGTCTGAGTTTTGAATTACATAATTTGTTGTGCATGAAATACTTTACAAATATAGAATTAAAGAGGAAAAGATCAAAATAGGATCATGAAACCATCCGAACAAGTTCTATTCTTTTTTAAATAAATTCCATATTTTTTTGTTGGTTGTCCTGCAATTGGCCCAGTGTAGGTGATGTTTGATGTTTTGCGAATTTGATGTAAGCAAAAATTGAGAAACCCAAATGAGCATGGTGTTTTATGTATATGTCTCCCTCCAACATATTGTCAGTCTAGCTTTTTGGTGTCTCTGTCTGCTTATTATAACTGAGGATAGCACAAAACTCCTCTATCTCATTCTTCGCCCTTCTGTAAACAAGCAGGGCATGGGGTCATAATGTTTATTGCCCTGCTTGTTCTCAGTATGTATTTGGCACTGCACTAACCAAATTCACACTTAGGTTGTCCAAGCTGCAAGAAATAGATCAGATATATTGGTACAAGTTGGACTAGAGTACAGATACATGCCACCTGTTGCAAAACTTATAGAAATAGTGAAGGGAGGAAGCCTTGGACCAGTCAGAATGGTAGCAATCCGGGAGCATAGGTTTCCTTTCTTGGTTAAGGTTAGATTAAGCAAATTATGTATAGCTATAGATTTTTTGTGGCAACTAAGCTGAACCAGTGATTCTTTTAATAGGTGAACAATTGGAACCGGTTCAATGTTAACTCAGGGGGTACTCTTGTAGAGAAGTGCTGCCACTTCTTTGATCTGATGAGGCTGTTTGTTGGTTCTAATCCTGTGCGTGTGATGGCTTCTGGAGCTATTGATGTTAATCATAAGGACGAAATATATGATGGGAAGGTAGTTCAAATGCTTTGCTTGTGATTATGGTACTGTCAAGCTTTGATCACTAATATTTGTGGTAGACTGCTTGCATTCTTGACCAATTGTAATCTGTTTAATATTTCTCCTCAATTCCAAAGTATGCAGATATACTTGAGCTGGTTTTACTTGTTCAATCTTGATGCAGATCACTTGAGCTGGTCAGGCATACCTTATAAGGGATCACTATTATTAAGGCATTCTACCTAAAGAGTGGGTGAATTAATCATCAAGAACTGTTAACAGAAATGCATAATATGGTTTCCTCTCCCTGTGCCTTATCAGCAAAGAACTTTATGAATATGAACTTCTGTAGACCTGATTCTGATTATGATTTGTTCTGCTTGCTCAGTTTATAGTTAGAAGACTTCAGCTATTGTTATGGCTTCAGTGTAGGAGTTTGAATTGCCATGAAGTTTCTGCACTAAGCATTGTTGGTTTATCTTTTTCTTCTATTCACCGATTTGATTCATGCAGGTGCCAGATATCATTGACAATGCATACGTTATAGTTGAATTTGACAATGGTTCTCGAGGAATGCTTGACCTTTGTATGTTTGCGGAAGGTAGTAAAAATGAACAGGAGATATCTGTGGTTGGTGACATTGGAAAGGTGATACTCTCCTTCTCTGTTTGTTTTATTTTATTCTCTTACTTGTGGTTGTAATTTCCTGAATGAAAAACTAGACAAGTTTGAAATTGAGCAATTATGCCACAGTCGATATTTTAATGATAGGCTTTGTGTTTTATAACTCAAATAAGCCTGCATTCGCTCTTTCCCTGCATGACACTTTTTTCCAAGTCTAAATGGAAAGCATCATATTCTTGCATAAGGATTTATATCTCGCGTTTGAACAGGGGGAAGCCTTTGTTCCTGAGAGTGTGGTGCGTTTTGGAACCCGAAAGGCAGGGCGAGATGGAGTCCAAACTTTCAAAGCTGAGGATAATCGGATAAAGTGGGCGCTTTTTCTCTCTTATTATATACTTTATCACTTGCCCTTGTTTGGCATGTTTAAACACTAGATTTCATTTTATTTGCAAATAAATTTCTTTTTAAAATGTTGTTTGACTTGAAGTAAAAATGAATTTTGTTTCGTTTCGTTTCGTTTCATTTCTTTTTCAAATTTTATTTTAATTACATTTGTGCCATTATAAAATCCATTAAATTTAGTCAGAATATCAATAGAATTCATTTTATTTAGCTTAAAATATATATTATATGAAAGATTTATCCTCCTTTTAATTAAATTCTATATATTTTTCAATAAATTTCAAACAAAATAATTTATTTGTAAATAAATTGAAATCATTATTTTTGACAAAATTTTTAAATAATAAAATTCATTTATAAATGAATTAAAATTATTTCTGTTGAAATGAAGTGAAGTTAATTTTAAAAAAATTGTATGTCAAATAAATCTTAGCGCATTCAGTTAAATTGAGTTATGATGGATGTTACTTTAAAATTTTGTCTTTTTTTTTATTAGATATGATGGATTACACCATGGATCTAGCTATCTGGAACACCTTAACTTCTTGTCCGCAATAAGGACAAAGGGTGAGAAGGCTCCTGCGGTGGATCTGCAAGATGGACTGATATCTGTTGCTGTGGGTGTTGCAGCACAACTTTCCATCGAATATGGCCGCTTTGTTACTATTGATGAAGTTATCGACAACGAGATTGGTTGTTGAGTTGGGTGGTGCAAGTGGTTGTTTGTCTGTCCGTTCACCTACCACTGAATTTGATACACGAACCGTGTTCTGCAACGTCTCCAGTATTTCACTTTGTAATGTAAATCCAAAATCTGGAAACTCTGTTGCCTAGGAATTCGGCAATGGAACCGAAGGGGTTGCCAAGGAATTTTCAAAGTTTAAAGTTGTCCGAAGTCGTTACAAATTAGCTTGCGACTAAGCTGAACTAAGCTTGAGCATAAGCTTGTTTGTTTAAGACTGTGTGACGCAAGAAACAACCTAGCTACCTACAATTGATTGATAGGTTAGTTAGTCGTTGGTAGATGATAGCTAGAAAATTTATAAGGATAGTTTGTAGGTTAGTTGAATATATTGGAAGGGTTTGGTAAAAAATAATTGAAAAATATAAAATGATATAAAATAACATATTAATATAAATAAATATGTAATTAAATTAATTTATATTTATTTTAAAATTAAATTATATTAATATAATTATAATATTTAAAATAAGAATATAATTACTTAAAAAATTAATTATATTTATAACATTATGTATTTATTGTTGAAAATAATAATATAATAATTTAAATTTTTATTAATTATATTTTATGATATCATATGTTTGTTTATATTGAATTAATGAGGATATGTCAAATATTCATTTATATGATTGGGATATAAATTGTTATTTACTTAAAAAGAAAAGGGATATAATTAGAAAATTATTAAAAAGATATTAATTTATGATTATAAACTATTAAATTATTAAATAAGAATTTATTTTTTTGAATAATCTAGTACATTGAATATTTTTAAAGTTTAATTTATTTATTGCATTAGATGCATATTAAACTTCAATTTGAAGCTTCTAGGGATAGCAAACATGGATGAATATTCATCAATCCATTCAATCTATCTACCTTTTAAGTTTTTCAAACTCATCTGCGATATCTACAATATTTAATACGTCAAATTGATGGATTAAATGTTTACTTGTATACAAAAGAGTTATTTATGTTCCATCCATACTTATTCAACAATCAAGATGAGCATTTAATAAAATAGTTGATAAAAATTCACTTATATTTCGTATTGTATTATAAATATCTTATTATTTATTCCTAATTTTTTTATTTTTATGTCAATTTTGTGTTCTAATTTAAAGTTGAGGGTTGTTCATTAAATTGTTAAATGATGTTATTAATATACTTTTTTTGAATGATTAAATAAGTTTTAAAATACCAAATATGAAAATTTATTTGAAAATGTGTTCCGCTTCCTTCCAAGTAAATTTGGAGGCAAGCTGCTTGGCTTGCAAGTCCCCAGTACCCTATCCGTTGTCTAACGTACTTTATTTATAAGATAGGATGGACTTAAACCAAATTTTTGATTGGTTTTACATATTAATTAAAACTTAATTCATACTTCTGCTGTGCCTGTATAGTTAACATGCCTATTTAAAATAATAAGTTCTGTCAAATTTTGATTCAAGCCAAATATTTCTTTGTGCAAATTAAGCTTATTTTAGATAAAGTGTCATACGGTCTAATTTATATCCGGTCTTTCTTTTAAGAAAATAAAAAATACTACCTATGTTATTATATGGAAAAAATAAATTCAAATGTTAAGACATGAGGCAAAATATAATTTTAAAATTTTTTATAATAAAAATTATTTTATAAAATGACAATAATGGTAGAAACCATTTTAGGGAAAAAATTAACAGCAACAATGATATAATAAAAAGATATAAAATAAGGGCAAAATATAAATGGATCGTTTAGAGTTACATATGTATGAAGCCCTTCAAACTTCCACTCATTTAATCATATTTAATCATGCGGTGCAATGAAGAAAATAAAATTTCATATCCCCTATTGGCACAATAAAAAAACTAGAATTCATTTCATTCTTAAATGTATTCCAATAAAATATTATGTTCGGATTTAAACTTTATTAAATTTTATTTTATTTTAAAATCTTATTTTATTTATATTTTTACCATTTTAAAATCCTATCAAATTAGGTTGGATTTTGTGTGATTTTATTTCATTTAGAATGCAAAAATTTTGCTGGATAACTTTACCCTTAAGTATTTAACTTATTTACAACCCTATTCATTTGCCTTCTATTTCAAATCTCACGCTGTCTTCATTTTTTACTTCTACTATTAACATTTGTCTTTGAAAGATTGTTCAATATTTATGCTTCTTGTCTTTTGGCTATTAAAGAAGAAGGTAAAATCATCTAAATTTATTTTTCTAGGTTCATTTTATTAATGTCCGTCATCTAATAGTTATTGTTCTTTTGATCTTTCTTTTTCCCTTAATTGATTTATTTTACTCATTGTTACTATCACCCTCAAAGAGAAAAGTAAGATCAATTTATTTTTGGGTTTGTTTTATAGGGTTATTGTATTGATACCTATTATTTTTGTTTTTGTGCTTTCCTTAGATTTGAGTTTGTTTTTGTAGATCTTCTGCTTGATGCTCTAGTTTTTGTAGGTATTTTTATTGATTATGAAATAAATCACCAGAGCATGATATGTTTATTTTTTGTTGTGTTTGCTAACTGTACTAGAGTTTTGTTTTGCTATTAGGTGATTTATATTGTTTTTCTTCTATTTTGCTATTTTTTTCTTCTTTTGAAGTGAGGCTCAGCAATATCATTCTACACATGGTAAAATATTTTTAAATAGAAAAAGGAAAAAATTAGATGTTGTTGCATTTGCTGTTTTGCATTGCTGAGGTGCACTGTGTAGATTTTCATGTCATCAAAGGCTAGAGAAACAAAAGGCAAATGTTATTAATCACCGATTATTATCTTTAAATTAGCCTCTTTTCCCAACTAATATCTGCATCTTTTCGCCATCTTTCAACTTAGCTTTCAGTATTTCATATTTAAACTTGATGCAAATCTTTTTAAGAGATGAAAAGTAGCTGCTTATTGCTTGATTGGATAAACCCAAGTTCTGTCTCCAACTGATCAGATGCTCTTAAAAATCAGGGATGGAGGTTGAAGATAAAACTTGGGGGGTTGAAATATAACTTATCAAAGGCTCTAATGAAAATATTTTAAATTTTAGGGGGTTATATACGATTTTCTTAAAAAATCCTCAAATTTGTAGGGTAAAACTTGTAAAATTCCTTATTTTGGGGTGGCTTTAGCATAATGATGCTTCACCACTACACAAAACCCAACCGTGATATGTGAAACAAAAAAAGAAAGACAAAGTCTTAGTGATGAAGTTGCATGTCTATGAATTAAGCTTAATTCATAGACATTTAGGTATGTATTTGAGAGAAAAGAAGAAAATTTTCATAATCAATGTTGGTTTTAAGAATAATTCCAAGGAAAGTACAAATGACCCACCTAGCCTTAACATTGCCATTTTCTTGGGTCGGATACATTGGCATACTCATTGGAAAAAGCATGTGGGTTATATTCAAGGATGGAAATTTTTCATAATCAACGTTGGTTCTGCGCTTGACTTGGTCCTGTAACTAGCATAATGTAGGAAATAATGGTAGATTCATTCACAGGATATCAAATTGCTAACTTTCAAGAAACATTTTACCTGATTGACAAGGATTCCGATGATGTGTTTTCTTGTATCTTTTCTTTTAATTTCAATGTTCAATATTCACTTATGTAGATTTAATTGAATCATGTTATTAGTATATACAAATTAATAAAACTTCTCTTTTGCATTTTTAATGATGAAACTTCTTTTGTCTTTTTAATTTTATCATTATTTGATATCAAACTACTGCCAAACCATTGTTAGGAATGCTATTGATGAAATGGTTCTCATGATAGTTATAATATTCTTATAATATGCTATTAATGAAATGACCTTATTGTTTTAATTTTTTGAAAAAATTCCTGTTGTGTGGGTAATTTGAAAAAGTTACAGGTTGTTATGGTTTGTGAGTAAATTTGATAATCACCCTTATAGACCTATTTGAATATTATTCATTCTTTACTTACAAAAAAGTTTTCAAAGCTAAATCTTTCTTCAACCCTTCTTAAGGTGGCCTTGAAATGCCTTGAAGATTTCCTAATTTTTAGCTGCGAGATAAGTAATTTAAGAAACCTAAATGGGAAAGACATGATGTAACTTAACACCAAGTATTGTAAAGTTAATGACCATGACAAGGAATTCACGTCATTGAGATACAAAAGTGGAATACATGAGAATTATTGCATAAATGATTAAATTGGAATTGTTGAATGAGGTCTAAATAATTTTTCATGTCTCTTGAATTTGGCAGGCAAGGAAAGAGAGAGAGAAGTACATTATTATACAAGATAAATAAAATATTATATTAAGGATAATATAATAAATAAAAATATTTTAAATGAGTTACATATGTTCTAATTAAAGTTTTAAATAAAATTTTTTATTTTAAAATGAAATGAAATCATATTTGATATAATTTATACAAATAAAAGAATTTATTTAAAAATAAAATAATTTTTTAAATAAAATAAAATGACTGAAATGAAATGAAATGATTTCTTATTTTTGGGTGTACCAAACAAACCCACAAAATAAAGGCAAAATATAAATGGCCCCAACCATACGGAATTATATCATGTGCCAAACCCTTCAAGCTTTAGCTCACTTGCTTATGTGGCATAGCTGTATTTAAATATATTTTATTTTTAAATTATTTTTTTATTTTAAAAAATATCTTTAAATTTAAAAATAATTGATCAATAATATTTAATAAATTAAATAAATAAAAAATTTATTTAATTATAAAATTATTATAAAAATAAAAAATAAATTTAAAAATATCTAATTTTTATTTTTATTTTTAAAAAACTTCAGAAATAATTTTTAAAAATATATTTTAAAAATAATTTGTCAAATAAAAATTTTTATTTTTAAAAATAAGAAAAAATATTTTTAAAAATTATTATTTTTAAAAATAGTAAATAAATAAATTTTAATTTTTTCATAAAATGCTATTTTGAAAATATTTTTTTAAATAATTTTGTTCATATATATATATATATATGGTAGAGTTATTTCAAGCAATTCCATCTTTTTAAGCCTTTTCTAGCCGTGTCAGATTGTGGGATTGCAAGAAGAGATGGCATTACTAACACTAACACCGTTGTTCAAGGAGTGCGATAATGACAACAACACTGGCTTTTAAACGGAAAAGGAAGGGAAAAAAATGGGGGAGATAATTTCTAAAATGAGATCTGAAAAGAGAAGAAAGAAATCCAGAATTTCCATTCCAACTTTGGTTCAAATTGGCTCAACTGAAATTCAATATTTGCCTACCCAATTTGTCCTCATTTATATTCAGTAATATATATTATATCCTCCATCGGCAATTATTGGATGTCTCTTCCATCTCAAAGATAAGGTTGATCATGTTATTTTTCTAGGCTAATTAGCTAAACACCATGAGCCATGCAAAAATAGAGCCATTTAAGCCTTTTTTTTAAATTTTATTTAGTTTTTACTAAAAAAATCCACAATTGATTAATTTTGAAATAAAACTAAAAATTGAATTATCATTTCTTCTTTTACAAATTTTAATTCTAAAAAAATTTCCAACTAACTATTAATATATTATTACCCACACAACTAATTCTGTAAAATTAATTTCTTCATGCTCACTGACATATGCAATCCTTTTTTCCTTCATAAAATTGTTTATGGTAACTAAAATAACTTATTATCATTTATATTCAACTATTTCATTCAACAAATAATTAAATTATAAATAAATGAAAAAAGACTTCATTAAATATAACAAAATAATTCACCAAAAATAACAAAATAAATACATTAATTATCTCACTCCTTATTACAAAATGCATAAAGAAAACACTTGCTTTTGTTATTGGTACATGAGGAAGATCTTCCTCTTCTGAAGAAATGAGAAAAATGAATTCAGGAATGAAAGAATACACGAGAAAGAAAAAGAGCAGAAGTTGATACAAATTATATACAAAAGTAAAAAAAAAAAAAATGAAAGATAGTGATATATGCAGAGGTTGCATGATTGATATAGTGATATATTAATGTATCATCAAATTTAATTATTAGTATATTTTTGTGTGGCATGTGGGATTTAATTTTATTAAAAAAATAAATTTAATATATAATTAAATTTGGTAATATATTAATATATTAATAATATAAATTTTTTTAATTTTTAAAATAAAATAAATAAATATGAAGAAATAAGGAGAGGAAGAGGAAGAGAAGAGATGGATAAAATGAGGGGAATCTCTGCAAGATTATACAAGTGATGGTGTTATTTGACTAATTCATTTAATTAGGATTGAGTTATTCAAAATAATTCTATCCAACTTTATATGCATTAATTATTTATTTTAACAATGTTTTCCGCAGTCTTTTCCATGCATATAGAGTTTTTTTTTCCAGTCTTTGCAATTCTTCTAACCTTTTGCAATAAGTTTTGGATAACATTACTCTGTTTAATACCATCCTTTGAGGATAGCGTTAAAGCAAAATAACCTAACTTTTATTTTGTTTTTTTTTTTAATATCATCATGATAGGAAATAATTTTAAAGTAATATTAGATTGAAATTTTATTTTTCTCACAACATTGCCTAACGAAAGAGCCCCGAACTATTAATTAAAGTAGTTTCTGCGACATTATCCCTTGGCGCCCAGTGCCTGCCATATTAAGTTGTCTGTTGGTAATTTATAACTCAATTTTTAGCCAAATGCATATTAAATGGTATATTGTCAATTTTCTTACAAAGTTGTTAATAAGGTACTGATAGAATAACTCCCGATATAATAATTTTTTTAATAATATTCGAGAATATATAGTATACATAATTTTATTTTCATATCATAATATTCGAAAATAAAATTATATATTACATTCATTTTTATTACATAAAATTATTAATTTTATCAATTTTAAATTTAAGAGAGATTTTATAAGAAAATCACCGGATATAGTGGTAACAAATTTTCTCTTAGAAAGAAGAAGAAGAGAGAGAGAGAGAGAGAGAGAGAAAAGGGAAAAAAAATGGTCCCAACCATCCCCACTTACAGCTGATTTGAACTTCCCGCTAATTCACAACGCTATTACAAATATCGTTTCAAGCAGGTGCCCAAATCAATATTTGCCGAAACTTGAAACCAGTGGAGAAGGCAATGGAAGACGACGCTGGAGAGTCTTCAAGCTTTGTGATCGGTCTCATCGAAAATAGAGCGAAAGAGGTCAAGTCATCGAAACTCCATCAACTTTCATTTTCCACGATTTGAAGCAACATTTGTCTTACCGTTAGTTGTAAATTCACCATGATTTTCCATGTTTTCAATATTGAAATTCAAAATCTCCACGGAATAAACTGTTTAGTAGTATATTTTCTTCGAGTTCTGGGATTAATCAAGCACTCTGGACGGACCTTTTCAGCTATTGGTTTAAAAGATCTAAGAATATAAGAATATGTGACTTAATATTTGGACTTGAAGTTTCTGAACGGTTGATTTTTTCCCCCTTAAATTTCTAAAACTTTTTGGGCGTCAACGGTCAATCTGTTATTATTTGCAAAACTTTGTTTCTGAATAAATATTGATTCCGATTGCCACTAAGCTGCTCGATAAACTGTTAGTAAGTGCAATAGAAATTTTGGCTCAATTGCTTTTCCGCATCTGATTTAACTGACAGATATAAAGTGTCGGTTTCAGCTGAATAAATTTATGATGCCTAACTGGAATAAAACATTTGAACAGGTTGGACTGGCTGCTTTTGATTTAAGATCTGCTTCGCTGCATCTATCTCAATATATTGAAACTAGCAGCTCATATCAAAATACCAAAACATTGCTCCATTTCTACGATCCCATTGTGATCATTGTTCCTCCAAACAAGTTAGGATCCAATTCTGCGGCTGGAGTTACGGATTTGATTGATAGATTTTATGGTTCAATAAAAAAGGTATAGCCGCCATCTCCTCTCCATGATCTTTCCCACGTTTGTGCTTGCAATGAAAAGTTTGGATGTGTAATATTTGTCTACAAAGTTCAGACTTCTGAGGTATTGCCGAAGAATGCTTATTTATGTCTGATTTCCTAATGTAGGTTGTGTTGGCCCGCTGTTGGTTTGATGACACAAAGGTTTCGTTACACTTCCTTGTCCTTGAATGTTTTTCCAATTCTCAATATTCTGAATCAGTTTTTTTCATTAATGTTATTGCAATTTGTGCTTCAGGGTGCTATTTTAATAAAAAACCTAGCCGCTAGGGAGCCATCAGCACTTGGTTTGGATACTTATTACAAGCAGTATTATCTCTGCTTGGCTGCTGCTGCTGCCACAGTAAAATGGTATTTCCATTACTCAATTGTTCTCCAAGTGAGATATAAAGACTTTTTATGTTACTTTTGACGATAGCAAGAGTGGTGACGCCATTCGGCACACACATAAGCAACTGGGATTGAACTTAGGATGCAAAGACTAGATGTTTTAAGTTTAATGTAAACCTGTATAGTAACTAAAAGCAGTGTTATCCATCACCTTGATTGTTGACCGGCAACAACGATGGAAGCATTCTTCAGGGTTTGCTATGCCTATAACATTGTTCTAAGGGAACTTTTGTGATTGAAACCTGTCAATATATTAGTTTGAAGAATTTCTACACTGCTGCCATCACATGGTGCATGTATCAATGGTGATTCCAAATTTGACCAATTCATTTTTTGGGGTTTATCTTATTACACGATGGGAAGAATTCCTACCAGCTAAGGGTTCTTGCCGTTTCTGCACACTTATCTTTTAAGGTTTCTCAATCACGTTTTTCATTCAGACCTTAGGTTAGGAAAACTAACGTGCGTGTTGGAGCTCATTTTGTAACCCAGGACGGAATCAGAGAAAGGGGTTATTGTAACCAATCATTCATTGTCGGTACGTGTTCTGTGATGCATAGCTTTTCCTTACTTAGTTGACTTTATTATATTACCATTGAGTGATTCTTTTGTCCTAGACCTGGCACGCTCTCGTATCTTGAAGATACTGAGGCTTTATACTGGCGCATAATGCATGTTAGCATACCTATACACGCAGAAATGCGCAACTTCTTGGTTGAAAAGACTTTGGTTTCTGAATTTTATTTGCGCAAACACTAAAAAATACCAAACGAAAATACATTATCATTTTTTCCACCGGCTGAAACCCAACTGCAAAGAGATATTTATATCGTTATGCTAAATAAGGCTTTGGTTCAAGCAATACGCACATGGCTGTATGTTGAGTTGGTAGTTGACTCTTTCTTTCCAATTGTCCCTTATAGCATTTGTACTATACTTGGGGTTGATGTACATGCTGCTCATGGAATTGCAGTCTTTAAACACAATGTTGTAATGTTGTAAGTAGTAAACTTCTGCGCATTGAAATTAAATGTGTGTGGTTCATATAACCAGTAACTTTTGAAGATATTAGTTAATTACACCCACCTTCTAGAGAGATACACCCAGAACACTTGTGCAGTTACACTAATTAATATGCCATACATAATCATTAAATATTATACAATGTAACAAGAGCAAAAGAATAATTTTCAGAAGTGATTTTAATGAGTGTGATACAAACAGATACATCACTAACATTGCTCTTAAAACATGTTACCATATGATAATCCTTGATATTGTTCCTTAGGACATAAGCAGTATCTAGACACTAAAGTTTGTACCGCAGAACTCCTACATCTGTTTCAATCTAGATTTTAATCTTTATTTGTTATATGGAGGATTTATTACCCATCCTTATTATGCATGTTATTGTTCCAGGTTACATTCAATGGATCGTTTGATCACATGAATATTGATGCGACGAGGTAAGTGTGATCTTTTTCTGAGCATATATTTGTCGGGTGCCTACTGTTCTAGCTTTGACGAATATAAAACTCCCAGAAAACTAGTAAGCCTTGTGCATGATATATTCATTCCAGAAATATTATTCAAAATACTTTCACCGGCTACGTAATCAATTTTCTTTTGTTCGTTTGCATATTACCAACTTTCCTTCAAGGACAGAGGCAGTTGTTTTTTGCCCCATATAGTCTTTCAGTTTTGTTGTGTCTCACGCAGCGATGATGATAATTTTGATGAACTACAATCGTAACGAGTCTAAAGATAGATGGAGGCAGAAGTAAAACTGAGAAAATTGACATCGGGACCTTCTTATATTTTTATCGATCTCTGTGATTGATAATATAATTGAATGAGTGACTTTCATTCTTATGATAAGAGTACTCCTAATTACTTGAAAACTATAAGACTCAATAATTAGAAGCACGTTTCTATTATTACAAACGCATTTGGTGTGCCATTTGTAGAAAATTAAAATCAGGATCAATAATAATATTGTTGGAGTTAACATTCTGTAACATTAAGTAGTTGAACTTATTCATAATAAAAATAACATACTTTGCAAAACCAGACACTCTGCATAACGAGGTCCATTTTACTTTTCACATTGCCTCTGATTAAATTATACAATAATGAGTTTTTGGTTGAAATTGGATGGCAGTGTCCAGAATTTGGAAATTATTGAACCATTTCATTCGAGCTTATTGGGAACAACCAACAAAACAAGAAGCCTATTTCACATGCTTAAGACAACAAAATCCGTTGGAGGGTATGTAATGATATTGGAATATGATGGAGGCTTGCTGATGCAGCATTAGTTGTTTGACAGTGTCTATGCTTCCTCTAGCACTAGGCTGCTGCGTGCCAATCTTTTGCAGCCTCTAAAAGACATTGAAACAATCAATGGTCGCCTTAATTGCCTGGTCAGTTCAATCATGTTAATTCTCAATTTTATTGCTTGAGGCTACGTCGTATGCATTTTAATATATTTACCTTAATTTGCAAACCCTTTGGTTTTCTATTTACCATATTCGCACTTCACAAGTCCACAGTGATTATAGTTTATACGTTTGAGATATTAATCTTCCGTGCCTTTTGTGCTATAGTCTGAATTCTCAAACTTATATTCATAATTGAGCTTATTGAGAGCTGGATTGTCATTAATTTGATAATTTGTTTATTTTTGTGTTGTTGTGACTTCCAATATGTAATTCAAGCTATGGCTTATATGGGTCTAGCGCATGATCACCATTTTAAGTTTGTAAGATGCGTAACACTATTCTCTATGCAAAAAATCCAAAACACATCCCCATGCAGCCAAGGCATTATCATTTCAACCAGAAATATCATTGTTTTGAATGGAGTACGGATGAATGCATTGGTTTTTTCAAAATTTAGGTTTGTTTGGCAGTACTAACGTGTACTTATTTCCCTATGGTACCTCATCCATAACAGTGGAGGGACCTTAGTTTTTACAATATCACACTGAACAAATGGATGTTCATGCTAAACCTCACTTAATACAAAACTTGCACTTGCAAATCTTCATAATTTCCCTTTATCATTTAAATAAATGTTGAAATCTCTTGGCATTGACTACCGATGAGTTATTATCTCACTGTATAGAAAAATCTCCTAAAAATCATCTTTGTAGACAAATCTGTGTGATGTTAAGTTTTATCTGGATAGTTAACCTGTAAGCCATATTGTGGACTGATTTTAATTGTTAAACTCAACGACTATGTCACAAATTTTGATTGTATTTATTTAGATCTGTGATGTGTCCTTTAATCTTTTATTTCAGGATGAATTGATGAGTAATGAGCAGTTGTATTTTGGTCTTGCTCAGGTTTTACGTAAATTTCCAAAAGAAACTGGTAAGCAAGAATAACCGCCGAACAGAAGTTACTTTTCTTGAAGTTTTTACATCTTTGGTAGTGATCCGGCTGAATTGGACACTCTGCTCCTGATACAGATAGAGTGTTATGTCACTTCTGCTTTAAGCCAAGAAAAGTTTCAAGTGAGGTCTTGTCAGTTGATCCAGCTAAAAGAAGTCAAGTGTTGATATCGAGTGTTATTGTCCTCAAGACTGCTTTGGACGCCCTGCCTTTGCTGTCCAAGGTACCTCTTGTCTTCAATTATAATTAAGACAAACCATTTTGCATTATTGAACATGAGAAGGTTAGAGATGATCCTTTCTTTGGTAAACATCTCAGGTGCTTAAGGATGCAAAAAGTTTGCTTCTTTCAAACATATACAAGTCTGTATGCGAAAATGAGAAATATGGTTTCATCAGGCAAAGGTACAGTAAAAATTTCTTCTGCCTATGAGCCTATGCAACTGTAATTTCAGGCCCCATCCATAACATCTTGTTTTTAATCTCACCCAACAGAAAGTTTATTGTCAATTTTGTAAGATTCGCATGCATTGAAGATTGTACTTTACAATTTTCGAGGCATTGAAAATTAAAAACTATATCTGCTTAGTGGGGGGGAGTAATGATATTTATGTTAGCGTATCCATGTATTTCTTGTTATTTCAAGGCATTGAAAATTATAACTATTTCTGCTTAGTTTTCGTTAGACTAGTGAAGGTTCATCTGCTCAATCATTATTAATGCGATGAAAACAATGTTTTTGCCCATGCCTCCATAAAGCGAAAGCTGGTGCTTTTGGGTTTAGCCCATTGGCAACGAGAACATTGAAAAGTCTGTGCTAAGTATGAGATATATATAAAATGATATACTAATAAAAAGAAATAACAAAATTATGATATATTTTTACACACGCGGAGGACTCATTTGTTTTTGAATTCAGGATCGGAGAGGTTATTGACGAGGATGTACTTCATGCTCGAGCTCCCTTTGTTGCCCGCACCGAGCAATGCTTCGCTGTCAAAACTGGAATCGATGGTCTCTTGGATATCTCACGGAGATCATTGTGTGACACTAGCGAAGGTTTTTATTATATGACTATTTACTTCTCTTACTCGTTAACCTTGTCATCGTCTTTTTGAATACGGCTTATGATATGAAATCTTCCTAAGCGGGTTTGCAATCCTTTCACAGCCATCTACAGTCTTGCAAGCAAGTATCGTGAAGATTTCAAGCTGCCCAATCTAAAACTCTACTTCAAAAACAGACAGGGTTTCTATTTTGCTATACCGCAGAAGGACATTCAAGGAAAGCTTCCAAGCAAGTTCATTCAGGTCAGGAAGTATAACTAATAGCTCCTTTTGTGTTCTCTCTGCTTTAATGTTCTTTTCACATATATCAGGTTATAAAACATGGGAACAACATACATTGCTCGACTTTGGAACTTGCGTCTGTGAGTAATTTGATCTTTTAAATTTCATAACACGTAGACATGTTATATATGCATCGTACATTAATGGGCAACTGATGGAATATTGAAAGAGCTTTATTTATACATTACTTGATATTAGACTTGTTTGTCAACATGATTTGGAAAGAGTTGGACTTGTATGTAGCTGCATGTAGCTGCTAATATACGTGCACGGTCTAATGAGATCATGTTAGGGCCAAGTCACTTATGAATTCTACTTTTCGTGAACCATCGTTCCGATGGATGAGGAAATCGGCATGCCATGGTTCATAATATGTTGAGTTTAACGATTTTTCCTTCTTTGACCTTATAAATTCGATATCATAAAATCACATTGTTTTTTAGATTGAATGATGCATAAATACCAGAAATGAAAATCCTTCCTCTCCTCGTCAGGCTTTTGGCCAATTTTAAGGAAACCCATACTCCATTGCAGAACAGCGCATGTTTGTTAAGGGGCCTATAGATTGTCAAGGCTTTTAAAAAATGACCTGGACATTTATAACTATTAAAAAGGAAAGAAAATAGGAGAAATGAGAAATGATAAAGATAATGTTTGACTTCCAGGCAAGAAATTTGATCTAGGACTCATGATGAAAACATCGGATACAAAATGGAGTATATTTGTACAGTATGTTACCACACTAAGATGTTAGTTGTTTTTTCAATTAAGCTGCAAGTGTTCTTGAAAAGTTTTCATTTTCCCTTTCATGAAAACTTGCAGTTGAATGTTAGAAACAAGTCTGCAGCTGCAGAATGCTATACAAGAACAGAGATTTGCCTGGAAGGTTGTTTCTTATGCTAGCAACACCAACACTTGCACAGGGGATTGGCATGTTTGCTTTTGCTTTCTCATTGCCTGAGAGCTGCAAAGTTCTTATAAGAATATCTATGTATCTCTGGCCTTTAGATAGAAAGGCAGGTAGCATTGTCAATGGTTTAGGAGCAGAAAGGAAAGAATTGCAGCAGTCATCTAATTTTTTTAAATTATCAAATTAGAGTTGTAAGTTATCAATGAACCTGGCGTTCCTCTTCAATGCATGATATCTGCGTTTCCATGATCTAAACTTCTTTTAGTCCCACATTAACTAGTCAATTGTCGCACAGAACTAAATCGGGTACCTAGCTATTTTTGTTTAAAGCTATAAATATTTTAGAAGGCTAGAAAAGAGACTTGGACAAGAAAGACCCTTTTAAGGAAGATACATGAACTGGCAGTTTTTCCCATAAAAGAGTAGTAGGGAAGTAAGGTAACATTCCATTATTTTAACTTTTGTTCTTCCATCTGTCATCTTCTGTTCTTCCATCATATGGTAATCCATACCCTAAACATTAATTTATGTGACAAGGATGCCCTTTACTACCATTAGCATCTACAAACTTTTGATGGAGCTGTGTCATGCAGGGCTTACAGGACTAAACTGATCATATTCATTGTTCGACTTGCAATAATTTTATTCAGTTAACTTTGTTAATATATTTCTAGATATATAATCTTGTCTAAAGGATTTTGGGACTTGCACTACCTCGCATGTTTCTGCCATTCCATTGCTTTTGTTATGAAATTTATTAATTGAAATTAAATTCACAGAACTTCTGGATGCCATTCGCGAGAATATCTCTGTTCTGACACAGCTTGCTGAGGTCTTGTGCCTGTTGGATATGATTGTCAATTCCTTTGCTCATATGATATCCACTAAGCCTGTTGATACATACACGAGACCAAAATTTACAGGTAACTAAATTGGCAGCTTCTTTGCGGCATCTGTAGACTGTATTCCTTTTGAATGTTCAAAGGGGAACACTCCTGTCTTGATCCCTAATTTGTCTACAGAGAATGGACCAATGGCAATTGATGCTGGAAGACACCCAATCCTGGAGAACATCCATAATGACTTTGTTGTATGTAATTATACCCAATAATGAGATAGGTTCATTAAAACTGTTTCCCATTTTTTCCCCACATGTGGGAAGGAATTTTGCCTTCTTTTTTTTGGGTGAAATGGTCTCTTCTTTTGCAGGCCAATAATATATTTCTGTCTGAAGCCTCAAATATGGTGATTGTGACTGGCCCCAACATGTAAGAAAAATTTTCACATATAAGGTTCACTGTAAATGCGAGAAGGATTTGTGAAATAAATAAGAAAATTCCAGACAAGTTTAAATGACCTAGAAAATGGCTATTCGCTACTGAACCCTTTCTAGTATGATGAATAATTCCTCACAAACGTATTAATTGTCCAAATCTTACAAAAAATTATAGTATATGGAAACAGTTGAAAGGAAATTAGAAAGATGCTAGTTAGAGCCATGCTTACATTTGCTATCTAAGAATTTCAATTTCAACACTATTTTCTGTATTCATTTCCCTTAGGAGTGGAAAAAGTACATACCTTCAACAAGTGTGTCTAATAGTTATTCTTGCTCAAGTTGGGTGTTATGTTCCTGCTCGCTTCTCAACACTGAGGATAGTTGATCGCATGTTTACGAGGATGGGTGCACTTGATAATCTTGAATCAAACTCTAGCACGGTATGATTCAAAACATCTGCTTTGAGGCTATAATGTAAAGCTTAAAAGGATACTCTGACTTTGTGTTGAAAATATGCTACTTGGTTATAGGTTGTGTTACATATAATAACTTCCGTGGATTTACAGTTTATGACAGAGATGAAAGAGACAGCATTTATCATGCAGAATGTCTCGCAAAGGTAATGCTCTTCAAGTCTTCATCACTAAAGGTAGATGTGACTGCTTTTTCTCTGAATATTTTTGTTTGATATAGGAGTCTGATTGTCGTTGACGAACTTGGGAGGGCTACTTCTTCTTCTGATGGCTTTGCGATTTCATGGAGTTGCTGCGAGCATCTTTTGTCACTTAAAGCGTAATTTTTTTTCTGCATTATCAATGATCACTCTCTATTGGCACTTCCAAAATAATGTGCATCGATGTAGCCTTGTCAAGTTTTAGGTAACTAAATATGTTATTGACTGCATGCTAATACTGGCGTTCTGTCTTTTTCACTCCTCTTCTTCAGGTATACCATATTTGCTACTCACATGGAGAATCTATCTGAATTAGCAACAATGTATCCAAACGTGAAAATTCTGCACTTTCATGTCGACATAAGAAATAACCATTTGGATTTCAAGGTGCTGTCTCTGTCTCTTTTATTGCCATTAGTTCTTGACCCGGAAACTGAAATTCTGCTCGACATAGTTCCAACTTAAAGAAGGTCCAAGACATGTCCCGCACTATGGTCTTCGCTTAGCTGAAATAGCAGGATTACCAAGTTCAGTTATTGACACAGCTAGGATAATCACGTCAAGGATCACAGAAAAGGTTAGTCTTTCCACATAACTGGTCAAGAATAAATTAAAATATGCACATTTCAATTCATTAGAGAGGCAAAGGTGCTTAGAAAGTTAGAACTATTGCCAAAGGTTAGGGAGCTTTTAGTATGTTTAGTCCGTGTAAGTGAAGATTCATGCTTAGTTGCATACCAAATTGACAATCTAACGCATTTCAGTTATCGTAAGGAAAGCGTGCACTTCTGTTTGTTCAGAAGCAATGTTATGGTAACGGGCGGGTATACTCGTCCCATAAATTTTTGTGCGTCACTCAACATCTTTGTGTCAACTCATTGCCTCTGCTTTTAAACTGGCTAATCATTAGCTGTATACGCTTAATTGCGGATCTTGTATCTTGCTTGTCGAGTATAATCTGAGTATGAAGGCACAATGTGTTCATGTGCTGGAACAAGGAGCTGGTTTGACATATTTTATTTTATGCATGCCATTTATTTCATGTTTTTGAAACCCATTAATGAATTTTGATGAGTGATGGAGCAGATTTTTTTTAAGTTTGATATTTGCTCTATTTTAATTTCTTTATTCAATTGTTTTAAATCATTAATTTAGATATAAATTGTGGTAGCAGGTGTAGATTGTCCGATGATAGAACTGTAATATTCTTAGGCACTCGATGCCTGTCAATCATTAAATAGTATCACCTGTCCCTAAGATTACGATAGTGCTGATTTATTGCTTGTTGTCCAAAGGAAATTGATGTTTATTTTAGGTTTTAATAGATTTTTCACTCTCATTTAATAAAAATAAGTTATTTGCAATTTTTAAAAAAAATTTATATCTTGCAAGCTTTTTTTTTGACATTTTAGAGATGTGTATCTGTTAAAATTGATAAATGGTAATATAAGTTTTTTTTTTCATTGAATGGAACTAAAGATTCATGTTATAATTTGAGGAAGCAAGAATTTTTATATTCATTAATATTAGCTTTCCAGTTCTAACATCTGATTTTGGGTCATCGTGGTTCAGCTTGTCAAGTTGAATTAAATATTAGTGAATGATTCTTTTGTTCATACTTAATCTTCGCTGACAACAGTTGTTTATATAAATGTCTAGGAAGTGAATAGAATGAAAGTTAACTGCTTACAGCATCATGAATTTCATAAGGCTTACCATGTCGCTCAGCGCTTGTTATGCTTGAAATATTCAAATCAAGATGGGGACACGATTCGACAAGCATTGCAGAATCTCAAGGAGAACTTCATCGAGGGAAATCTTTAGATCAGGCTTCCGCAGACATTGAATTCCTTCTATTGGTATTGGGGAATCTCACGGCAACTTTTGGGGCCGCACAGTTTTAATTGATGTTTACAAACGAATTTAAATCATTATTGAACATTCATCAATAACGAAAATTATCTGAACACTTCAGACTTGACAGGTAATTCTAAAGAATGGCACAGAAACTAGGTAATTCTAAACCCCAGGTGGCCCGGGTTTGTGCTTAAAAAAAAAAAAGGGAGAAAAAATGTTCCAATTTCGAAGGCCATTCAATTAGCATGACTTTAATAAAAAATTTGACGAAATGCCTAATAATAATTGTGAAAATAATATATGAACAGAAATATTATATATTGTTTATATGAAGGCGCAGCTTCAGAATAGATAAGAGTAAAGCCCAAAAAAAAAAAAAAGGTGAGAGTGATGAGCAATAGTTAACTAGTCCATAGCTGCTGAGTTCTTTAGCTGTGAAAAATAAGGGATCATCAAAATGGCTTTCAAAACTATTTTAAAAGTTTTAATACTCTATTTCAAGATTGCTATATCCTCATTTTCTTTACCTATATCTCGATGGACATATGCATTTCATCACTTAACACCTTCTAGATTACGGCAAATTTCCTTCCGTGGCTTTACGATCATAGAAACTTATAGCAGAAAACCGGTAACATTTTTTTCCCGCTTTTTACATATAAAAGAAAAGGGGGGAAAATTAATTTTTTTTAAAAAATTACAAATACACATATTACTACACCTTAAAGCATAATTGAAACAAGTGCCAAAAGACAAACTTTTATTTGTTCTCTTTGCTCCAACAAGCCACTAATTTTTATGTCAAATGTAATTTTGTTTGTTTACCTTTCACCAGTACATGAGAAAACTTCCAAATACTAGTTTGAAGTTAATTTATGAATTCACCTGATTGGGAGAGAACTGAATTTAATTAAATACCATAAAATGAAGTTATAACCAACAAATTACTACAATTTTTTCTATTCCAAAATCAATTTGGAGGAAATGATATATTTTTCTATTTAATTAAAACCCCATCCACTTACCGCAGAGCTCAAATTCAAATGGCACGCTACTACAGGTATTAAATTAAAATGGATATATATGCCTTACCAGCGAAGACATCATGTGTAAGCAGAGGACAAGACTTTTATCTGACTCTCTTCAGTATTGATGATATACCTTTCAAATAACAAGCGAATCAAGCAAAGAAAAACTAAATAATTCAAACGTTCAAAATTTCACAAGAGTCAAAACAACAAACTATCATGTCCACGAGATAATATCCGGAAAATAAAATTTATAAAAAAAAAAAGATATCTAGACTTAGCGGAAGCGTCGGAGGGAAACAGTGTTGTTCCTCTTCCAAGTTGCCCTGCGGGATGGACGTGCTTTGTGGAAACGATGTCCTTTGCCACGTAAGCCCCTGTATGATAACCCAGCAGAAGTTTTTCCACGAATCTCCCTGTGCTTGTGGACAGGGTTGCAGATCCAATTGACTCTAGGATCATTCCTGATAGCATTGTGGGCAACATCAACAAGGATGACCTCGTAATATTTGTAGGTAGAGTCCTGTATCAACAACAGAATTAGACCACCAGGCATACTAAAGGTTTCAATCTCAGCGGATGATGTAACATAACGAACCTCGTTCACCCAGTATGAATTAAGAACCCTAAGGCCACCCAGCCTCCTTCCAGCACGCTCCTCGGCAACTGACCTCTTGTTCCTCTGAAATTTCAGTTGGGTGACACCCTGATTGGTGGGCTTCCCATACACAATACCTTTTGGAACTGGTCTTTTGCGGCCACCCCTCCGAACACGAATTCGGTAAACCACAAACCCCTGCAGAATATTGTGATCATAATCTTTAAAAAAATTGATAACTAGCCAAAGCACAAAATAAATAAATAGATACCAGAACAGATCACGTTTATGAAAAATAAAACCATTGAGAGGGGGAGCAGGAATTGGTCATCCAATACAAAATGATATAATGAGGGACCAAAGCCCTAATCTATTAAAAATATTGTTCATCATTTAAATGATTCCACCATAATTAACAAAACATTAGCAAGTTTAATAACTGTAATAGGTAATCCAGCACCTCCATATAAAAAATGGAAGAAACAAATGTGTCAGATCGGGACAAAAGTGAAATTGGGTAAGAAAACAATTCACTCGGTCATATGATAGACAGTTTACTGTAGCTGGTCTCAGGAAGCATTCCATCATTGAACATATACATTCTCCAACGAAGGTAGTGCACATGAATCATGACGCCGCTTAACCAGCAATTGATGACAAAAAAATAGCTCACCAAATATGCACAATATGAACTTGTTCAGTAAGAAGAACAAGGATCACATTTTGCTGCTATATCAAGACACAGTTACAAGATAAAAACTAATAAAAAATCAGGGTACTCTCACTTATAGTCAACAGAAATTCATCATCACCAAACCTAGATGCACATAGATTGACTGATAATTTCACTATTCAAAGACCTAACAAATTAATAACTTTGGGAAAATATATAATCACAAATAGAAAAAAGTTAATTACCTGCTTAGCCTTGTAGCCCATCTGGCGAGCCTTATCAGGGCGAGTAGGCCTTGTCAGTCTGACAATTGAAGGTTGCTGACGATACTCCCAGCACCTAACCCTCTGCAAAAATCTCAGCACATCGGATTGTTTCTTTCGCCATAGCTCTGAAACATACTTGTAGGCACCTGATTCAAACAAAAACCCAAACATATTTTGTCAATTTGTCTTCCATTCAAAACTATCAGATATTCTAACTAAAACTGCCAAATGATAAGCAAATAAACATACAAAACAATGATCGAACAAATGTCGTCAAGAAATAATATGGTTTACATAAGATTTGCCGGAAACAAAATTTTTCATCACATAAAACCCAACCAATGCTACTATAAAAAAACACAGTAACAGCACAATCATCATAGAAATGAAGATATTACATTGCCAATAATTTAAGACAAAAACGACGGGTGATGAAGTAAAATTAGAAATCGTTGTTACATTCAACAAAACTAGATCGCAAATTCTTTAACGTACCATTTTCCAAGCATATAAAAACCTGGAAACAAATAAAAACCTAAAAGCTCGTAAAAAATTTAGAAGTTCAGATATCAATCCGTTTTAACAAAGTAGGGTATGGTCATACTTAACATGAGAAGTCATGGGAAAGGACACTATATATTCCAGCATGAAACACTAATCTGAGCGATAAGCATAGAGTAACGCAAATGAAAAGTCAAATTGATACACAAAAATACACACAATTTGAACAAAACAGGAGATCGAAATGAAGACAGCATCGAATGAAGGAAGAAGGTTTTAGAGAGAGCGCCGTTACCCATTGCCGCAGAAACAGAACCAACCAACACGTTCACCGGATGAGAGAACTAGGGTTTTACGGCTAGGCCGTTCAACCCCTCTAAAAGAAGGACCACCAACCAAAGTAATTTAATCTGAACTTAGGGTTTTTCAGTGAGTGGGCTTAAACTAGGACTTCGCTTGGTTTTATTGTTTGGGTTGAGGGGTTTCTAAGGACTAGTATCAAAAGCCCATGAAAGCGGTTTTTGTTAGGAAATTATAAAAAAGAAGGGTTGAAGGTGTGTTTGAATATATTTTTATAAATTATTTTTTAATAATTATTTTCAAATTTAAGAAGAATAATGAATAAATAATGTTGAAATGAATAACTAAAAGTTTCTTAAATATAAAATTACTATTAAGAACAAAAAATAAATTCAAAAAATCTAAAATTTATTTTTTAAAATTAAATTTTAAAAATAACTTGTTAAAACAAAAAAATTATTTTTAAAAATAAAAATAAAAATTATGTTTTAAAAAAATTAAACAGACACTAAATTTCTTGTGCTTTATTAGCGTCTCTTTTAGGACCTTTGCCCTTAATTCTATACAAGATCAGCAGAAAAATGTAAAAAAAAAAAAAAGGGGATTTTATTTTAATCTATTTATATTCTTTGAAATCTCGGACAGTCATCCTTACTTTAACAAGAGTGAGGTACATGACATGATGTGATTCAAAATAATTTTTTAAATATTAAATCACTTTTAAATTTTGATTTATTGTAATATATATAATTGTAATTTGGATATTTAATTATTTAAACGAATGCTTTTTACATTTTTCATACATCCTGTGTTAATTAATTAACTAAATGTTAAATAAAAGATTTACCATAGATTAAAATTAATATGAGATTCATAAAAATGCAAGAATTTACTTATTTAAATAATTAGTTGTATTATATGTGACTACGGTTGTTACCTTAAATTAAAATATATAAATAATTTAATATTTAAAATATTATTTAAATAATATCATACACTACATGCTATGTATTCAAGAAATTTTCAATTTTAAGGTACAAGTTAAGCACCTACAAACATTGTTGTAATATTTTCAAGCGTAACTTCCTATGATTCACTCCTCTTTCTATATTTTCTTTTATTTTATAATTTCGTTTTGTTTGATTTGAGGTCCTCTGTTGGATTTGTCCATTGCGATGTGCATAGAGATATATTTGAGTCTAGCTATATTTTGCCAGTGACCATAATTTCAAGGATATAGAACTTGAATATTTGCAACAGAATCATTGCTTAGGAGTAGAGCTGTACATGGGCCGGGCGACCCGCCCGGCCCGATGAACTCGGCCCGGAAAAATAGAGTATTTGGGCCCTTTTTGTTTGGCCCGATAGCCCGATGGGACTTTTTTTATGACCCGATTAATAATTGGGCCGGGCTTGGGCCAAGACAAAAAAGCCCGATAGGCCCAGCCGGACCCGATTATAATAATTTATTTTTAATAATATAATTATATATTAGAAAATATAATTCTATCTAATTATTTTTAATATAAAAAATATTAATTTAACATATTAAATATTTTATATCTTTAAATATCATATTATTTCTTTAAATATATTATATATATTTTATTTTAAAAATTTATTTTTTATTAAAAAATAAAAAAATATATTTTTCGGGCTTCGAGCCGGGCCGGCGGGCTTTTTCACTTGAAAATCGGGCCGGGCCGGGCCAATTTTTTTAAAAACTTAATCGGGCCGGGCCAGGTCGGGCCTTTAATTTTTTAAATTTTGGCCCGCTGGCCCGGCCCGAAACCCGCCGACCCGGCCCAATGTACACCTTTACTTAGGAGAATGCACAGGTGCGGATTTAGAATAAAAAGACATACTTTTCAGTTTCACCAATGTTCAGCTCGCAAAATTGTGCAAGTACCCATAATGCCAATATTTATAAGTAGACACTCAGCTTTTTAAGCATCAATAATCTTTTTACCGTTTGCTTCTTAATTTATAAATTTTGTTATCATCATCAAGTCAATTAATGTATTAAATATAGAAAATATAAAAAGAATTTGGTGTATCCATTCAGGTGACGACTATTTTTAACTTTACGTTATCATCCACCCAGGAGACATCCGATCAAAATTCAGATGCCAGAAGTGTAAAATAAAAAATAAAAACCAACCACTTGTGCTGTTATAGGCTCTTAAATTAGCAAAAACAACAAAAAGGCCAAAATATGTGATAAACTATAATGTCCGATCGGACAAAGTCTAATCGGACTAAAGCAAAGAAATCACAGTTACAACAAAATGAAGCTTATCTCATAATAATCTCAGTCAAGTTTAACGCAAGGATATCAATCCTATTGTTTGATTTCTTGTCAAAATTTTCACCATTTAATACAATTGATAATCTGACTAATAAATGTAAAGAATCAACCTATTCTCCAACAGTTCCTTTAATATTTAAAATTTCTATAAAGTTCAAGTACGTAACTATAATTTGAATACATTAAAATTTTTCTATAGGATTGTTTGAAGGCCAATTTAAGCATCGAAGCCCATTCAATAAATTTCTTTCCACCATATATGCATTTAACCTTCTTTATCTAGGTTTTTATATTGTATTTAAAAATAAAATAATTAATTTTATTAGAAATATTATATGAATTAATATTAATTAATTATTAAAATATTTATTTAAGTAATTAATTTTATTTTTTAACATTAAAAAAAGAACAAATCGGACCTTGATTTAATGTATATAATTCATGATAGGTTGGATTATACACAAACTCATATGGATAGAGGTCCCAACTTACAATTCTTTAATAGTCAGTAGTTTTCTGTCACAAGTCTTACCTTAAATAAAGAGATCGTGATTATTATTTTCATACTAAAAATAAGGATTTCCACTTTTAAAATTTTCTCTCCCTTTTCTCTCTATTTGAATAACTTAAAAGGAGAAGTAGATTGCAATTCTACTCATCATCATTCATATCATTCATGATCTCATCCAATTATATTTCAAATGCACTCATAATTTTATTATGATTAATTATATATTTTTAAAATTTTAATTCATACTTTCAATATTTGAAACTGATTTAGAGCACTGAAAAGTAGCTTAAATATAGACCATTGGATGAGATTACTAAGTCAATACTAAGATTTTTGTAATCTCATCCAGTGACTTATATTTTACCACACCACCCCGAACACTAAACCCTTAAAGGCACCATAACAAGCACCTTTTTTAAAATGTCAATACGCAACAATATAGGGAGTGCACCCCTAAATTTATATGTTTTGTGACTTCTGTCCCCGTCAAAAATAATTGGACAGCAGGCTAATCTTTGAGTTGTTAAAGAGCTCTGGTTCTGAAAAGTTGTGCATTCTCTGACTTTTATTTGTTTTGATTTGATTGATTTCATTTTGTAAGAGCTTCTTCTTCGCTTGCATAGGGAAAATTAAATTTTTGTATAATTTGTTAGATTTTGCTCTTTCACAATAAAATCCTATTGTTCTCTTAAAATAGAGTTAATGAAGATATTTGATACTTTGTCCACTAAAATCTTCTTTATGGAAATATTTTATTTTCAAATTTCTTCGTAAAAATCTCTATTGGTGCAAATCTATTCTTTTTAGCTAATCTTTTGAATTTATATACAAGATTTTTAGTAATTGTTGTAAAATTTATTAGGACTTTTAATTTATGCATGATCGCAATTTCTATTATTATCGGAATAAAACCTTTGCTTCTATTATGTATTTTGGTATGCTATTGTGTGTTCTCTTCGATATAATTTAGGAATTTTTTTTCTTATTGTTGAATGAATGAAAACTAGCTTATCGTGACAAAAAAAAAAAGTTATATGCCATTAGTTCTGCAATGGCTTCGTCGTAATTTTCAAATTAATTCCTTTGATCCATCTTAAAAGAACTATAATTTTTAATTTCTCTAACATATATATTGTACTTATATTATGTATAAACTAATAATTTATATCGAATTTAAAATCAAAACAAATCTTAATTGGCATATAAAATTTCTACATGGTTATAAGTTGGGAATCAAAGACAAATTAATAAAACTTACCTTCTTATTTGAAAATACATAAATTATGCAATTCATTTAAAGCATAAAACAAACTTAATTTTATGACTTGCATTATATGATAATTAAAATGTTAAATTTCCCTTTCACTAAAGTTAATAATAAAAATCAAATATAATCCAATTTACACATGGATAAGTCATAATCATAATTTTGAAAATTAAATCAAATTAGTCAAACCGGTGAATCAACTAACAAACCGATCTACTTAAAATTTTTTAATTAAAAATGCACATAGGTCAATAAAAATTGATCAAAACCAATGTGAATCAACAAAAATCAATTGATTGGGCCATTTTTTTAAATAAAATTTATATAATTTTATAATAATTGAGATGGTATACTTATATAATTTTATATCAATTGAAGTTATAATTTTTTAATTATTTTTAATATAAATTATTATATTATTTATATTTTATTACTTTAAACATATATTATTAATATATATGATTTTTATTTTTAAAATTAAAATCAATTTAATCAGTAAATCATGTTGAACTAATAAACCAAACTGAACTAATGAATCAATAATCACTCCAATTTTAAAAATTATGATTATAATAAATTATATTTAAAATAAAAAATAATCCATTTATAGGAGAAACTCAAAAATTATAATTATGCCCTTACAATATTATTTTAATCAGTTGGATAAGACAAATGAAAAATAACAAGAAATTTAGCGACAAATGGGTTATTTCAACAATTATAATATTCAAAAGTGAAACTGCAAAGAGGTCCACTTTTTTTTTTTTTTTTCCTTTCAATAGATAAGAGTTGCCGATTTAGATACGCGATATTAACTAGAAATATTAACAGGGAAGAGAGACGACATAAAATTTTCAACACCAGAAAAACAGATGCACTTATAGAAACAAAAACTAGATTTTACAAAAATGAAATTTATTAAAAAATTATTAGTTACATTGAGACATGTAAACAGTTCTCAGAAGTTTGTTTAAATAGTCCGCAATGGCCATCCAGTAGGGCGGCAGGCAGGCAGAAATCCGAGTCTCGGCAGCTGCCTCTCGTGGGATGACACCAGTGCTTGCTAATCAGCAAAAGGATCTCTATCGGTGCTTGCGCTCCTTGGAACCTCTGGAATGCCTTCCCTCCTCCTCCCAATCAGCCTGTGCAGACGGCGGAGATGGCTCATACCTCGACGGCCTCCTTTTGAAATGCCGCTCATCGTCGCTAGATTCGTAGTCAGCAACACTACCCTTTCTCCCTGCACTACTCGCTGATACCGTTTTCACCGAACCAGACTTATAATCTTCGTAATAACCATTTGATGCTGCCTTGTGATGTGCCAAAGACACCGAAGCAGTAGCAGCTTCAGCTGAAGAACTTGGGAGCTTCCTCTTTTTGATGACTTCCTCCTCGGGGAAGCTTATACGGGAGAAAACGCTAGCCTTATGTTTGCGCTCTGCAGCGGAGGCTGCAGCAGTTGCAGCGGAAGACGTCTTGGTCACCGGTTCAGAGGATTGTCGGGAGGAGGACCCAGATCGGTGATGACGGTGGTGATAATGGCGATCATAAGCATGGTCTTGATCCAAGTTCCGATCTCGATCATGGTGATCAGGTTTCCGTTTCGGCGGCCGTGGGGGTTCGACCTCCCGTGAGGACTCTGAGCGGTGACGGTGAGGATGATACTCTGTACTCGACGAAGGAGGAATTGGTTTCTGCCAAAGAGAGAGAGAGAGAGAGAGAGATTCAGGAACACATTTTTACATATTTCTTTTTTCCCGTGACCATAAGCAACAAGCGCCCCGGCACAAAATCCTTAGAAAATAAAAAAGTGCAAAGTAATAAAAAATCTTATTGTCATATTTAATACCTTATGTTTAATACATCGCTATCAGATACTCAGAATTATACACCAAGAGAAAGTTTTTTGGGAAGCCACAGAAATTAACACGCCTTAAAATTTTACCAAGGCAAATCTAGTTGATCCTATACGGCAGTATATGAGAACCTAAGTTTAGTTTTTAATGGGTAACATGTAAATGAAAGTAATCACATAATTGGATGAACAAATACATTTTCTTTTTGCTCTGATCACTAATAATTGCTTAAATAATAGTCATAATTTCCTTCCCATTTGTTCGGAGCGTAGGTTAGATATAAACTTATTTCTTATCTATTCTAAGTCCAAAATAACACAATGAAAACCCTGGATGCAGTTGAGTACGCCAAGATTAACCCAAAAAAAATTAAAAAAGGTCCGTTCCAGCAAGTTCGCCAGCAATGTGTGCATGCTACGAGAGTCGTCCAGTACTACACCCTATTTTCCATAAAAGAGCGGGGCCCAACTATTTCGATAGTCCAATCAATCCAACAGCCCAGGCCCCAAAATTCATCATCTGTCAAATTTCCTCAGAGAACACAGTAGCTAGAAGCTAATTTTTAAATGTACTTAATATACTAATTTAAAAAAAAAAGCTCTGATAAATTGCATAAAATAACTTATAATTTATAAGTGAACAACTTTAAATTTTTTTCAAATTTATCCATTTTCTTTTAATTAAATGATAGTATATATTCCAATCAAGTAAGCAAATATTTGATATATTCTTATTAATTCAATATAAATAAAAATTTATGTAATATTATAAAATATAATTAATTCAATTTTAAGTAATTATCTTTTTATTTTCAATATTTTATCACATTAATATAATGTGATATCAAAATAAATATAAATTAATTCAATTCAACTAGTTTTTAAAGAGTCGTTTAAGTCATAAAAGAAGTAATTTTTCATAAGAAATTAAATTTAATAAAAAATAACTTTTTATGTAAACTCGAAAAAAATATATATAAAATTATTTGATTAACATATAAGAAGTAACACTTTCTAAAAAATAATTTTCTATATTTTGTTTAATTCATTCAACCTTAAATATCTTAAAAAATATTAATAAAATAACTATTATATCTTTAATATTATTATAATATAAATTAATAAATTTTAATTATTATTAATTAAATTTAATAAAACTAATTTTATTATATTCATAAATAATATAAGAAATAAAACTTTTTTAATGAGAAACAAGTAAATAATTTTCTATATTCCATGAGAAGTAAAACTTTTCAAAAAATTCTATTTTCCCTTAATTTATTAGATAATGATTAATTAAACAATTCATCTCTCTTCTATTTTTTGGAAAACAGAACTTTACATACTATTAATGCGAACCAAATAACCTTTAAATGTATTTTATAATTTTCAACTAGTTTTTATTAAACACTCTTAATGCATTCAATTAATTTATAAATTATCAATTAATTTATCAGTTTACTTATATCAAACAGTGCCTAAGAACTCGGTCTTGGGAGCTGGTAATTTCTGCTTTTATTTTTTTGGGTCTTACCTTTTTTCCTTTTAAATACTTTTGAAGTAAACGATAAGATTAATGTTCATTACAAAACCGATGATATTAAGAGGCTTTAATCATACTACTACTTGTGATACTTAATGGATGTAGCAAAAAACTAACTGGTAAAAATGATCCAAATTAAAGTAACCAAAATCAAAGTTGGCATCATCTTGCAAACTTGGGGTTTTCTGGCCATACTATTGGTTGTAGAATCCAGAAAAGCAACTGCTAGGACAAAGTACGGAAGTAAATGCGGAATTTAGACAACAAAAAGGACATACAGGTTTTGATTTCAGTGAAGGAACCTCCCCACCACTGCTCACTTCCCTACCGAACTCCCGATCTTTAGATAAGTCCCTGTTCCACGATGGAGAAAATAAACCCAGAGTAAATCATATTGTTTTACAATCAGTTGATCAAATACACATCATAGTACACTTGCCCAGTAATTCCCCCCACCAAAAAAAAAAAAAAAGCAGCAGCCCTGAGGGTAGAGCGAGGAGAATAAAATTCTTCAACTGAAACAAATTTATACACAATATTTCATACCATCATTTATTTTTTTGGTTAAGTAAATTTTATCAAATAGTTGTACTCTAAATATCTGTTATCTTAAGAAAAACCAAGACTAAAATTGTTCTCTGTAAAGTTAATTATTCAAAAAAAAAAAAATGATCCCCTACTCAGAAGGATCCACATCACAAACTTGATCCGAAATTGATCCCAAAAAGAATGGAATAGCAACCCAAAAGTAGTTAAATTTGTACCTTTCGCAGCGCCTCTCATTCTCGCGCCTCCTCCTCAAATCAGCTTTCCGAGCTTCAAACTCCTCCCTACTCATGATGGAAGCTGGAGCATTCATACTCATACTGAGCTCAGCAAGATCCCTAAAAATGTCCAGTTCCACGTACTCAGAGGGTTTGTCAATGGCACACATTCATATAGAATAAGACAAACAAAGCAACATATCCACTAGAGCCGTACAATCTCTCAAGCAACAAGGAGACCGAGTGCCGTGGACATGTCTGTTTGCATATGTGTACGCAAGAGTGATTGACAGTGCAAGCAGTAAATGTCAGTAGCGTATTACTCTCAAATACCTGTGAGGCGGAACAACAGGCAACATGTAACCCTGAAGGCCAAAGGGATCTTGAGGCAGAACACCCCCAAATGGTATGTCTAATGGACCTGGGCCATAACCCATGAATGGCATTGCACCTCCATATGGGTGCCATAAAACCTTCCATGCCAGGCTGCATGCCATTCCAGTATGGATTATAGCCAGACGGACCCATAGGCATCATATAATTCTCGGCTCCATAATCTTGTGGGGTTTTCCACTGTAAATCTGTGAGACAACCAAAATGAGATAACTAAAGAGCTATTCTCCATGAAAACTGGAATGGAAGAATTGAAAATCAGAAGAGACAGAAGCAGAATAACCATTTGCAGGCCGGACTTTCTTCTTTTTCTTTTTCTTTCCTGCAAAATTAGGAACCGATGAGATAGGCCTTAATGAAAATAAGATTCAAGAAAATGAATAATACCTCCCACCCACCCACCCCAGAAGAGAGGGGGGGGGGGGAACGTATACGAGTCAAGTGACAATATAGCACCAATCTACAGTACCTGCATCGCTAGGAGCGAACTTTTGCTGGACTTCTTCCTCAGCCAGCTGAGCACTCCCCTGTGAAGCTGGTTCCTTTACACTCATTGACTCATGAGTGGCTTCAGATACATCAACTGCTTTAGGGACCCTCACTTTTTCGGATATCTGCTGTGGGGCAGAAACAGCCTTTCTATCATCCGTGCTCTCCTGTACCTTTGTTGTTCCTTCATTAACAGGTGATACCTTCTGTTCTCCCTTTGAGGCAGCAGATGAAGTTGGAGATGGAATCTTTGGCTGTGGACAGCGAGCAGACTCCATATCTAGAAAAATCAAATCAGGGGAACAAAAAATGCATATTATGATTAACAGATAATTAAAAAATTAAAAAAGTACCACGTATGAGCTACACATAACAGTTCCAAGAACCTTGAACTTGAAAAGTGCTCCCAGCATTTTCAGCACTGCTGTTGCCTGATTCCAATATGCGATTAATTGTATCTCTTAATGTCTTATTTGGCAACAGGTCATCAGCTAGAATATTTGTAGCACCACAAACGCACATGGACTTGGATATAATGTAATCCCTAATGCCTGGATAAAATTATGTGTGACATTATATTACATTAAGTTTCAAATTTTTATATGATAATTAAAAACGAATGCAGAGCCATCAAAATGTCTCTAAACATTACATTTGTCACAGAAGCTCTTGAAGCAACACTTGCTTGTTAGTACGGCATCTTTCATCACTTCTTTGCACAAGGGACAGTGTAGCTCGGGTGGTAGATCACCAACAGAACGTGTTGATGGTAACCCTTCTATTTCTTTCTCAAATGCAGCCCTGATTTTTCAAAGGTAACAATTAATTCCATGGATGCAGATGACAATGCAAGAACACAATTCAGAGGCACTCACTCATTTGGCTTCAAGACAGCTACTGCACCACTTGGTAAAGCATAAGAACCATCTGGGGTTGCCATCAGCATTGATTTTGGTATACCAGTAGGTGGCTTGACTCTTTTGATGTCAAAATTGGGATCGCCATTAGTTGGGCAGTGCTGAATAAAATGTCCTACACAAAAGTAAAAAATGATAACCACATTGACACTGCTATTCAGTAATTTGCATGCAAAGGGAAAGAGATTTACAGCATAGACATACCTGGCACCTTGCATCTATGGCATACATAGCCTTGTGGGGGTGTTTTCCGCTCCAGCCCTGCCCAGCCAATTAGCAAACAAAGTCTCAGTTTTTTAAAATATCAATGATGATGTTAAAGGCACAAACCACAAAACAAAATTTCTAAGACAGATATAGAGGATCACCAAAGCCACGTCCACCTCCCATTCGTCCACCTACACTACCCCTTCCAAATCCTTTACCAGGGCCAAAGCCATCAGGACCTTGCCTTCACATCCAAAATAAGAAGTGAGAAAAAATATAAGTGATTTACATCACAACAAGAGAAAGGATGCAACAAACCGTTGCCACTCCAAGGCAGGAGTATCAATCAATGCCTTAATCTTACTATCTTCATCCGCTTTATTTGCTGGGGGAGCATCAGGAATCAAGTTATTTGATGGAACTGGCAGCACATCAGGTATTGCATACAAATCATTGCCAAACTCATCCCATTCTGAGTCTTCTGGCTGTTAATTAGTACGAAGTGCTTAATTTCCTAAGCATTGGATCATGCAGAACAAATTGCAAAGATAAAATAAAATAAAATAACACTCACATATTTCAAAGCAGAGGCATCAATAGCCGCCAAACTGTTCTTTTCAGGTTCAGTATCCTCCATCTTATTCTCTATCTTTTGCCTGCAAAAAGAAACCAACAAAATGCAACTCAATAAAGAAAAAAGTAGAATTCATTTCACAATGAACAATGCAGATGGCATATTTTACTTATGTAGATTGTACTGTCAATATTGAAGAACTTGTATACATAATGCATAATCACTGGTGACAAGCCCTACAACAGTTAACAAGTTAAAGGCTTGAGATAGTACTCTTGTGTGACAATTGGTAAACGTGGCCGTCCTGGAACTCGACGAATTAACACTGAGGTATTTTTAGGAATCAACATTGCTTCATCAAGATATTCTGAAATTCCAGAGAGATAAGCGACTATAAAACATTGTAAACATTATTCATCAACTAAATATATTAACCACACATACTAGAGTACCGCAAAGCTGGATGCTTGTAAAGCCTACAAGTAATAAGCAGGTCAACTACATCTTAGTGTCCTGGCTAACAAGTTGACAGCTCATACCCTTGCCTCTCACTTTTAATCCATTGCCATTTTTCTTTCTTCCATTTCTTTTAGGAGTTTAAATTAAAATATTTTAGTTGATTGACAGATATAACAGCACCCAGATGAGGTAGTATTATTTTTAAAAGCACAGGGCGCATGGCAATACTGGAAGTATAACATTACCCTCCCCAAAGCCAAAGTTGAGAGGCTAAGAATATGAACCAAAAAAGTTCCAGATTTTCAAATTTACATTCACTTGATTGAAAGCCAAAAGACACTCATATTGTCGCCCCAAAACCCTACTTCTTGGAAAAATTCAAAAGATAGTTTAATTGAAATCAGAACCAACCTTCATTGGTCTGGGCGTTGGTGACCACAAGGTCGAAATCAGTACCCCTGCCTAAATGCTTTGATTCAAAAATTTTTTCTTTCAATGTACCAACAGAGATGAAAGGACCGTCCATGGGAATTGAATCATAATCTCTTGCACTCTTAAATTTATAATACACCGCCATGGTATATTTCTCTTTCTATTGAAAAAGATATAACCAAAACAATAACAAAATAAAATGAAATAAAAGCAACGATAATCAAGGGCCTTCCCAAAAACGAAGGGCCTGGTATTCAACTTCAAACAAACAAACAGTACAAAATTGAAACTCCTTTCTCTTCTTTTTCCCCTATAATCAATTACTCAAATTAAGATCCAACAAATCGAACCGCCACAACGGAGAGCTCTGCAGTGGTTTTCTGTCTGCAACCAGATGCTTAGTCTTGCTCTTGGTCACAAATTCCAGAGTTCAGATTTCATCCAACACGACTAGTACGAAGCATCCAAAAGCAGAAATCCGCGTTCCCCGGAGCGTTAGAATCCACCGATAGGGATGATAAAGTGAAATTTTGACAGATCTCGAACTGAAAAGGCCTTCTCAAATTTGAAGCCACGAGAATCAATTTCGATGATACAAAGCCAAATCCAACAATCAAATAGGATCCGATATTGTATCTACAAGAATCGCTCTTGAACCGCTTTAGAGAGATCAAATACTACCGAAGACCACTGATTAGCGCCGATCAAAACCTTCGAAGAAGAAGAATCACGAACTGCTTCTGGCACACGCTCGAAGCCTTTCAGACGACGCCGTCACAATTAAAGGTTGATGCGGAATATTGGAGCATAACCATTGAAGCTTGTGTAGAAGATTAGGTTTAGCGTTTAGGATTTTAGGCAAGTTGATAGGACGAAAAGGTGAGAGACCAGGGGACTTGGGATTTGAGGATATTTCACCATGCTTAAACCTAGAAAATCTCTATACACTTTATAGGAGAACTGGACGTTATAATAACACTAGATTGAGGACTGCCTCTATTTATTTAATTCAATACACTCGTTTTTCTAACATTTTAAAATTAAAAAAATAAGTATATATTTCTGATTCTGATAATAAAAAAAGCATGAGTGTAACAGAAAATTAAATATAATTTACATTTTTAAGTACTTTAGCATTCATAAAGTTCATTTAATTTCAATGGCCCTCCTTCTAAATTTAATTAAATCTATTTTTATTAACAGTAAAAATAATTTATCAATTTTATTACATAACAATAGATAAATTAGTGATAATATATGGTAAATTTTAGGTGAAATTTGTCGTTAGATTCTCTATTTAAACTGCAATACATGTATTAATAATCACTTTAAATATTTATGATGTTGATGGCTATCAATAATAATTAACAACATAATATCATATGCATATATCAGTAATTTAAACGACAATTTTGGGCTTCGGCCCTTTGATTTACCAAAAAAAAAAATTTATACGACAATTTAAGCCATAATATAGATACATGAGGAAAGAGAAAATATTAAAATATATTATCAAATTTCATTTTATTAATATCAAATATATATTTAATTTTTTATTATTTATTTTAATATTATAAATAAATAAAAATAAATAATTAAAATAAAAATAAGTTACTTTTATCGTGATATTTCAGAATTTCAAAACTCGATATAGTAATCTTAAAAATTATAAAATTGAAATTATAAAAAATTGGGATAATATAATAATTTTAATTTAATAATTTTTAAAATTAAAATTATCACATTACCTTAAATTTTGAAATTCTTAAAGCAACATAAAATTCGCCAAAGTAAAAATAATAGCATAATAGTATTATTTATAAATTTAAGGGATATAATAATTACTACATTATAAATAAGAAACTAATTAATTATTCATTTTATTTCTTATTATCTATTATATTTTAAAGAAATTTTATTTTTTATTTAATATTTTAAAATTTTAATGAAATATTTTTTAATTTTATCCTTTTTTAATAAATATTTTATTATTTTATACTATCAAGTTACTAATATTTGTTCCATCATATTTTTCTCTTTATTTTCAACTATTATAAATTTTATATTAAAAAATAATTTTAAAAAATTTATTAAAAGTAATTAAATTAAATTATTTTTTAATATCTATTAAATTGATTAATTCCAACATATTAGAAGGAAGGGAGATAGTAGTGTTTATTCTCTTAAGAAAAACTCGTCAACTTTGATGCAAGTTTAATGTTGGCCACGCTTCCATACCATATACTTTTTTAAGACATATAAATCTAGAAAATAAATTCTTCATGTGATTTGTACCAAATTAAACACTAAATTGATGATTATAAAGTTATCAATCAAATTAAAAGGAAAAAAAAACTAATATAATGTTAATCATGTGCCCCACGAAACCTAATAGCAATAACGAAGCTAATTGTCCTATGGAACCAAACCCTTAAAACCTACTTATTGCTTTGACATTTATAAATGATCTCTACCATTAATTATAATAAAATTTTAAAAATAAAATTAATTTATTTTAAGTAACTTCTAGTTACTTACAACTTACTTTCCCTTTCGATTTTTATGTAAAATAAAAATACTCATGTTATTAGGGGGTCATTAAACACTCATGTGTTAGTATGCTAAAAACTTATTTTAATAAAATTGATTAAATTAAAACTAAAAAGTTTCTTTTTAATTAGGAATGTGGTTTTTGGAAAGTTATGTCAAAGAATTCTAATCATCGTCATCAATCGTTGTTAAAACCAGAATCTTTCAAAACCAATGGTGTGAATGCTTAGTAAATACCAATATTATTAACATTAAAATTTTAATTCCGTGTTCTGTTCGTCTTCTCTAGTGCAATTTCTCTTTTTCCCTATTATTACGTGTAACATTAGTCAATTATATTTCTAATTATTAATATTTATTTTAATGTCATATTTTTAGTTTTGAAATGATGTGTAGAGACTATTAATTTTAGTAACATTCCATTTTTATTATTTTATTTCAGTAAAGTATATATATATGATATAAAAATGAGATTATTGTTATTTTTATATCAGAATAAGAATTATTGTATTGTATTATTAATATAGAATCATGATATGTGTAATAATGAACAAGAAATCTTATGTTCTTGATTTAATTATTTTTACTAAAATAAACTTTTGATAATATTAATATTATGAGTATTTTTATTTAATACATTAATAAAGATAAACAGCAAGTTACCCGTAATGTAAAATTTATAAAAAAAATAATTATTTTTATTTATCAAAAGGCCTCTTTGTTAAGACAGTAATAACATCAGTGGAAAAACGCCCAGTAAAAAAAGGAGGAAATTATAAGGAAAGGATTCGAATTTTATCTTCATACTTCCCAATTGATTACCAACAAAACATCACTTTGTTAGCAAAAAAAAAGTAATAATTTTAATATTTAAATTTTTTATGATTAATAATTGAAATAAAATTTGATGTGTGACTTGTTTAGACTTCTGTTGATCCCAATTCTGTCCTTACTCCTTATACATATTAAACTAGACAAACTGGCCCCATATTAATAATACAATACAATCAATACAATAACCCTACTCTCATTCATACCTATTTTTTTTTCCTAGAAAGAAGTTATTTTTATTAGGATATGTGAAAATGGAGGTGCAAGATAGTACGTAGAGAATAGCAAAACTGCTAACAATAAAAAAAAAATTGCAGTTAATTGAAATAGTAGTGTTACAATAACGTTCTTTTATTCAATTTTATGGAAATAAATTTGCAGTCATAGATCAAACTAAATTTTTATCAATTTATAACCCATTAAAAATTCAAAATATACCAATGTTAAACATAAAAAAATTCTACTAATATAATGAGTAGCCTGCCTTCGTTGATTGATACGAAATTCAGTAAGATTAAAAATTACAATATCTGAAACACCTTTTACAATTGCTAACAATGATTATAGTCTCTGTGACTTGAAAAAAAAAAAATCTACACTAGAAGGTGAATTTCACACGTCTGTCAATATTAATGAAGATACAATGACAACATATGCTAGAAAAAAGAAGATGGCTAACTGAATAAAGAACTTCGGATTTTCCCTCATGTTGGGGGATGTCACAGACCTGCGAAGCAGAAAAAAAAAAATCATAATAGTGGATAAAACACCTTATATTTAATATTGCATATCTAAATCATTTTCCATCATCTTAATATTTTATAATTATATTCTTATGAAAAATATTTTCTGCCAAAACAAAGAGAGGGCCTAATTTCAAGTTATTTTCTTAATATATATATATATATATATATACTATCTAGAGTTATTTGTCATTTAAAAAAAAATTACCACCGAATTAACATCGAACTTTAAAAAAATCATTAGTAGACCTAAGGAAACTTATTATTTATTATAATATGATGTGTGGGATAATGCCAAATATCATTATTCATAAATAAATTGCCTTTTTTTCCCCATAGAAATAAATTGCTTTGAATGATGATGATAGTCTTACGACAAGGCTCCACAGCCACCCACAGGGAGTGGGTCCCAGTGCACGGCGGGATCACTCAATTTGTGTAGAGAGGATATGAGACAAACTTTATTCAATTAATTAAAACCATAAAAAGGTGGGGAGGGGGTGAGGAAGAGGAGCTAGCAGTAGCAAAAGCAAAATTAAAATTCATGCAAGTTATCTAAGAAATTCCTTTTGTTTTGTTTGGATAAAGTTTTTGGGAAATATTAGAGATTTTGAAGTTTTACATTTGAAAAATAATAATTTTACTTAGTTCTCATGAATGAGAATGATAGTTAATATGACATTTTAAAAATAAATGTGAAATTTATAAAATAACATCTACTTTGGTTAAATTTCAAACGACAAATTTAATAGTTTAAATTTTTCATCTGAAATGCTTAAATAATTCATAAGTTCTATCTATTATTACCATACAAAACCTTTTAACCTATAAAACTTAAATTCCTTAATAATTGAATTACCAATTTCAATTTCTAAATCAAACACAACACTATTTCATTTTAACGTTGCAGCACATCTTTTACCTGGCAATTCTCTGAGAAAGACGGTGAAAAGGCAAACTCTGTATGAAAACTATACCCGGTCCCGTTAGAAGAGCTGTTACAGAATTGTCACCCTGCAGGTTTTACGTCACATATATAAACCCTCAATTCTTGAAAAAATAAAATAAAAGGATGCACAAAGTAATAGGAATGAACAGTTTGCAGTGTGTATATAAGTAACCGAATCATTCTTATAAATAACATTCGCAACTCACGGACTACAGGAGGATCTCGTCAATTTAGCTTACATAACCTCCAAGTCCCAATTTTGCCAACATGAGCACAAACATAATAAACTTATGGTAGAAGCCAGAATGACAGCATAAGCTGCATGATTAAAGTGCATGCAATAGTGCGAGACAAACCAGCCATGCAATGCTCATCGAGCATGTCAATTGAGAAACATTTAAATATATTTAACAAAAACAGAATAGGTAGTGTCAAAAGGTTACAGAGAGGAGAGCTACTTACCCCAAACACTGCCTTTCTTACAGGTCCATTATATTTTATTTGGATATTAACTGTACTTGTGACGGCAGCAATGCAAGAAACATCAACAATTAATACTTCACCTATCTCGAGATTTTTCTGTACAACTACAAACAAAGAAAACCCAACAAAACACCCTGCATGAGAAATAGTACAGGATTTTTGAACAAAGCAAATGAGAGAGTACACCTGATGTAGACTTCAGATAATAATGATTGCCAGAAATTAGAACAATCTGAATGGGGGGAAATCGGGAAGCTTTGGGGAAAGAAAATCGAAGTCTATCAATTGGTAGATATCAGTCAGAACAAGTATACCAGATCCTCCAGCTAGTATGAAAGCAAGCCCTTGGCCAGATAGCTTCTGCCTCAGGAATCCCTATATAATGTAAATAACTATCTTAGAAGAAAGAACAGAACAAGACATACTTCTGGCCAGAACAAGTCACATATAAACACAAATTTGACATCCATTATCTCACCTCTGGACCAGCAACAACATTTCGTCCCCTCTGATTAACTGTATTGCTGACCTTCACATCATTGATGGAGCAAAGAAATGCATCTGGCTATAGAAAATTCCAAAGAGGTTAGATAATAGTTCATTCCTCAAAAAGAAAGAACGGAAAGGGGGGGCGGGAACCAGATATGTAAAGCTTAGATATTGAGTATCTATAATTACTGTAAGAAAACCATATTTAAACACAAAAATGAAACAACCAAAGCAAAAGTTACATATACCTGACATAAAATCTCTCCATTAAACATTGCCAAATCAATCTGTATTTCAATTTGCAATAGACATATGGAAACAAGACCATCGTTGTCAGTCATATCTACGCAACAATATGTTTCAGATGATAAAAATTGGAGACTTGAACTAAGAAGTAGCAAACTAGTTAAAGAATTTGGTGATGTCTAAAAGCACAAACTGGGAGAATTCTCGCAAGGGAAGGTGCAGCAATTCCAACAAATCCATCACTTGTTCCAGCATTGTGAAGAACAATGCTAGTTACAGTCTTTCCAAAAAGCCACTGCCATATGCCAACTTCATTTTCTGGAAGGTAGACATGTTCCATTTGAATGGATCCAGACATAAAACACATTGAACCTACGATTAACAGTTTTACAAATAATCCATCAATCTACATGCATACACATAGAACCAAAGGTGTGCAGATGAGCATTCATGCATGTGTCTTCATATTAATATATATGAAAATGGGGACTACTTGACAAACAATTCAAAAAAAAAGAGAAAAAATCCACATAACCCACCAACACTAGAAACACTTAAGGTAACCTCATATTCAATGAGACCACCTTCCCCTCGAAAACTAGGGTGCAGCTAGATACATTAGAAATTATATATATGGCCATAAGTGTGGACCAAGAAAGCATAATGAGGGAATGTGGTGGGATCCCAAATAGCTCAAATCCTAAAAAGATTAAATCAATTTATCTGAATAAACCAAAACATACATGTTTAGAAAAGAAGAAGATCATTAATTTATGCAAATCAATTGAACCAATTATTACAATTCCATTTGATGCTCATGACTGGCATTTCATCATGTTAAACAGATAAACATCTGTGCAAATAATTGATCCAACCCTCCCATGAAATTTCATTATGTCCTGATATATCATTGTGTATCATTGGTATCATATTCAAGGATATCATCAGCATGCATAACATGAAAATAAAACAAAAATAAAAACCACTTGAAGTGGCAAAAAAGAATCTTCAGTCGAAAATGTATGAGCAGGTGGAAGCTAAGCATAAATGGGTCCTCATGCCAAGTAACTTACTGGGTCTAGCAATAATTTTTTCCTGTGCTTTCAACATTATCTGTCAAACAAGAAATAATTGAAGGAAGCATTATACAGCTGCAGATAATATATTTAAAAAAAATGACAGTTTTAACTTAAAATTATGAATTTTTTATACATATACCTGAACTACCTGAGCCTCGCCTCCTAATATCTGAAAAGGTATGACTGCATCTTGCGGACTCTAAACAGTTTAACATGATACAATTGATCATGAGACTTTAACAATAAAGCAAGATAAACAAAATGTGAAACAAAAATGAGGAGAAAACATGACATGAAGCATCTCATTCAAGCACACTAATAAACACTACTTGCTCTGGATTTTTTTTTTTTTCCAACTACCTCCCTGCAGTTTTAGACACCAACAACCAGGATTTTCATAAGGTAATTAAAATATCAGAAACCAATTATTTTATAAATTTTCCCCCCCCTTTTTTTTTTAATTCTTTCCCTTAGTTTTATGCCACAGTGACATCGAAGTGTGCCAATGTGATCCAACAACCAATGCAATGCCTGATAAATGTAGCAACTTAATCAGCATTCTCTCAGTCATCTATTATCTAGGCGATTGAAAGCGTATGAGATTCTGAATCTGAATATAAAAATAGTATTCCCTGCGCCTAACTTGCTAGGTTTACAATAATTACTCCAGGTTATATTTAAAATTACTCACATTACTTTCCCTTTTTGCTTCTCCAACCACCTTATATAGGAGGTTAAGGTCTCACAAGTCTCATCGTCCTCTCACAAAGGAAGGCAGCTCTTTTGCTGCGAAGATTGAGTGAAAATAAAAGCATCCGCGTTTACCAATCTAGCAGTCTCAATACTACAGCAAATATTAATGAGAAGTACTTTCTTCTGTCCTCGTACATAATTGGGAAGGCCCAGGTAAGGTAGTGAAGACAAGTACTCGCAGCTCTCAATTCATCCTTGTTTACAGCAATGCATATATATAAGTTCCATGGACCGAATCAAAAAATTATCGTGATGCAGAGCATATACTGAATTTTGCTGACCATACAGCAATGCCAATGCACCAAATTAAACCCTAAACAGAAAACTGGACACCAAAACCCCGACAATGGAAAACAGATCAAACGTAGAACACCCCAATTTCACTTATCCATTTGCCAACTGACAATCAAACCTATTTTATTCAGAAATCTCAATTTGCCTAAGCTCTTCGAGATTAGCAGAAGAAGATTAAACCAAAACATATGGTTCTATAGTAAATGTTGAGAAGTGGTGAATGAAGTACCTGATAGACGTACGGTTGAAAAGGCGTTGAGAAAAACGGTGCAGCCATGTCTGAAACACAGAAGTTACTTCCAATTAAAATAGAAAAACGGTTTATAATCTGTATTGTCTATATTAGTTTTCTGGAATTCAAGATGCCTCCATTTCCAGGGTAAGATCGAGTTCCAGAAATCAATATGAACGAAATCAAAGGAATTCCTTTTGATTTGAACTGACTTTCGATGAATTTTGGACACGCTGGGTGGAATGTTTTGAAGAGTTTGAATCTACCATAATATTAATAACCTTTTGGATTGTCATTCGAGGTTGGAGAAGCTCGGGCTTCTGGTCATTTCACGTATTGTAGGGTTTGTTTGCTTCCTGTTGGTACACATGGAATTTATTCTGACGTGGCTCATTTCTATTGGTGAAGATGGTAAGTTCCACGTTTCAAAGTAGTCTCCGCTGGTGGCTGTTGATTTGAATGCAAGAGACAAATTAGTTCCGTAATTTGGATGCGTGAGAAGAGAGATAATTAAACTTTGAACGCTTATTTCAATTTATAATTATAGTTTTGTACACTTTATCCGTAATTGGATATTAAATTAAAATCTATATTTATAATTAGTTCCATGCCACTATTAATTGTTTTTTTTGTCTAAACCCACATATTCTTTGGTACATAAAGGAAATTACAGAAGGCTAAGCCACAACCATGCGAGGAAAAGATACTCCTCTCATGTCATTCATCACGTGTTCAACGTAGCACTTAGGTGGATCGGAGAATTGCATGACTTGAGGTGGTTCTCTTTGCAAGCTATGTGTCATATTTGCTATATTGTTTGCGACTTTATTCGCTTCCTAATGGCAGTGCGGAACTTCAATACTCCAGCTATTCCTTATTAATGTTTGGATGGAGTGAGTAATGGGAGTAGCTGGGATGAAATGTCTCACATCCTCTCCTTGTTAATAGGGGTGTAAAATGGACGGACTGGACTGGATACGGACCGATCCATTTTAACTTAGTCTATTTAGGTTCGGTTCGTTATACTCGTTAAAAAAATAGATTAAATGTTAAGAAGCTCGTATCCGGTCCGTATCCTTAAAGATACGGATCGATCTGCGAACTTTAATTGTAAGTTCGCGAACCGATCCATATCCGTTCGGTCCATGCGAATGTTAGTCTGCCCAGACCGGTCTGTATTGCCCATAAAAAAATGGACTAAATTTTAAGTGATCTAAATCTGTAAAAATTCGTAAAGTCCACAGACCGGTCCGCAAATTTCGATCCATTTTACACCCCTACTGGTTAAGTTAAGAGTAACTTCAAAATCCATCTCAAAAATAATATTATTTAACCCTTTCTCCCAAGCAAGCCATAAACCAATAAATAAACCCCATAACTTAATTGTTTCCATATCTACATGACCAATGTATTTGCAAGAACCTATGATCCAATGATCCAGGCTCCTGCTTTATCTTAAAACATTCCACTGCAGCTAGTTGCTAAGCCTTGTTTAATAGACCCATCTGAGTTACATTTTTCCTAGCCTTGTGGTGGATGGTTCCAATTAATTTGTCATTCAAGATGCCTTGGATGTGTTATAGTGTTTTGTTCAAGTCTGTGCATCATACAAACTTCCTTAACTTTCAAACTTGCCATAAAAAATGATGTTATGTAATGGAGGAGCAGTACCCTTAAAAATTAACCCATTTCTATTCAGCTAAATGAGCCAACATGTGAAACAAAAAATAGAATGCCAACCATCCTCTTGACATCTTCCTACACTTTCATTTAAATTCTAGAGAACTCAGTCTTATAATTTTAGTTGGAAAAACTTCTGCTAGAATCTAGGGGATACAACTATTAGCCATAGATTTTAAACCTCATGCAGTCTCGGAGCAAATGAAAGATAGTTTCATTACCTTGTTGGCATCTGGAGCAGATGGCTGAAGATGAAAGGTTTCTTACATTACATTGGCTATTAGTTAGCAACTTTTCTTTTCCCATTAACCACAAAAAGAGCATATTCATTCTAAACCTTGCCACCTCCAAATTTTCCTTTAAAGTAAGGTCTATTTGGCATTCACTAAGGTTGTGAGACTATTGTATACAGATTTAATAGAAAAGTTATTGTCCCTTGTGAGAGACCAACCTAAAGTATTTGGACCTACAGAGGCATAAGGTGGTAGTACACTGAGGATTTGGTTAAGAATATTACTTGGAATGAAATTTCTTAATCTATCAAAGTCCCATTTTTCATCTTTCCATATGTATTCTGCTACATTCACATCCACTTCATTGCATGGGATTGTCACACCAGGATGACAACATAAAGGTTCACGACTAGGAAGCCAAGCATCTTTCCAAAATCTCATTGTCATTCTATCACAAATATTCTAGTTGATATTTAGTAAAATATGCCTCCAAACAACACAAATACCTTTCCATAAATTTGACATTCCCTGCTTACTTTTGACATATGGAATTAATTGATTTCCACATTTATATTTTGAGCAAAGGATTTGTACCTAATACATTTTCGATTTCTCTATTAGCCCCCATGCTATTTTCATAAAAAAAGCATCATTATTCTCCTTCATCTTATAAATCCCTACTCCACCTTTAGCTTTAGTTTTGCATAGCTTATCCTAGGCTATGAGGTGCACTCTTGTTGTTTCCTCTTGGCTAGCTTAAATAAAATTTTGAATGAGGCATTCAATCTTGGAATATGTAGAGACAAGAAGCTAAGATGTTTACATGCAATATTGGGGAATAGTTGTCAGCACTAATTTAGCCAAGGTGAGTCTGCCAGCAAATGATGGACATTTTTCCTTCTAGGTATTGAGCCTTTTTGAGAATTTTTCTAGAATTGATTGAAAAGTAAATTTAGAGACCCTACCATGATATAATGGTACTCCGAAATATCTCCCCAAGTCAGAGATAATTGGAATTCCGAGAGTTTCCCTAATTTCTCTAGTTCTATTATGGTTCACATTTTTCAAGAAGAAAACTCTAGATTTATCGTTATTCATTCTCTCCCCCTAAACTATTACACAATTCTTTAAGGCAATAATTTATAATTAAGGCCTATTCAATTAATGCCTCTGCAAATAGAATCAAGTTATCCACAAAAAATAAGTAAGAGATAGGCACACCATTTTTATTAAGTTTGATAAGCTTTGATAGTTTGGACCAAATAACAATATTTATCTCATCTGTAAGTCTTTCAATACATAGAATGAACAAGTATGTGGTGAGAGAATCTCCTTATCATATCCCTCGCGTGGGATAGAATTCCTGTGTAGTTTCCCTATTCCACAAAACTCGTATATTACAAGTTGAAATGCATGCCATAATGAGATTGAGAAAATGGTTATTAAGGCCAATATCATGTAAGGTAATTTTTTAGGAAGGCCCAACTTAAGTCTATCATACATTTTTTCAAGATCTACCTTGATTGCCATAAAACCCTTTCCACCTCTTTATGCCTTCATTGTATTGATAGTTTCCCATGTGACAATAATATTATCTGAGCTACATTTGCCTAAAATGAAACTACATTGGTAAGGACCAATGATATGCTCTAGAACCCTTTTCAAATGGTTTGCAATAATTTTTGTAATTATTTTATAAATGATGTTGCATAGGCTAATGGGTCTGAAGTCTTTTGGATTTAGGTTTTCAATTTTTAGAATGAGGACTAAGAGAGTTTTATTTATCTACTTGAACTTGCTGGTAGCATAAAATATTTTTTTGATGTATTTACAAAAAGATTCACCTATAATATGCCATTGGCTTTGAAAGAATAACGCAAAGAGACCATCTGCCTTAAGAGATTCGAATGCTCCCATCGAAAAAATTACCTTTTTAATTTCATCATCAAAGAAAGGATGTTGTAATTATTCTATTTCATCTTCTTGCATTGGTGGGAACTAACCCATAATAAGGTAATTATAGCCCTCATTATTTTCTTCAACGTACAAGCACTTATAAAATTCAATTGACATTTTTTCAATTTATCAAGGTCACTACACCATTGCCTACTATTATCCTTCAGATATTTTATTTTATTCCATTTTTAATGAATAATGGTTGAGTTCTGGAAGAAGCTCATATTACAATCCCCATATTTTAGCCACTTACATTGAGATTTCTGATACCAAGTGACTTCTTCTTGTAAAAGGATTTGTTCTTACTGATACCATAATTTCTTTTTCAATAAAACAAAAGTAGAACTATACTAATTGTCTAATGTGCAGTTAATTCCCTGTAACCTTGCTATTAAACTCCTTTTCCTTTTCCAAATGTTACTAAATATTTCTCTATTCCATGTTTGACAAGAGAGATGAAAATTTGATGATTTTGTAAGCCAGTCATTATGCTCTTGCCAAGATTTTTCAATAATAGTGGGGAAAGAATCATGCATTAGCTAAGCAGCTAAGAATCAAAATGGCTTTTGACCATCTCTTTGTCTAGGATGATTATCCAACTGAAAGAGTATTGACTTATGGTCAGACTTCCAAAAACTAGATGAATAACTACAGCTTTAGGAAATTTAAGCTTTCACTCTATATTTGTAACAAACCTATCAATCCTTTCTTTCAAATTATTTTTTAACCAAGTAAAACTAGGCTCATGATATCCCATATCTATTAAATTGCAAGCCTTAAGATATTCAAAAAATTATTTCATGCTTCGCTAGTTATGGCCTACACCCTTATTTTTTCCAAGCTTGTAATATAAGCATTGAAGTCTTCAAATATTGTCCAAGCTCTAGATATATTTTTTGCGAGATTTATTAGTTGCTTCCAAAGAGTTTGTCGACGTGTAAAGTTAGGGGCTCTATAAACTCCTATGACAAAACATAAGAAAAAGTTATCTCCTAGCATCACTTTTGTATGTATATATTGGTCATAAACAGCTAGGATATCTGCGTTAAAAATTTGCTTATTCCAAGAAGCTAAAGGCCTCTTGAGTAACCAATAGGATCCATTATAAACCAACCATCTAAACCAATTTTTTTAATCACTTTTTCTACCTTTCTCTCCTTTATCCTTGGTTCAACAATTAGAATCAATCCAATTGAGTACATAAATATAAAATCCCTTATTTGTGGAGCAAAGGTGTAGGATCCAACTCTTTTGTAATTCCAAGATAGTATATTCATTAAAATTATAAAAAGGAAAATTATATGTCAAGTAACCACCCTATAAAATGGCCATTCCGAGCTCCTCGTTAGACACTAATAATGATTGTATAAGAACTAGTTGATTTGTATCCATGCCATCTAGGGTTTTAGGGGGAACTCTAGTAGTGTTTATATTATTGGTGACGGGTTGTAACAAAGTGTCATGCATAGGAATATTCTGCATGGACTGCCTAGAAGGTTCTACTATATTGGGCTTGGCCTTATAATTAGTTAAGTATGAATCAGCCATGTTCTGATTACTAGCATAATAAGATGTTGACAATAAGTTTTTGTTTTGGATAATTAAATTTCCTTCCTTTTGTGGACCCAAGCCCAATGGCAACTTTTTGAATTACATCAACATTAGCTGCTTCTCTTCCTTCCTAATAACCTTTTTATTTTTTTCCTTTTTTTTGCATGCTCATAATGTTTAGTCTAAAATTGTTGCCAATTGTAATAGCTAGTGTCAATCCCGCATGTTGATCACCAGCATTAGGCTATTTTGATATTGCTTCCAAAATTACATGCTCTAAGACCGTATAGTGTGATCCTTGATTATTTTCCTTGTGCTGATTATTATCCTAAGCTTGTGGTTCATGCGATACATTCCATTTTTAGACCTTAGGTCGTTTGTTCTGTCAGTGAGGTAACATCCATATTTTAAAGTTGTTTGAGCCTACCACCACACAATCTTTTAATCTGGTCGTATAGAGGGAGGTTTGAGCTAGTTGGATCACATCCTATACAGTACCCTCTATTTTATCACATAAATTTATAAGATCATGCATATTGTTTTCTCAGTGTAATTCAGCATGCATTAACTTGGGAAACGTCTCCCTCCTATGTCCAAATTTACCACAGTTGAAATAGAAGAGATGTAGTCCTTCATATTGAACGGGATGAATTTGACCTCTTATTTGGATCTTTAGAATAAGTTATTTTCGGAGATCAACCTCTATACAGATTCGAGCAAACTTTCCTCACTTTGTTAATGATTAGTTTTCCTATTCCTTTAGAGTATGCATGTCCACCTTGATTGATCTACAAATTATATTTCCTACTCTATAAAGGAAACGTTTATTGTAATATTCCAAATGTAGCCTCTGGATATGTATCCACATTGCTAGTTTATGGTATTGCTCATTGAATGGATCAAACTCTAGTCTCTAATGATGCGTTACCAAGTAGTGATTGGCAATCATCCAAGGGCTATTTTGAAATGCATTATTATAGTCTGTTAGATCATTGAAACGGACGACATAGTAACTATTGCCTATATTTATCAGTTGTAAGGAATACTTTGGACTTCATAATTTCTCAAGTCTAGCCTTTAGAAATTGATAGTCAATATTTTTCCTTGGCAGATTAACTATTAAATAGGTTTTCTACAGTTTGCACTAGTTTCTCCTTTCCTCCAGAGAAATCGGCACCATGTTGCATAATGGATCTTGGTTCTCGCTTGGTGAATTTGATTCTTCCTCTTCTTCGCTTATCATATCCTCATTTCAAGCTCTTGATCACTATTATCATTATGGTAACCATTAATTCCTAACAATCTATCTTTGTAAGAAACCAGTCTAAACCCACTATTAGTTTAAATTTGTTTTATTAAAATGTCAAGGAAGAGCTAGCAATAAATTATCACAATTTGTAAGAATAGGTCTAGCTGGTACAATAGCATCAAATTCAATTGAATTATGTTTATGTCATGGTTATATAGCTACATAAATCAATGATGTCCTAAAATTTTTCACTTGGGGTTGATGATTTTTTTTTTCTAAAAGTCACAGGACAAAATTTATATTTTATCAAATCCCATGTTTAAAAATTTTTAGTAAATTGAAACCTATTTGTTATAACTATATTCCTTTTCATATTTTAAAGTAATCACTTTCTTAAAATAAAAATTGGCATAATGAAGGAATTTCTCTAATTCTACAGAACAGAAAATGAATAGCATATTGAAACTATAGGCAAAAAATTACTTAAAATTATTTTCAAGTTCAATCAAAAAGAATTACAAAATTTTATTTAGGGTCTCGCAGCTAGTCTAGTCTAGCTAACTTTTGTTGGTAATTATCATTACTTACGGTGTTGGGTATTACCTTGCGATTCTTATGTTTGGGATACGCTCTGTGCAACTTGAGTTATTTCCAAAGTGAAAATTCCATTGGCTTCTCAGAAAGCTAAGCTCTTAAGGCTCCTTGCACCTCACTAAGATAAATGTTATGCTGTCTTTGTATCCCAATATATTTTATGCAAGTTTTGTGGCTTCCTCGATGCATATGGCATGAAATTGATTTAGATATTTGTAATTTTAATTGGGATATATAAAAGAAATGGTTGAGGAATTTTATTTTTGACAATGTAGCACTTGTAACTATTAATACTACTACTTGATTTTCTTACCTACGAGATGGATGAGACTTCAGAACGGTGAAAACGTTTTCTTTTTGCTTTGGTGGTGACGAGTATTGTTTAGTACCTCTGCCTTACAACTGCGCAAATGAGAAATCTTACTAACATCATTCTGTTTCTACGTGTGGCCAACAACTATGATGACTTTCATTGGCTAGGTGATCATGGAAACGAGGTTAAAGTTGAAGTTTCTCCGCTTCTCTCGTGTTATTTAATGGTTGATTTTGAATACTCTTCTCTTTTAACCTATTTCTTGTTCAATTTATTTTGTTTTGTCTTATTATTTTGTTTTTCCCCTAATTCAAGCTTTGTTTTCTGCACTCAATTGAATCCCACTCAATCTCCTTCCCAAATTCTATAGAATATTTTCCTTTCTAAATATTCTTTTGTATGCATTTGAGATGTTTAATTTTCATATGCATTTTTAGTGCCTCATTTTTGGGTTCTATATTAAGGAGAACGATAAGCTGAAAAGAAAAAAATTACTTTTTGATTATGTTAATTTCTGTTGATTTATTAATTAAATCCTAATCGAGAAGTAAATTATATCACTTAAGTTTTATGCAATCACTTTTTCCCTTAGTTTAAGCTTTGTTGATTGTTCCTTACAAAATTTTAAATTTATGGAGTTAAATTATATATTTAATAAATAGTTGAAATTATTTTAAAATACTTTTTAAAAATATGATAAGTAATGCATTGGTTTCTATCAAGAGATAATAAGAAAATCTCTCAAGGACCACATTTTTAACACTAATGAAATTGTAGTTGGCTAATTACACTTTTATAAATTTACAAATTGAATCAATTTTATTATAATGCAACTGTTTTAACATTAAATTTCATGTTTTGACTCGTGCATTTCACAAGGTAAAACTTGGTTGGATTAATTCAAGTAATAGTAGCACCTAACATACAGCTGAGCTTAGCTCCTGTTATCTTTAAAGGTACATACATGAAACTTTCACTAATTGTTCGCAATACACTTGTGCTTTTAATTATAAAAATACGCAAGCAATTTATTCAAAATTTCAAAAATCATGTTATTAACATTTTTTTTCTTAAAAAAATGTTATAAGTATATGTTGGGATATCAAAAAATGAAAAAAAAAATAAATGAGAAAAATCAGAAGAAGAAAACATTAGGCAAAACATTTTTAAAAAATTATTTTTAAGATAATAATTTTCTTATTTAATTGAACATAATTTCAAACTTTTATGGAATACTCTGGCATGCAACGTCTTACTAGAAATAAAAAATTGTAATTTTTTCATTTTTAGAAACAAAACCAATGTAGTGGAAATTGAAATTTTAAAAGTAAAACATATCCCACTTGAAATTTATACTAAGGCTCTGTTTCGCACAACAAATAAGTTAACTTATAACTTATTAATTTGGTCAATAAGTTATAAACTAATTTTCAAATGTGTTTTTTACACTAACTTATAAGCTACCTAGGGCAGTTTATAAGCTTTGATTTAATAAGTTACCTAGAGTAACTTATAGCTTATAAGCTACCCCCTCTTTAAATTCTTTCTAAATTTATCCTTATTCTTTTTATTAATTTACAACTCATACCTTTTATAATATAAATTTAAGTAATTATAATTTTATAATAAATAATAAAATAAAAATTATATAAGTAAATAAATATATAAATTTATAAAATATTAGAAACTATACTTTTATTTTAAAATTTTTAATTATATTAATAAAATTTTATTTTTAAATAAATAAAAATTATTTTAATCATATATATATTTCTATTAATATGTCCTTTTATGTTATTTTACAATTTTAGCTACTTCAACAGCTAATTTTATGCAACACTTTAGTTAGCTTATCAGTTATAAGCTATCAGTTATTAGCTAGTTACACGAAACAGAGCCTAAAACTCGAGTAATAAAGAAAATTATAACTTTTATTTATAGAATTGTAGTTACCTTTTAATAAAAAAGATATATAAATAGATACAGCCCTTAACTTTTAAAAAAGACAAAAGTTTTCACTTCAAAAGTTGTGGACTTTCATTTTAAAGATTATGACTTTCTATTTAAAAAATCAAAATTTTAAATTTCAAAAGTTTTTTTATTTATAAAATTATAAATATTTGTTGGTAAAAAATATATAAATAGACATAACCGTAATTTTCAGAAGGACACAAATTTTCATTTTAAAAGTTATGAACTTTTATTTTAAAAATTATGACTTTTCATCTCAAAAATCAAAACTTTAGATTCTAAAAGACACCTTTTTTATTGACATCATTTTAAAATAATTTATTATTTTGTTAGATAATATAAAAAATACAACAGTATCTACCTTTTTTATAAGTATATTTGCTTAATTTTTATTATTAAAATTTAGTAAATACCAATTTCAATTTATCATTAATTTAGTTTATACTAATTTCATCTATGAAACAAATTAATACTAAGGCTTTATTTTGTGAAAAATATTTTTTTAAAATATGATTATAAAATTTTAAAATAAAAATATTAATTTATTCAATATTAAAAGTAAAAAATTTAATAAAAACAATCTTTTATTTTAGGATAAAATTTATTTTTTTAAAAAAATTTAATTCTTCTATTATTATAATTCTAAATATAATTTTTTATTATTAATTATATAAATAATATGTTATTCCTTTATATATATATATATATATATATATATATATATATATATATATATATATATATATATTTTCTTCTGAAAAATCCTCTTTCACAAACCTAAATTTGGTTGTAAAATTCTTTGAAGACAAAATTGATACACCAAAATAATCAAATTGATCAACATGTAGATTTGACTGTGCATATATGCTTATTTTTTATTGCTTATATTTTGGTGTATTGTTTAATAAACTTATATCAATATATGTTTTTGCAACTTTTTTAGTTATAAATTATAATTATAATTTCTATATATAAAATCTTACAACTTTTTATAAAAATTCAAAAAAAATTACAAAATTTTTAGTGATCACTTTTATTTATTTTAAAATTTCGTATGAAAAATTATAAATTTATAAGAAGTTGTAACTTTTGCTAGAGATGACAAGTAGAATTTTGTTTCTATTTCTAAAAATAAAAAAATTAAAAGAAAAAAAAGCAAAGTGTGAGCATTTTAACAAGTTGTCCAAACTCCAAAGGGCAAATTTAAAAAATTGTATGGCTATAAAAAATGTTTTAACTCATTTTGCTGATTTGTCAAGTCCAAAGGCAAATTTTGTAAAATCTAGAACATATTTTTCAAAAAATACTACTTTAGATATTAGAAATACAATCAGTAATGTTTTAGGTATTGATCATCATTCTTCTTTGGGTAATTATCTGGGAGTAAATATTAAAGCTAACTATAAGGTTAGTGATTTTAACTTCTTGGTGGTGAAACTCAGAGAACGTATTCAAAGATGGAATTTTAGGCATTTATCTTCTCCTGGGAGAGTTATTTTGATTAAATTTGGCATTTCTGCTCTCTTTTTATATCATATGTCTTGTATAAAAATTCTAGTTAGTATTAATAATAAAATGAATCAAATTGTTTATAACTTTTTGTGGGGGGTTCGATTGATAATCGAAAAATACCATTTGTAAAATGGGATGTTGTGACTCTTCCCAAAAAGTTTAGAGGGATAAGTGTTAGGGACTTCGCTACTATTAACCTTGCTATGCTTGCTAAATTAGCTTGGCAATTCATTCATGATAGTCAAGCTTTGTGGGTTTAGGTCTTAAGGAAAAAATATCTTTCTATAAACATGAATGGAAATACAAGAAGAAATACTACTTGTTCCCATAATTGAAAGGCTTTAAAATGCACATATGAAGTTATTTCTAGTGGGCTCAAATGGGTTATTGGTAATGGTCATAAGATTAATTTTTGGAGTGATAACTAGATCGGTATAGGATAGTTAAGAAAATATATTCAAGGTTCTCTATTATATAAGGAAGATGATCTTCAGATTAAGAATGTTATTAAAGAGGGAGCTTGGAATTTTGATAATGTTTCTTTTCTTCTTCTTGAGAGGGTGGTTATAAGTATCCTTGGTACTCCTTTCAATTTTATTAGAAAAAGAGGATAAGTTGGCTTGGAATTTATCTAAATCTAGGTTTTGTACTGTTAAAAGTATATATAATTTCTTAAAAACAGTAAATCCCCTTTTTTCAAAAATGTAGTTTGACTAGATTTGGAAAGTTCCAAATTTACCAAAAATTAATTTCTTTATTTGGTTGACTGTTTTGAACAAAAAATATAACAAGAGACCTTTTAAATAGTAGAGGCATGAATGTTCCTTTATATTGTATTTCCTGTGTGAATGAGATTGAATCTATCACTCACATTTTGCGAGAATGTCCTATAGCAAAGACTTTCTGGAATTCCATTCAGATTCCAATGTCTTGCACTACCTCCTCCCATTTTGAATTTTTTGTCTGGCTAAGGTAAAATTTAACAATTTTTGTGTTAAGTGTCAATCTAAATGTCTCTTGAGCAACAATTTTTTCTTTTGCTATTTGGAACCTTTAGCTCTATAGAAATAATAAAAGCTTCAAGGATAATCAAGGAAGTTTTGATATAACACAAGATAACTATATCAAAGACTGTAGAATTTTGGACTGTTATGACATCTAGCAAGATACAAACTCATCAGCTGGTTAGGGAAGTTGGATGGGAACCTCCCCCTATAGGTTTTTACAAGGTTAATATAGATGGTGCTGCCAGAAACAACCCAAGGCCAGCAACTTGTTCAACAATTATTAGAGATAGTAATGGCCATTAAGTAGTTGGCTGTTTTAGGGGATTGGAAGTTTACTCTAATTATAAAGTTGAACTTTATGGATTGAAAGATGACTTTCTCCTGACTTATAATAGACAATTACTCTATTAATTATGGAGCTAGACTCCTTATTAGTTATTAATATGATTGTAAATAATGTTAACTTATTTCTGCTGATATCTATAGCTTAATTGAAGACTGTAGAGATCTCATATGCAAACTAGAATCACCTAAAGTTAAGCATATCTATAGGAAGACTAATTTTGTGGCAGATTATGTAACAAAAAACACAAATACTAAATGTAATGTTTTGAAAATTATGACCTTCCCCCTTTAGGTATTTTGTTGTATTTAATAGCTGAACACAGTGGTAGTGCTATGTCCTATATTTCTTAGTCTTTTATATATTTCATATCTTTACGAAAAAAAGAAAATCCCAAAAATAATAATTAAAAAAAAAGGGAGAAAAAGGTGCTTCGGACAGCCAAAGGAGGAAAGAGCTTGTTCTTAGCTTGTTGGTCAGGCAGCTCTGTAACTGTACATGACGTGTCTGAAAGTCAATCCTCAAACCGGAGTCATTACCGTGAATCCCGCCTTTTGTATATGGCGTTCCTTCTAATTCTACCCAATCTCCTCTACGTCGGCTGGCTTTTGACCCTTCACTACTCTCTTGCTGCTTGTTGGACTTTATCAGATCCGGCATCTCTTAATTCTTGTTTCAACGTCGCGTCTCTGTGATTTCACTGCCTCGATCTCCTCGAATCCTGAAAACCAGGTTCGGTGTTATTAATGCTGTTTTGTTATTGAAACTGAAACCTAATGTTTTCCATTTTAATGTAATATGTCCTCTTTTTCTGTGTATTATCTGTGATATCCGAGAATAGATAAATTCTTTTTACTGATTCTATATGAGTTTGCAAGTTACTCTGTTATTGTAAATGACTGGAATCGTATATTGTTGTAGCAACTACTCAGAAATTGTTTACATGGATTCCACTGCATAGCTTTTCCAGCTAATTTATTGCTGAATATATCACAGGCCAGGTCCATTTGTTTTTTGATATTAGACTTTTGAACTTAACCCAGATTTTTGTATATGCTCATATGTGGAAGTTACATCATTTTATGGTTCAGGCTAATGGTTTAGGAACCTGTTTTCCAAACATTAACCTATAAAAAAGTTAGAATAAGTGCATCCGGTTATCGCTATACACTGAATATTAAATTTCGGATTATGGTATATAAATTTCAAGGCCAAAGTAGTGTTCTGATTGGCAGAGCACTGCGGCCAACTAATCATGTTAGGAGGGGAGTCCGTTCGTTGTCATAAATAATAGTGACGTATGTAATGCTCAATGCATTCAAAGCCAGTCTTGTCATTCATTCTTATTCATTTTGTATACTTCTAACATCTCGTTTGCAATTACTAATGACTCTTGTTCTTTCTTTCTGTTTCAGTATCCTTTCCATAAACTTGAATCTTTCTTGGCGTTTGCGAGTTGAGAATTTCCAGTGAACATAGAGATATACATGTTGACCTTATCGGGCTTAGATATGTGTTTCTGGTCGTGGTGATGCATTTTCCCCAATATTCAGATTATTCAAAGTCATTGATGAGACTTACAGGATCTGCTCATTTTATGGTCACTAGAGCTGGTTCTGGTGTCTTATTCCTTGGCAGCTGATATTTCCCTAATGAGATGAAAAAGTTGCTGCGGCATAGTGCTTTTATCCTGATGGGAGAGCTGTCATGGCATTGTTTTGGGCACAAAATTGATAGGAGAAGATTGTTCTATCTTGGGGCTTTTATAATAGTGTCTGGCGTTGCTTTTCAGATGTTTATACATAGTTTTCTAGCAAACAAATGGCTTCTTTCTCCTCCTGAAGCTTTTTCTTCATATGAATCCTTTAACAGCTCCACACAGCCAAATGAATTTCTCAAAGAGGCAGAATTTCAACATGTTCATCTCATAATACCAATCCAGCATGCTTTGCTTAATTCTTCTAACAAGCTAGTCCAATCAGTTCCAGCTGAGCCAGAGATAGTGGCACCCCATCAAAGAAAGAATCCTGTATCAGGGAGAAGAAACAACTCAATGATTGCTGATACAACAAAAACTACACCTCCACCTCCTCATTGGACTGTCCCATCACACTTCCAGGTAGAAGTTAATGAGACTGTGAACTTACTCTTTCTTCTTTTAAGTGTGATCAGAAGAGATGTGATTAATAATTTACTGGATATATATCTCAGAGGCGCATACGGTTCTTGCCATCTAATGAGGCACTTGTGTATGCAAGGAAAGAGATTGATCATGTGCCATCAGTTACTGAAGATCCTGATCTCTATGCTCCAATATTTAGGAATGTTTCTGTTTTCAAAAGGTAGTTACTCACAAATATTTTTACTTTATATATTCAACATTTTGTTACTGACTTTGTGTCATGAATTTCATGTGTTAGTTTGGCTATAGATGCATAAGCAATTTTAAGAGAATATGAGATAGCATTTGTTGGTTGCATGCCTGAGAAAAGTTTTGCATAATATGCTTCTAGCACTGAGACCAGATTTTGGATAATGTGACAAATTTTTGTTGATTTGATGGTATTGTCTACTTTGTCCTCTGGGTTTCAATTTGGTTTCTTTCATTCCTTCAATGCACATGTATGTTGTTATGTGGTTAGAGGAGGGGTTTCTTGCTTATAAGCTTCAAAACTCTTTGGATATGTAAACAAGGTAGGCCAGGGGCCTTCTGCTGTGTGACTAAATGTGTAAGTGATCTTACAAAAAAAACAAAGCTTATCCTATTAAGTAGGGTCGGCTACATGAATTTTACGATGCTATTGGGCTCTATCAGAAATCAGATTTTCAGTTATATTATTCACTGAAAGATCTTTTTTTATAACTTTCTTCAATGTCCTTTTTGGTCTCCCTCTACAATTTTTCACAAGGTTAAAGACCATGTAATCAACTCTTCTCATTGGTGCCTCTAATGGCCTCCAATGTGTAAGTAATCTTATTCAAAGAAAACTTAGAAACAGGCTATTGGTTCTTGTATAAAGCCCTGTTCTATGAAACTTAAATGGTTTGGCTTGAAGAACCACTGTTCTATGAAACTTGAAGTCTTTAACACTCTCAGTTGTGTACTAGTCCATTGTGTACTAGTCCATTGGACTAGTGATTTGGAGATAGCATAGACTTATCACTAACATGCATTGAAATTTGGTCTTAGGACCAGGCAGCAAGGATTGAACCTTAGATTAGTTGGCCAAATACCATGTCAATGAACAAATGGCCTAGAATTTGAGGTTATTAAGTAAGATGCCAAAAATTCATGTTTGGAACTCTTAAAAAACCTATTAATCATTGAAAATACTGCATCTAAAGGGCCTGTTTCCTATGGTATGTTTGAGGGTTAGGAGGGGAAGGGAGGGGAAGGGAAGATAACAAGAGATAATCGAAGGCAATGAAAGGGAGGAAAGTGGATGGTTAAGAGATGGCTTCCCTTCCCTTTGTTTTGTTTGAATATTTAGAAAATTCTCCAAACCTCCACCTCCCATTGGAGGAGCACAAAAATGCCACTGATGGAGGATTTTGGTGGCCATTTCCTTTCCTTCCCCTTCATTCTCCTCTATCCAAACATACCATTAGAGATTCTGAATGCTTTTCATCTTTAATCAATCCATTAGAAGTTTTTCTACTTAAGCTGCAAAGGATTATGCACCTCTAGTATATTTTAGTGGCCATAATAACATAGTGTGCCGTTATTCAGAATTCCTCTGTTCATTCTAGCTAATTTAGCACTTATGCTGGCGTGCTATGTAGCTTGTTGAACTTTGGTTAATTTATGTGTTGAGATGGTACTGCACCAAACTTTTAAGGTAATTACTAATTACTACTAGGATATTAATAACTTTCCTGACACCATATTGTGCCTCTATTTCAGGAGCTATGAATTGATGGAAAAGATACTTAAAGTTTATATTTATCCTGATGGGGCCAGGCCTATTTTCCATAAACCTAATCTTAAGGGAATCTATGCTTCTGAAGGATGGTTTATGAAGTTAATGCACGAAAGCAAGCAATTTGTAACCAAGGATCCAGAGAAGGCCAACTTGTTTTATTTGCCCTACAGTGCACGCCAAATGGAATTGGCACTTTATGTTCCTGGATCACATAGTTTGAAACCATTATCAATTTTTCTTAGGGACTATGTGAACAAGATTGCTTCAAAGTATCCCTTCTGGAATCGCACGCGTGGATCAGATCATTTCCTTGTTGCTTGCCATGATTGGGTAAGGAGTACATGTCTCTGTATTTGATTGATTCTGATCATTTCATTTTGTTGACTTCATATACTCATTGCACTGTGTTTTTGAGTAACTTTCTTAAACAAAACCAACTTTGAAGTAGCTTTGATCCATATAGATGCACTCATAAATTTAATTTGAAAATGCTAAAGATGGGAAGCACGATGCAGACACTGGCTTTATAAATATGGAGACAAAAACCTGTCAGTTAACTGAGTGGTAATTTATCAAGGTAACTTTCAAAGCTTAATTGTGCATTTGCTTTCTCGTGTGTGTGTGGATTACTCGGGCAAATGTTATCCATTGAATGCAAAAAATGTGCTTATAAATACCCTATGATATGTCATAGTAAAGTTGTAAGGTGTTAAAGGGAAAATGAACATCAAGCCAGGATGTTGACTAGTTTTAACTGCGGTATCCCAATCATTTCCATGTAGTATATGTCGTCTGCAGCTTTACTTAAGGTTTTCTGGATTATGAAATAAGTGTGGTTGATCTTATACCCATCATATATGTAATGGAGATTTCCTTTCAGGATATGACAGTTCTTTTAGTGCAATCCATCTCAGCATCTGATCAATTGCATACGAGGATTGATGTGTAAAAGTCAATGGCATATTCATGAATGTCTTCTGTTATATTGTAAATTTTTGCAGGGTCCTTACACAGTGACTGAGCATGAGGAACTGATGAGAAACACCATAAAAGCTCTATGCAATGCTGATCTGTCTGAAAGAATATTTGTTGCAGGAAAAGATGTTTCCCTGCCTGAAACAAGCATAAGAATACCCAGAAGACCTTTTAGGAATGTTGGTGGAAACAAAGTATCGTTACGTCCAATCCTTGCCTTCTTTGCTGGAAGCATGCATGGGAGAGTGCGCCCCATTCTTCTCAAGTATTGGGGTGGTGAGAAGGATGAAGACATGAAAGTTTATAAGCGTTTACCTCAGAGAGTCTCTCAGAGGATGACATATATTCAGCACATGAAATCAAGTAAATATTGTCTGTGTCCCATGGGGTTTGAAGTGAACAGCCCTAGGATTGTTGAGGCCATATATTACGAGTGTGTTCCTGTAATCATTGCAGATAATTTTGTCCTCCCTTTTAGTGAAGTTCTGAACTGGAGTGCATTCTCTGTAGTGGTAGCCGAGAAGGATATTCCCAGGCTGAAAGAAATTTTATCGTCCATCCCTTTGAGAAAATATATGAACTTGCAAATCAATGTGAAGATGGTGCAGAAACATTTCCTTTGGAACCTCAGACCAATAAGATATGATTTGTTTCACATGATTTTGCATTCAATATGGTTCAACAGGTTGAATCAGATTCCAAGTCCAGGAATTTAGATATTATTTCCTTAGCAGATTACTTTGGGAAGCAAAGCCCTTTTTGTATGATTTATTAATGTGCTAAATTATTCATGGCGAGCACAGCTTCAGCATTATGCAGGCTTGTGACAGCAACTAAGTGGTTGGCTTCGTGCATCAACTGCAGTGTCTTGCAATTGGATTTTCGTGTGGTTCCCTAGTTTTCTCAAAGAAAAATTCAAATGGTAAAAAATTGACCGAGCGATTGGCAAGTGGTATACATGTATAGGTAGCATTATTCATCTGGCTTACAGCATTCAATATATAGTTCATGAAAATGTAATCTGGGTCTATTGTACAAAATTTCCTTTTTGTGAACTCTTCCATGCGTGATTTGTATTGTAAGTAAACATTGTCAGATTGTTACACGTGTATGACATGATGATTTGGGGATCTGTATCTTGTCTTGTCATTTTCCCTCTGGGTATCCTCCTCATGTAAAACATTCATTTTCTTTCTTCTATCTCATTTCCTTGTTAAGTTACAGATTTTATTTTATTCAATCTCTGCTGTTATTCATCCATAGTAAGATAAACTTATCTTAACAGAAAAAGGAACTTTATTCTTGAGAGGTAAAAAGGGTAACGAAATAAGCATTGCAGTTTACCTTAGCCACTTCCCTTTCTCTGTGCCTTCCAAAATCTCCGCACAACTTATCCTTTGTTGTCAGTTATCGCGACGGATGTACATATATACATGCAAATCCATTTATGAACTAAGTGAAATCACTTGGGTGCCCTCATGCTCATAAATATCTTAGCTAGAAACGCCATGAAAAGCAAATAGGATGTGAGGGGCATTATTTTGGTTGAGTATTTTCCACTAAAACTCGAGCCGGTTGGAGTGTGATCCCCGTGGGAGTGAGCAAGTGAGACCCAGACCTAGATCAGGGGCCTGGCCAGCGGGATAAAGACAGAAAAACGGTGGGGTCAATGTAAGCTGGAAACATGGGGTCTCTGCCTACAAAGTTAAAAGCCACCTTAAACCCAACACGTGATTCCATGACTTTGTCCCCGTTTGGCAAACAGCCATTTTCTGATCAAATAATCAGCTAAACGCTGATGAAATCGCTGCTGGCCAAACGGACCTTTACGTTGTTACTTATTACTGTCAGAAAGAAGGACAGAATTACGGTGCTGGTGTGAAATTCTTACCATTTCATTTGTAATGACAATTAGCCCCACTGCCATGTAGTCTGCTTCCTTCGGCCTTCTTGGTCGCTTTCCGACGCTGGCATGCATTTCTTTGTGCTACTTGTACGGTGGATGATAGACAGATACGTACACAGTGCATTCGGGTGAAGGCATTAGGCATACATAACTCCGCATATTATCTGATGCAGTCCTAAATGAGATTTAGAAGAAACAAATGGATTTAAAAAACTTGCTTGTTCTAAAATCAGTAATGATATATATAATGAAAATTGAATTTAAAATTAAATTTTGAATATAAGTTAAAAAATAATAAGATAATAAAATCAATTAATAAAAATTAATTTACTGAATATTAAAAATTAAAAATTTAATTTTATAATTTATTTTTATTACGTATTTTATTGTCAGAGTGATTTGAACAACATTCATGACAAAAACATTTGCAACCAAAGACATGCCAATAATATAGAAAAAATTAGTGAAACCATCATATAGAATTTAAGAAGTTTCATAACTCATATAATTTCTTTTATTTAATTATTTTTTAGGACGCCGTTTATTTTGATTCAAAATAAAAAAGAGGGAGAAGTTTTTAAATTTTCTCATTTTAGAAGGAGAAAAAAAAGAAATAAGTACATACATAAGTGATTTTTACTTGTCTAACAATCATTTAACTATGAACTTAAATTTCTATTTTTTTTCTCCTCCGAAAAGAAAAATTCTTTCTGCCATATGATTTTTCTTAAAAATTTATGTGCACAAACATTGTCATTCAATTTCCATTATTGCTGCAACGCAACCCAAATACTCCTTTCAACCCCAACATACACACAACGGCAATCTCACTTGATACGTGTCAACCTCATCGTTAATGGCATGGAATATTGGTGCATTGTGGGGTGGTGTCTCCCCATTAAAAAATTGACTCACAGAACTTTCCTCCCATGTATAAATCCTACAAACCTCATGCCCCTTCTCCTCTGCAGAACTACTCTTTCAGCTCCTCCTCTTCCTCTGCTGTCCAAAAGACTGTTGTTTCCACCATCCACCGATCCAGAGACATGGCACTTACCTGTTTCATGTTCGTGCTAACCATGTCCTTAGCTCTAGTGGCATTGTCCATTGCTCAACAAGCTCCATCTTCAGCACCGACAAGCTCCGCCAAACCGCCACCAAAAACCATCTCTCCTGCGCCAACGAGTCTCTCGACGCCAGCTCCCACCAGCACCGCAACTCCTCCATCTACATCCACAACCCCAACTTCATCACCCTCACCAATGTCTGCCGGCGGTGAGCCAACGAGCTCGGCCGCCAGCCCTGGTCCTTCTGCTAGCTCATCACCGCCGGCACCAACTTCCCCTGCCGAGTCACCTTCAGTCTCAATGCCAGGTCCCGCGGCTTCCTCACCAGGGTCATCGCCATCCATGATCTCGAGGCCTCCGGCCGAGAACCCGGTGGCTTCTAATCCGAACAGCGACGGCTTTGTTCATGGAAGCAGCTTGGCTTTGGTGGCATTGTTTGGGGCAGCTGCTCTGTTCCTAGCCTAGACTGGTCACTGTCTGAATTTTATGTAGATTTTCAGATATGTATTTTCTGTAGTTTTTTTTTATTTTTACATTTTTCTTTCTTTACTTCCTCTTCGTTCCTTCCCAATTGTCCTTTTTTTATTTATTGTTCAGAGTTGGTGGATAATTCTTATGCGCTCCATTAATGATTTATTTGGGAGGAAGGGACCATGATCTGGAAATTATATCCTTTATCACATTGTAGCTGAATAAGAGGGGTTTGTTTACTTCTTCTGCTTCTCATCCGTGGGTGTTTTATAGACCCAGAAAGAAAAACCATCTTTTTTGTAATTTTCTAGGTTTTAATATCTGCAAAGTATGATTTGCCGAATTTAATTAAGAATATTTGCTCTAATGGAGTAAAATTTTTAGCATGGAGTAAAATTTTTAGCAAAAGACATGACGTATCCATTTCCATAATTATCATCGATTGAATCTTAACTCAAAGCAAGTGTGTTTGCCGGTCGGTAGAATTGTAATTTATTCGAACAGCAGTAGCAATGTTGACTACTAGTTGACAGGTAGCAGGGATAATTGATTATACAGCTGGTAATGATAATAATAATGATAGTGGGTAAAATTAGCAATTGACATACTTAATGCATCGGGAGACTGTACGGTTTTGTTGCCTTGGAAAGTCTCTTGCTTAATGGGGTAGGTAGGCAGGCAGGCACATGATGAAAAGTTGAGCGTTATAAAATTTGAGGTTAAGACGGGGGTGGGGAAGAGAGAAGAAGATTAGGTGTAAGCTGTTAAAAGAGGAGCATGAGAAAGGGTGAATTTGCTTTTGGAAAAGGGGGAGGTGCACTTGGGAATTTTTTGAGTGAAGAATTAGAAAGGGATTAAAAAGGAGGAATGGGATGGACTTTAGTGCCCTACGCACTATTTATAGTAAGAATGGGGATATTGAACTTCATGGGCAGAAATTTTTTATGTAAATATTTTTAAAAAATATTTAAAATTATTTGATTAATATTAAGAAAATGACGTTTCTTATAAAGTAATTTTTATATTTTATTTGATTTAATTTTAAATTTTATATATATTATTAATAAAAAAATTATTATATATTTGATATTATTATAATATAAATTAATAATTTTAATTATTATTAATTAAATTTAATAAAAACAATTTTTTATCTATAAATAATAAAAAAATAAAATTTTTTAAAAAATATTATTTTTTTAATTTATTAAATAATGATTAATTAAATTTATTTTTTGAGAAATAAGAGCTATTGCTATGGATTAAATAATTCCCGACAATTTTTTGTAAGTTTTAGGAGAAAATTTTATAAAATTTGTAACTTTTTTTTATAAAATTTTGTAATTTTTTACAATTTTTTAATATGAAATAAATTATATAAAATATAATTATTCATGTAAAATTTATAACTTTTTTATAAGATTTCATAATTTTATTGATAAATTTTACAATTAGGGCACATTTACCCCTCTTTCCAGCGGGCATAGTAAACTTGGACATGGGACAATTAAGGGTGGAAAAAATTAAGAGGATGGCATTTGTGGGGTTTTCACGTGGCATATCAAGATGGGTAGAAATCGAGGTGCCCACGGCCGATTCGCATGGTAATGTCTCAGTTTGAGCGAGTGTGGAGAAGCTGCCGGAAACGAAAATGGATCCCCTCTTTCCTTCTAAGAGAGTATAGATGTATGAAAAAACTTGTGCTCACATGATTGAATTTGACTTCAATAATGTCCTACATATATAATAAATAACACTTTCATTAGAAAAGAAAGCAGGCAAAATATTCCCCTAAGTTTAGCTTTAGCTATTTTAAGACCGTAATCAATTTGGCATTCTACGGATATGTTTTTCTTTTCTTTTCTTTTTATGTTTTGGGGGTGTTTGGGTGGATCAGTTTACAAACTAGAAGTGTGGCCGCTATTTTGCTTGTTGGAAAATATATTCCTAAGGCTCACTGGCTCAGAGTTCAATAAGGGAAAGGTACGTCTTCAACATGGCTTACTTACAACCTCAGAAATTGTAAACAGGCATTCAAAATCTGTTGGAAAATTCATGCATGTGAAAAGCGAAGGAATTGATTCATATAAAAGGGCATTGGATTCCACTTAGAGGGCCATTTGTTCTTCAGCATTACTTTTTACTCCCTCTTTGCTTTGATGAGCACCGCACGAAGCCAATTTAAATACAATACAATTGTTGATGGTGCATTTCGCACTCACATATCATAAGCTGACTTCCCCAACAAAGCAATACCTTTTAGATATCCCACGTTATCATATCATGAATAACATCACTTTGTTGTTTTTTTTTCAAGACCAAGTTCCTATCATCCGCAGCCCCCCCCCCTCTCTCTCTCCTTTTGTACTTGCTAATTTTCATCTCATGGATGGCATTTATATGGTCATCAATTTCCTCCGCAAGTTCATCACTGATTTGCTGGTACTTCACAACATCAAGTCATCCCTTGGACCATTAATTAGTATACGAAAGTTTTTTTTTTTTAAAAAAAAATTATATACTCCAATTATATTATGTCTCTTTAGTTACGATTAATAAATAAAAGTTGTTTATTAATTTTGCAAAATTCAAGCACATTAAAAATATGATTTTACAATTTTCAAAATATAAAAAAATATTAAAGTTGACAAATATTCTATATTTATTGATCATGATCAAAGACATATAGTATTATTGAAGTATATAGGAATTTCTAATGTTATCCTTCCATCCCACCGTACAGCCTTGAATCAGAAATCCACATGATTCAAGGCCGGGAATGATCTGCTTTGAAATTTCATCCTTACAATTACGCAAAATATTATGAATTGAAAAACCATAGCTAAATAATTCAAGCATAAAATTCAGGAACAAGAATCAATACATACTGATATTTTGATACTCATTCCTGCAAACTGATCATCGACTTCAACAGCAATCCTAACTAACAGCATTATACGATCTGCTACCATCATTTGTCAACGTACATAGAAAAAATTTCATTATTGGGTGCACAGCACACTAACAGAAATAGCATGTCAAATAAAACTCCAGTCTTAGAAGGTCTCTTAGAATGTTTCAAGCTGATGAGGTTGTGGTTATGATCGATTCGATAGAAAACAAGGAATAGTGTGTATTTTTCGCTGGGGATTTCCGGGAAAAAATCGTCGTATTTTTCTCCGATTCCTTATGAAAGACATTCAGTCTATCAGAATAGAAGTTAAAGAGGGTATTTATACTCGTCGTGTCCTTTATATGGAAATCGGAGGACAGGGGTCTATTCCCTTGACTCGTACTGATGAGAATTTGACTCCACGAGAAATGGAACAAAAAGCGGTGGAATTGGCCTCTTTTTTGCGTGTACCAATTGAAGGATTTTGAAAAAGAAAAAAAAATGAACTGAAAACTTTTTTTAAATTTAAAAAAAACAGAAAAAATTCAAGAATTTTTTTTCGAAATATTTGATATTTTGATAGATGATAGAAAAGGCGTTCTTTCGTTTCGAAATCTGACTAAACTATTCATTACTTGAAGTGGCCCTCTTTCGTGCATTCATCGAAAGCGCTAATTGCTTCGAATTTTAACAATTGATATCTTTGGAAACAATACAATATTTTTTTCCTTCATTTGAATTTGAAGTAGACTGTTTTCTTTCTATTTCTTATTCGATTTCTGTATTCTTTCTAAATTCAAGGACTAACTCCCGAATCACAAATAAAATAAAAAACGGAGGAATAGATTTCTCTATGATTTGTGATAGAACTTAGACTTGATAGAAATAGTAATAGAGTTGAGGAATGGGTTGAAGGTGAATTCATTAAAGACGAAAAATGAAAAATGGCAAAAAAGAAAGCATTGATTCCCCTTCTTTATCTTACATCTATAGTATTTTTGCCCTGGTGGATCTCTTTCTCATTTAAAAAAAGTCTGGAATCTTGGGTTACTAATTCGTGGAATACTAAGCAATCCGAAATTTTCTTGACTGATATTCACGAAAAGAGTATCCTACAAAAATTCATAGAATTGGAGGAATTGGTCCTCTTGGATGAAATGATAAAGGAATACCCGGAAACATGTTTACAAAACCTTTGTATCGGAATCTACAAAGAAATGGTCCAATTGATCAAGATGCACAATCAGGATTGTATCCATACGATTTGGAACTTCTCGACAAATATAATCTGTTTCGTCATGCTAAGTGGTTATTCTATTATAGGTAATCAAGAACTTATTATTCTTAACTCTTGGGTTCAAGAATTCCTATATAACTTAAGCGACACAATAAAAGCTTTTTCTATTCTTTTATTAACTGATTTATGTATGGGATTTCATTCGCCTCATGGTTGGGAACTAATGATTAGTTCTGTCTATAAAGATTTTGGATTTGCTCATAATGAACAAATTCTATCCGGTCTTGTTTCCACTTTTCTAGTCATTATAGATACCTTTTTAAAATATTGGATTTTCCGTTATTTAAATCGTGTATCTCCATCACTTGTAGTGATTTATCATTCAATGAATGACTGAAAAAATGATCCCCCGATCCCATTATAACGTACTTTGTACAAAAGCTAAACATTAAAAATTTTACTTATTATTTTTTATTTTATTTTATTTTTGTATTTTTCTTTCTACCTGGAGATTCTTCCTAATATATATTCCAGTAACGTTATTTTACTAAATAGCAGAATCGTGGATAGGGAACTGTACGAGCGACCTACCAAATTTTATTGTAGAAATTTTAGGATCAATGATTGGACCATGCAAACTAAAAATGCCGTTTCTTGGATAAAAGAAGAGATTACTCGATCCATTTCCGTATCGCTCATGGTATATATAATAATTCGAGCCCCCATTTCAAACGCATACCCCATTTTTGCACAGCAAGGTTATGAAAATCCGCGAGAAGCAACAGGTCGTATTGTATGTGCCAATTGCCATTTAGCTAATAAGCCCGTGGATATCGAGGTTCCACAAGCAGTACTTCCTGATACTGTATTTGAAGTAGTTGTTCGAATTCCTTATGATATGCAGGTGAAACAAGTTCTTGCTAATGGTAAAAGGGGATCTTTGAATGTGGAGGCTGTTCTTATTTTACCAGAGGGGTTTGAATTGGCCCCCCCGATCGTATTTCGCCTGAGATTAAAGAAAAGATAGGCAATCTGTCTTTTCAAAGCTATCGCCCTACTAAAAAAAATATTCTTGTAGTGGGCCCTGTTCCTGGTCAGAAATATAGCGAAATCACCTTTCCTATTCTTTCCCCGGATCCCGCTACTAAGAGAGATGTTCACTTCTTAAAATATCCTATATATGTAGGCGGGAACAGGGGAAGGGGTCAGATTTATCCCGACGAGAGCAAGAGTAATAATAATGTTTATAATGCTACAGCAGCGGGTATAGTAAGCAAAATCATACGAAAAGAAAAGGGGGGATACGAAATAACCATATTGAATGCATCAGATGGGCGTGAAGTGATTGATATTATACCTCCGGGACCAGAACTTTTTGTTTCAGAGGGTGAATCTATCAAACTTGATCAACCATTAACGAGTAATCCTAATGTGGGTGGATTTGGTCAGGGGGATGCAAAAATAGTACTTCAAGATCCGTTACGTGTCCAAGGTCTCTTGTTCTTCTTAGCATTTGTTATTTTGGCACAAATTTTTTTGGTTCTTAAAAAGAAACAATTTGAGAAGGTTCAATTGTCCGAAATGAATTTCTAGGTCCGCGGATTTATCAACATATTAGTTCAGAAAAATAACTAATTTTTATTGATAATTATGTAATTCTGTATAATCAAAAAATTATGAAAAGCCCTTTCCTTCTTTCTATTATATTTCTATTGTATTTCGATTTCTAGAATTCTTTGTATCGCAGTACTAGTTAGTCATAGTATATATATATTGTGACGAAGACTATTTGACTTTACCTATATTTTTTTTTCAATCCATAAAAAAAAAAGAAATTGGAGCCGTATGATTATGTCACTGTTTTTCGATTTAAATGTCATAGAATATTTTTTTTGCATATAATAAGTCAGTGGACAAACAAAAAGAAAGGGAATTTTATTGATAAAATAGAACTTCAACTTGTAAAAATAGAATCTAATTTTTTCGAATTTTTTACAATTTACAATATAATTAATTATAACAAAACTAGAATTCTATTATTATTATAATGTGCCATTCGGAATCGGAAAAAGTAAATCAAGTGATTTCTTCTTTCTTTTCACTTTATTTGTTTATTTGAAAGTATCGAGAACAGATCTTTTGAATGAATTAATTAAGTTCATTTTTCAAAAATATCATCAGAAAAAATGAAATGGAGTTTTTTGAAACATCGTAAAAAGTTATTGATTTTGTCATTTATAATTTGATTCATAAAAACAAATTATAAATGACAACGTAAGAACTCAACGGACCCCTCTTTCTTCGTCGAATTTGAAGGTCCCGTTGAGTTCTTACGCTGTCATTTATAAAACTCAGTTCATCCGATTCCTACAGGGATGAATCCAATCCGGAATATGAACCGTAAAAGAAAATACCAATTAAACCAATCACAGGAATACCAGTTACAGTACCAATTATCCAAAGAGGAATCCTTCCAGTAGTATCAGCCATTTATCCCACTTTCCTCCACATTTCATCAAGTAGTCATACTAGAGACAGAAACAGTCATAGATAATTATGAAATGATATCCTTCCGAGTGGGATAAGAGAATTCCTAATATATATATCTTTTATTCTATTCTATTATTCTATTAATTTATTAATTGAAGAAATAATTGGAAAATAAAACAGCCAGTACAAAAATGAGTAATAACCCCCAGTAGAGGCTGGTACGATTCAATTCAACATTTTGTTCATTTGGGTTTGATTGTGTCGTAGCTCTATAATTCAGGTTAGATTTATCGTTGGATGAACTGCATTGCTGATATTGACCCCAAAAAAGAAATGGTGGGTACCGCTAGTCCGTGAATAGCCAGCCATCGTACTGTAAAAATTGGATAGGTTCTATCTATGGTCATTGGCGCCTCCTAAAAAGATCTACTAAATTCATCGAGTTGTTCCAAAGGATCAAAACGGCCAGTTATTAATGGAATTCCTTGTTGGCTCTCTGTAAAATACTCGTTTGGACGAGGACTACCAAATACATCGTAAGCTAAACCCGTACTGACAAATAACCAACCCGCAATGAATAGGGAGGGTATAGTAATGCTATGAATAACCCAGTATCGAATACTGGTAATAATATTAGCAAAAGAACGTTCTCCTGTGCTTCCAGACATGCTGAGCTCCACATATTCTTGTACAGTCAAAGGGGGATCGATTCCATAAAAGATGAGATCAGTAAGTGGAAATTTACTGAAATGGAATATTTGTTAGATTGTCAATATAGTACCAAGGGTGTCTTTAGAATATACCGAATCAGTATAGCTATCCTTCTTCTGACACAGCAACGCAATTTCACAATCAGTAGGGGGATAAAATAAAGTACTAGAAAATTTCTTTCTTCTTTTCTTGTTGCTTGTCTACGTAAAAAAAAAAGTAGAATTATGTACTCAATAGAAAATTCCTCAAATTTATATATATATAGTAAATAATATAAATAAAAAATAGAAAATAATAAATAAATAAAAATGAAAGTATAAGAAAGTATAAGTAAGGGTTCTCTACATTATTTGCTTCGGATTAGAAACTGAAGATCGAGTAAAATGTGAACGACGGGTTGGTTTCTAATAATTCATGTAAGAGATTATCATATTTCTACAATTCAATTAGATCCGAAATCTAGAAATATACTTTTTGTGGTTGTATAAGAATAGAACATGTTTTTGTTGAAACTCCCTCTTTTTCATTTTAAATAATTGGTTAGCCATCCAGTAAGAAGTAAGAGTAATAGCAGTAATAGATAATATTTGATGACAAAAAACAACTAATCAAATTTAAATCAATATTCGTGACATGCGCATTGTTATTCTTGTATTATTATATCCATTATATCCAAAGAGTTGTTTGTTGGCTTAATTACAAAGATAGAGCTTTCTATAAAATATTAAAAAAAAAAAGAAAATGTAGAACCCAAGTTTCGAGCGATCTGATACCTCTTTTCTTCTCATTCGAGATATTATGAGAATGGAACCCACTACTAAATCGAAACGAAATCGAATGAGTTGAAAGTAAAGAAGTTAAAGGACATTATAAGTATAAGGCCACTCTTCTTTTGTTCTAAAAAAATGGGTTCGATACAAAAAATAAAAAAAAGATCAAAATAGATATTTTTTCTAGTTTTATTCCTCAATTAATTTAAAAAAAGTTTCTATTTTTTGAATTGAATGAAGTTATACAGTTCTTATTAATTTGGAATTCGATTAGTTTACTGAACTTAAGAGTTGATCAATGAATCGGTTGATTTGGAATCATGGGATGGGTAGATGTCACAGATGATGAATTGATTTCTTACCTATGTCACTATATTTTTGTTCGTTTATAATGATTATGATTGATTGATGAATCAAAAACTTTCAATTGTATTTTTCAAGTGTTTTCTTTCTATCTTTCTTTCAAAAATGGAAACTTAGGGAAGTGTTTTATAAACATATGTATAAAAAAAAGATATTTCATCTTGCCTCTTTTTTCATGCCTACTATCATTAGTTATTTCGGTTTTCTACTAGTGGCTTTAACTATAACCTCGGCTCTATTTATTGGGCTGAGCAAGATACGACTTATTTGATTTGAAATGAATTGGAAATTTTTTGAATGAACAATTCATAAAAAGAAATCTTTCTGGGGTATTCCATATATTCTATAGTTCTTTATCATGTCAATTTCCAATTCTTGTAAGATTCATGAGCAATAATATGAAAATCTCAGGATCGATATTACCCCCCTTTTTACTTTTTCAAACAAATTAAAATGATTGAAGTTTTTCTATTTGGAATCGTGTTAGGTCTAATTCTTATTACTTTGGCTGGATTATTCGTAACTGCATATTTACAATACCGACGTGGTGATCAGTTGGACCTTTGATGAATTAATAAAATATCTCTTTTGTTTATTGACCTCCTATTTGTTTTAATTCGAATCCACCGGAGGTCAAAATTCAGACTTTTAACTGTCTTGATCTAACACAAAAGAATGGAATCACACTCTGTAGGATTTGAACCTACGACATCGGGTTTTGGAGACCCGCGTTCTACTGAACTGAACTAAGAGCGCTTTTTTTCATAAATCATTTTAGTGACCCCACCAATACATCTTGCATGCATATACTATCATAATATATATATCGATATTCTATCTATCTATATATTTATCAATATATATATAGATAGATATAGATTATGAATATATATATCGAAATCTATATGGATGTATGTCCAAATTTAATTGATCTCAATTGATCCCCTATTACTGCCCATAAGATGGGATAAGTAATAGTTAGGGATAGGGATGACAGGATTTGAACCCGTGACATTTTGTACCCAAAACAAACGCGCTACCAAGCTGCGCTACATCCCTTTCAATTGTTTTACAGTGTCATTCTAAAGAATCTTTGTCTTGTTTTCCACATCTGTATGTTGATATATCGAAATTATGTACATATTGTATAACATATTGTATAACATATAATAGTAATAAAAAAATTATATACAATTATATACATATGAAATACAAAAAATAAAAGATGAAATAAACCCACCTAAAAATATTTCTTTTTTTAGGGAATGCTCGGGCAGAAATGGACCTCTTTTTTGTTAAAAAAAAGAATATCTAAGCAATTTTTGTACATTTCCATTTGAATTAGGGATTCTGCGTACAAATACAAGTAGTTATTAACTAAATATACATCTAATCATATATGGATTACCATTATGTATTACAATAAAGAAAAAGAAAGGAGGATTTGAAATACGAGATCTAAAAACATATCTTTCCGTGGCACCAGTGATAAGTACTTTATGGTTCGGAGCCTTGGGCGGTCTATTAATAGAGATCAATCGTTTATTCCCAGATGCGTTGATATTCCCCTTTTTTTCATTCTAGTTATTGAGACAGGAAGGGGTGAAGAAATTAATCCCCTTCCATTTTTCATTGTTTTTTTTTTCGAATTCGAATAAGTTAAGAAAAGAGAAAGTGGATTCAACCTCAATGAAACTTGCAATCTGGTCCCGGGTTTCAATTGAATTTCATTAATAAAATTTCAATAATAAGGCTGAAAATAAAATCGCTAGCGCGGGGCAACAATCTCCTACAAGATACAAGATACTTAAATAAAAAACTAAAATGAAATAATATATTGTGATTCTAAAGATAGTTTGAAATCATTGTATTACTTAATTATTACTATACTTCTATTGATGGCATCGAAATCTGTCATAATTGTATTTCGGATTAGTAACTTCTATTTTTTCCTTCCTTTCTTCTTCGCTTCGAATCGGAAAATAGAAAAGTTAAGTGAATCAAAAACCCAAAGGAGGTTCATGGCCAAAGGTAAAGATATACGAGTAACGGTTATTTTGGAATGTACCGGTTGTGTTCGAAATAGTGCTAATGTTAATAAGGAATCAACGGGTATTTCAAGATATACTACTCAAAAGAATCGACACAATAAGCCTAGTCGATTGGAATTGAGAAAATTTTGTCCCTATTGTTGCAAACATACGATTCACAGGGAGATAAAGAAATAGATAAAATTGATTGTCTGTGTGTCATCCCTCCAACTCCAAAGAACATGAAAAATGAGATATTATTTCATGTTTATAGAAATTGTATATCTATCTATATACTATATAAATTTTATAAATGATATAATAGATATATATAACATATATAAATAGAAACAAAAATAGAAACAAAACAAATAAAAAATAAATCTGATTTTGTAAGAAATGATATTTTCGGGATAAGGAATAAACAAACCATGGATAAATCTAAGCGACTCTTTCCTAAATCTAAGCGATTTTTTCGTAGGCGTTTGCCCCCGATCCAATCGGGGGATCGAATTGATTATAAAAACATGAGTTTAATTAGTCGATTTATTAGTGAACAAGGAAAAATATTATCTAGACGGGTGAATAGATTGACCTTAAAACAATAACGATTAATTACGATTGCTATAAAACAAGCTCGTATTTTATCTTCGTTACCTTTTCGTAATAATGAAAAAGAATTTGAAAAAAGTGAGTCAACTACTCAAGCTACTGGGCTTAAAACAAAAAAAAAGGTTTACTCTTCAATTAAATTCAAATTCCAATCGAAACTCAAATGAAATGCGGATTGATGTTTTGTTCGAAAACTACGATAATCCAAATTGGATTGTCGTGTTGTCAGAAAAAAGAGAATAGTTGAAGAAGAATAAATCTTTTTTTATTGCACGTGGTTGCTCATTTTGACAATTTTATCATATGATTATATTTTTTCATACAAATACCTACTCTACTTTCCCGGAGTTCAATCTCCGGGGAATTTTTTTTTATGATCTCGTTGGAAATCATATAAAGACAATTCCTATTTAATATAGCTATTTGTGCAAGTATTTTACGATTAAGAAGCAACTGCCTCTTGTACAGATTATACATGAATATACTATAGCTATAGTATTTATTATTTTTATTCTCTCGAATTACTGCATTTATTCAACTGATCCACAAACGACGAAAATCTCTTTTTTTCCTATCTCTATCCCGATGGGCCGAAACCAAAGCTTTTATTTTGTGTTGAGGAATAGTAAGTCTTGAATGAGTCCCCTGAAAGCTTGATGTAAATAAACGAGTTTTTGTCCGATGTTTCCGAGCTATATATCCTCTTTTAATTCTGGTCATTGAATAAATGAAACTTTGATGAATAACTATTTTGATTTTGTTTCTTTTAGTTATTCTTTCCCCTTTTTTCCTAGTCCATTAATAACAAAACGGATTATTCCAGTGTATAAAATAAAAATCCCAATGGCTTTTGCTACTATAACCTTCCCAACCACGATTTTATTATTTGAATTTCTAAGCATTTCACCTCGAAATAAGAAATTGTATCGAGACTAGGTATAAAAAAAAACATAGTAAATGAAATAGAAATGGATAAAGAAATAGTGGGTTCCATCGTTTCTATGGTTACTTCTTAAATGGCGAGGTCCCCTCTATACACCGGAGCCCCTTCTTTAATCAATGCTATTGTTAACTTGTACAGTTCACACTCTTTGGCTCTACCCATGAAATATCGAGTAATAGGTTTTTCACAACGAAATCTACCTACACAGTAACGGTATTTAAGTATGAAGATTAGCTGAGTAACTGACCCTGTTAATCCGTTCTTGCAAGTTTTAAAATGGGATGTCCCCTGCTTAATAGATAACTATTTGCTACCAATGGGAAAGTCTTTCGAATTTGAAATTGCAAATTGAGGTGATTGGATTTGCACCAACGGAAACCATAAATTGGATACACAATAGAAAGATAGATATTAGTAATCGATTTTTTTGAAGATAGTTTCTTGCATTCTATCCTATTTCACCTATTTCATTAGTACTGATCACTGATATTGGAATTTTTTTCCTTTATTTTTTTTTGTCTTAGTCCATGATCTGAACGAGTCGCACATACACCCTAGTACATGTTCCTCGGCGCTGAGGGCATCCCTGAAGAGCGGGGGATTTTGTAACATTTCTGATTGGCTGTCTTGTGTTTCTAATAAGTTGTTTTATAGTTGGCATGTTGAGTCATATACATAATGAGCTGGTTTAGATCAATCCTAATCCGATGATTATGAATTACTTATATTCTTTCTATTAATATAGAATTGAAAATATTCTATTAAACTCGATAAGACGATAAAATTTCAAACTTTGGAGCGGAATACTCGCTAATTTTTTATTCAACTGCTACAAGATCAACAATTCCATGAGTTTGGGCTTCTGCTGCTGACATAAAAACATCCCTTTCCATGTCTTCGGATACAACCCATAAAGGTTTTCCCGTTCTTTGTACATAAACCCTTGTGATAGTTTCACGCAGTTTCAGTAGTTCTTCCGCTTCCAGGATAAATTCTCCCGTTTGTGCCTCATAAAAAGAACTAGCGGGTTGATGGATCATTACCCTGATGATATAACATAAAAAACGGTTCCTATTTCGCATGATAAAGCGAGAGAGATAAAGAATAAAAAAAAAGATAAGACGGAATACAAACGTACCGTACAGACATCTTTTGCGTATTGCATACGGCTCTACAACGGAATTTTTTTTTTACCTTCTATTGAAGAAATAGAAAATGTAGGGGTCTATCAGACCCAGATTGGTAAATGATCCAATAACCACCCTTCCTTTTTGTTTTGTGTAGTAGTTAAAAAAATACTATGATGGTTCCGTTTCTTTATTATTGCGTCTCTTATTCAGCAATCCCAAAGTTTCTTTTTTTTTTTTTTTTCATAGTCTTCATAAATATTGTTAAAAGTTTTCCTTTTCGGTGTGAAAACAAAAAAGTTTGTGAAAATTCTCTTCTGCTTACTTATGTATTCGCCTGAAATGTGAATGAAAATTTATCAAGTCCATGTCCTTCTCCTTTGAATAACTTCCATCATCAGCATCGTTATTGCAACCAATAGTCTAGGATTTGTCAGATATCATGGCATCTTGCGTTAAAGTGAATCAAAGTTGGGATTAGGGGAGAATGAAAGCATCTTAATTTTAAGGCTGCGCCATTGTGGCCAATGCTGATTCCAACAACAAAAGCTGTAAATACTCGATCCATTGGATCTCTATTCTTAAGAACAAACCGTAGTGGTAATCAAAGTGAAAATAAGTTCAGGTAATGGCCAGTGTAGATATTGCAGTTGAAGCTTTTTTCCTGTCTTCAATTTCTATGTGAATTCAATTTACTAAGCCATCAATGCTGAAGGCAGCGGCTGAGGATCTAGTTAGTAACGCGAGAATTTCTAAACAGAGTGGATTTTACTCCAGATGACGGACGCTGTATAACACACTAGAGAAGGATAATTAAGTAAACTCCATACTCTTGATTTAGTAGCACGCCGAATACTTGTTCTGTTCGGCTGTCGAATGGATCGAGATCCGCGGATCAGGTAGGTTTGGTCTGCGAACATAAATAATTTGATCTATTTTAATTATTAGTTTATACAAATCGGTTCGTGAACAGATCGATTCGAATTAGATTAATTTACAGACTTACGGTTAAAATTCATTACTTCCGCTTAGGAATTGAAAATATAAAGAGTTAAATCATCTTCTTTTATAAAGATGTATCAGTATCAACCGCCGAAAGTAACGGAGACACGTATGCGCGCTTTCCTACTGATAATAGGACGATAAAATCAGAATACAAAAAACATATATAAATTAAATCAAGTTCCTTCTCCTGGCTTTTTAGTTCGCTTGAGCTATCTAACTCTGACCAAAAATTGAAACACAATCAATTTTGTGATTTATTACGCCCTTGGTTCTTTCCAACTGCAGTGAATCTCGGATGATATATATATATATAGTCATTCCATACAGGTCTGCACCACGAAATGTTTACAAAGATGTCACCACAGTCTGCACTCAATCATTAGCTTCTGTTACTGTTTTCTGTCAATAATTTAATAGGTTCAGTTACCATTTAACGATAAACCAGAGTCGGATCAAATATCTATGCACTGAAAAGTATCAAATGGACCAAAAAAAAAAAAATCATGAGTAAGGACAACCTAAATTCCTCGTGAACCAAGTTATGTTTACGAGGATTCTAAGCTCTAACCTCGATTAGTGGAAAAGAACCAGAGGATGATAGCACAGAGAACAAGGAGAAGAGGGATGAGATGGACTGCTTTCTCGGCTGATCTGAGACGACATCGCTCCTTTTCAGCAACGTGGGACAGGGGATCGTATATGGGTAATTGTTCATGATCTGCATCCTCACTCACCCTTGAAGAACTCGATGATCTCTGCATCTTCGGAGAAGGCCTTCAGAGTTCAGATTATCACAAAGTTGAATGCTTTTCTAAACGATGACTTCTGGCCGATATAATAAAAAACTTGGCTTTGAATGGTCAATAAAATGAGAGCAAGTTATTCCTAACCCTAAGTTTGGTGAGATAGAAATTCAAGGAAAGGATAAAAAACTTTTGAAACTTAGTTAGGATAAAAAATGAAAAAAAAATTAAAATATTGATACGTGGGGATAATGATGATTATGTATAATATCATTTTATTTTTCTCTCCTTTTTTTAAGCAAGCAAATAAAAGTTTTAGAATTTATTTTTTTTTGAAAGAAATATAAAATATTCCCTTGAATTTTGAATTGTTGAATTGGTAGCAAAACAGATTAAGTTATTAAATTTTATCTTCTTGAATTTTAAAAATTTAAATATCATCATTTTAAAATATATAAAATTTAAAATTAATACTGATCCCTCATTTAATTTCTCATTTTATCAAATTATATATTTTTTTATAAAATTTTGAATAAAAATCATAATATTGTAATTTGCTATATTATCTCATTATTTTTTAGTACATAATTTTTATGTTATACGATAAACATAAATTAATTTAACTATATAAAATTTTAATTAAATATTTAAAAATAAGTTCAAAATTATGTATATAAAATAGTGAGATAAACTAATATTATATAATATTATAATTTTTATTTAAAAATTTTATAAAAATTATATAATTTGATAAAATAAAAATAAAATGATGATAAGTATTAATTTTTAGTTTTGTATGATATAAAAAAATGATATTCAAAATTTTAAAATTAAAAATAAAAAAATCCTGACACCAAAAGAGCTGAAGGAGTATTTTATATTTTGTTTTCTTCATATTTTGCACTTTTTCAAGCATTCGGTTAGCGGCTACCGTGTTTGACCTCGGAGGAGAGACCAAGACCCGTAGGCCGCAGGGACGTGCATGGGCGGCGCGTGAACGAAGACCTACTCCTTGCCGCCGCCTTTATGGACAGTTTCGTACCGGTTTCCTTTTGCCATCAGTTCACGCGGCGCTCAAGTTGCACGTCTCTTTCCCTTGTTGCGTATGTACTGACGCAACTTGTCCCCCGCAAGGCCTCGAACATGCGGCAGCTGCTCTTCCTTGTTCCTTCATCTCAAAGTCAATCCCCATCTAAAACGCCGTTCCATTTCTGAGCTCTCCCTTCGCTCGTATAGAGGAGAACATTTGGGGCTTCCGGTATTTCCCGATCCATCCATTTGGCCCGATGTAGGTGGATCGACTTCTTAGCTTGTATAATTAACAATTATTAATTACATATAATAGAAAAATACTCAACGAATATATTTCAGTACCTAATTTAATATATGTTTGAACAAAATAATAGTAATGAAAAATAATTTGAGAAAGAAGGGCTCATGCATTAATTGATTTTATATAGATCTTTGTTGATTTGAAGATAACAGCTAGTACTCTTTTTATTTTTATTTATTTATTATTATTAATTGATTTCACATATATTAAAAAAATAATTTAATTTATTTATTTATAATAAATTTTATGATATTATTTAATATTATTTTTTATACACAAAATTCAAGATAATTAAAAATAGAAAAAAATATAAAAGAATAAATGTATATTGATTAATAGTGTAAAATAATAAAATATTTATTAATAAAAATAAAGGATAAATTTTAATAAAAAAAATATTTAATATTTTATTAAAATTTTAAGGTAACAGATAAAAAGAAATAATTTTTATTTTCAAAATACCATAGATAAAAAGTATCGGGTATAATATAAAGAGTCAACAATAGTATATATATTGACTTGACAATTTAAGAAAATTTTAATATTAACCTAATTATTGAAAAATGTGAAAGGAATGTCTTGTGCCGACCAAACCTGCTCATAAATTAGGTTGATTTGGATCGTAGGAAGTGTTAGGAGTTTATATTCATATAACCAATTCTATTATGTTGGAATGAGTCCTTCAATCAATTTTAAAAATATCAATTTCAACAATTATATATATTACGAGAACTTAAGCAATTGATTGTCTGTTTAACTTTGTTCCATATATATATATATATATATATAGACACATTTTAAAATTATTTGTGCTAAATTTCATGGATAAAGAGTTATCGGAAAGAATGCTTCATTTTAAGAATGTATCAATTATTTTTATATAAATATTTTGTATTGTATTTGCGTGAAATCCTCATAATGCTTGAGCAAGTAATAGCGAACGAATGTCTGGCCATGCAACTAGTATTGATCCAAAAAGAAGTGAGAGAAAAATAATATACTTGTGTCAATAGTCATACCGCAAATTCTATGATATGCATAAATAGAAATCGCAAGTGATTCTCTTAAGTAATAATGAAAGCAAACCTTCTTTCAATATGTGGTGGATGTAAGTGCAATTGTCAGCATAGAAGGCGCTATCACTGACCACCTCATGCATCAAGTAGGTCCCCTTGATATGACTGTTATTTAGATTGGGACATCTTATTAAGCTCATGGGACGTCCCCGGCCAATATAAATAAATTAATCTTTTTTAACTAATTAAGTCCTTTGTTTGAATGGGTCAAATACCATGATTTGAGAATGTGTAACATAACATCTTTCTTGTTAAATTAAAAATGCCATAACATTCATGAGTATACATCATTCTAGTTTATCATATTTGATAAGTGGGATACCTAACAGAACCGAAGTATGGCATTATTTCGTAGACATGCAAAGTATAGAGTCAACAGAATTTTTTTTTCCAGCAGACTCTTTTTGGTTGATATATTGGCAAAAAAAATATTTTTAAACAAATAACTAACATTTATTTGAATGCTTATTTTCAAGTGGTAATATCTTTTAAATTATTTGAAAATTTATGATGATGATTCATAAAAATAACCAATAATTATTTGAATATAATGATATTATTGAAATTATTAAAAAATTTAAAATATTAAATTTTCATTTAACTAACATTAAAATATATAATATTTAAAAGTTGTTAGAAAATGAGAAAATATACGGTTTTAAATATAATTGATGCTTAAAAATATTGCAAGTTTATGGTAAGAAAATTCTAAATTTTAACATATCAATTTTAAATTTAAATATTATATGTTATTGTTTGGTCTTCAAAAAGTAACGTGTTACCATTTCATTTTCAAACAGTAACATCGGTAAAAAATTTAAAATAAATAAATAAATCAAGTTTCATTAATAATCAAATAGTAATATGTTACTGTTTCGTCTCTAAACAGTAATATGTTACTATTTTGTCTTCAAACAATAACATTAACTAAAAATTTAAAATAGACAGATGAATTAAGTTTCATTAACAATTAGATTATTAAATAATAACATGTTATTATTTAATTTTTAGATAGTAACATATTACTGTTTCATCTTCAAGCAGTAATATTAATGAAAGTCTAAAATAAATAGATAAATCAAGTCTCATTAATAATCAAACTGCTAAATAACAACAACATGTTATTTAGACAGTAACATATTACTGTTTAATTTTTAAACAATAACATGTTACTATTTGTACTAGGTTTTGTACCTTCAAATTCTTATTTATTTTTATTTTTATTTTTATCATAACTAAAATTTTATTTTAATCCTTAAAAAATTATTTTTTATTAATTTTATTTATAGTTAAAATTTTATATTAATTTAATTTTTATAAAATTAAAATTTCTTCAATTTTAATTTTTATAAATTTTTAATTTTTAATTTTTATAAAATTAAAATTTTTTTAATTTTAATATGCAACAATAGAGGTTTTTATTTCATTACTTTTATTTTTCTCGATATGCACTTTGAGTGTGTCATTTTGTCTTCTAGACTTTCTTGTAAATTATTATTGGCGGATGAATTTAAATGAAAGAAAGTAAGCTTGTGGTACCTTATTGTAATAAATTACAATAAATAATGTTAGCCTAATTTTTTTTATTTAAAATTATTTAATATTTTTTAAAATTTATTTTTTATTTTTAGTAATTTTATATTTTTAGTTCATTTTTATTATTAATTAATAATTATATTATACTATCGTAGGTAAATTATTATAACTTTCTTATCATTTCTCCCTTAAACTTATGTTAATTTGATTGTTTATCACATTTTCATATAGTTAGAATTCAATAATCAATAATAAATTACTTTTAAATAAGTTTGCTTTATATACAATGAGGGATAACGTACTAAAAAGTATTTAATATATATTTGATATTTAGTAGGTTTAAAAGATTTTTTAGGAGGATTAGTAAAAAAATTTCATGATTGTAATTACTTTTTAAACCTATCAATCATTTTCTTATGTAATTAATATATTTTTGATAAATTTTGTTACCAATTTATATATTATGGCAAAAATTTATTACCAAATAAAGTTAAGGTCATTCAAAATTTTATTATCAAAATTTTGATACAATTAATTTATGATTATTAATAAATAAGTACAATATAAAATGAAATTTTAAATTTTAAATTTTTAATCAATTAAACATTAATTCTAATAAGATTGGTTCCAAATTCTAAATTGATAGATTTTTCATAATCCAATTTTTTTTAAAATGTGTTAATGATCTACTTAAATAGTCAACGTATTTTGGAAAAATTTTGTTACCAATTAATTTATTTTGAAAAAATTCTATTATCAAATCAAGATGTAATCATTCTTTGATACTATTAATTCATAATTAATAGAATTAAGTGCAATGTTAAATCAAAATTTGAATTTTTAAAATCAACCATTTAACCAATTACATGTCAATCTAAATTAGATTTGGTTTGGATTTTAAAATTTAAAAATAAATATTTAAATAATTAATAAATATTAATGTAAGCAATAATCTAATAATACTCCAATAGAAAAAGTCATTCTTGGACCTATTTATATTGTTGTAAATAAAATCAATGATTATATTCTATTTTTACCTCCTTAGAAATCAAGAAACAATTTCAATTGTAGTTATCTGTGCAAAGATGATTATAATGTCATGATCAAGCACATTTGCTCATAGTTAATATCTTGAATACACTAAAATGTTTGGAAGTTCCTAATCATGAACTAAAATTGAAAATTGGTGTTGTAAAAATATTTCAAGGAATATTGATAAATCATAAGGTTTGCGCAATTGTGTTAGACTAAAAATCATTGAATCAAGTAGTTATGTATTAAATACCGATGTGGTTTCTATACGGTGTTCTAAAAATATTTCAAAGAATATTTATAAATCATAAGGTTTATGCGATTATGCTAGACTAAAGTTCATTAAATTAAGTAATCATGTATTAAATACCAACGTGATTTCCAAATGTGTAATAGGTGATATTATTAGAGGTGGCAAACGAACTAATCTAATCTATACAAATAGGTTTGTAAGGATTTTGGTCTATAAGGACTGGTCCATATAAACCAATTTTTAAAAATTGATCAAATTTTAAATGGTCCAATTTAATCTATATCTATAGTTTGACTTATGAATTCACATACTTTGGATTAGTATGGTTAAGATCAGTCCATTCAAACTTCAATTCACATGAGCCAATCTATGTAAACTTGCTATTAAAATAGATTAAATTTTAAATAGTTTAGACTACTCAAACTTGTAGACCATTTGATAGCCTTGGATATTATCTAAATTTCTAAAATGTTGTTCAATCCATCATGTACAAATTTACTTATAAAATTTTAAAAATAGTTTATTTATAAATTTTTAAAGACTTTGGATATGTTTGGATATATTTTTATTTTTATATTTTTAAAAATTATTTTTATTCTCAAAAACTATTTTTAGGTAGAAAGAAAATAAAAAATAGAGAGTGGTTAGTGTTATAAATAAGAAAATATTTTATTTAATTACAAAACTAACATCCAGAATAAGAAAATAATTTCAAAAAAAATTAAAAGTTATTTCTATTTTTTATTTTTAAGTTACATATTTAGAAAATAATTTTTAAAAAATAAAATTTAAAAATAAATTGTCAAACAAGTTGTTCTATTTTTTTAAAAAAATAAAAAATTATTTTAAAAATAGAAAATAAACACACTCTTTAATTTCTATTATTTGCATCTTTGCCATGATAATAAACAATTGTTAAGAATAATTATCTTCAATTTACTTTGCCATAATAATAAACAACTCTTAAGGATAATCACTTTCTTATGTTAACCTTTAGAACAAACCTCTTTTTTGTCCTTGTAATATTCACTTTTGAGTACTCCTATTCTTCTTGAAAAAGTCGCTCCAAAGTATTAAAGTTATTAGATGAAAGTAGCAAATTCATAAGGTGGACTCCATATGAAAAATCAATGGCTAATACATCATAATGAAATTTCAAGACTCAATTGGTACCATTTTCGTCGGTACATGTAAGAATTTTGTTCATTTTTTCTCACTTTTATGCCTATGAAATATTTTACATCAATTTTGTTCTTGTAAGAGTTATCTAATTTTATACTTTGAGGGATGAAATTGAATAAATCAATCCTTATATGAACACTAGCAGATAAATTTACATTTTATAAAAATAAAATTGGTAAAAAATATTTTATATAAATAAAATTAAAAAGAAGTGAATTTCACATAGACAAAAAGGAGGCTTTACTCTTTCTTTATCTTTTAAAACTAACCTTTAATCATGATTAACTAAATGTTGCATTATTTGAAATAAAAAATAGAAAGGGGTTAAAAATATTAATATCTAATGATAATTATTAATGAACAAATAAAAATATTAATATGTAATTATAATTATTAACCAACAAACAAAAAGATAAACATAATCTTATGGGTGTTAAAAAATTTATTGCAGTGGCAAGCGTGTAATAGTTAGTTGAACTTCTACATTATGAATTTTGAAACGTATTATATTTCACATATGTTATAAAGCACTTAACATTACTTTATTCTCACCTATGAGAAAAAAAATGATAAGTTCGTTGATATTCTGTTTTTAAAATTTAGATTTTTTATTAACATAATGACATCGAGCTCTTATTGTAGCCCACGTTACTAAATTTGCTACTTTATTTTTGGTACTAACAATTAAGAATTGTTTTCTCCTACTTGCTGCATCAAAAATTAAATCATAAGTTTCTGATAAAAAATGAGCAGTTCTAGTAAGATTTGTAATATGAATAACTTTATGCTTTACAGATATATAAGATACCATTCTAGGATTCCATTTCCTAGTACCACAGCCAAAATGAGCTCTTGCGTCCATCATCTCTTCCAAAAGTTATGTTCTAATATCTTTTTGCCATTTATCCCAACGCTTTTTCTCTTTTTTTTTCAAAAAAAAAAGACCAAGTATCCTGAAATAGAAATAAATAATTGTTTCGATGGAACCTTCTCTTCTACCAAAGATTGCTATTAATACACAATCAGTCTATTCATTTTTTCTATTTGTTAGTATCTTTATTACTATTACCAAATCAAATTACCGCATATAGTTAAGGGAATGAATCCGCTCTTAAGAACCATTAAATCCTGGAAATGATTGCTATGATGTATCATATAAATTGTTTAAAATGAAAAAAAAATCAAATAATTCTTTGTAATGGAACAAAATATTTCTTTCATCTCTCCCTCAAATAATTTTTTCCAAGGAATGTTGCTTTGGCCTTGAAACTGCACGAATTTTATTTTTGAATCCAGTGCCAATAGGTATTATTCCCCCTAGAACAACTTTTTCTTTCAGGCCTTTCAACCAATCAATACGACCCCGGAGAACGGCCTTTGCTAAAAGTCTAGCAATTTCTTGAAAACTTGCTTTGGATATGAAAAAAACTCGCTTCGGATATGAAACTTTGAGTATTCAGAGATATTTTTGTTATTCCTAGTAATAATGCTCGATAACAGATTGCTTCTTCCAAAACACACCCTATTCGCTCAGCTCACAACAATCTAATTAGTTTGCCAAGTGAAAAAACATTAGACATTCCATTTTCTGAAACTAACACTTTTGATGTTATTTGATGCACAATAATTTCTATATGTCTATTATGGATCTGCACCCCCTGAGATCTATAAACTTTTTGGATCTTATTAACTAAAGAAATATGACTTTGAACTATAGTTAGTTTAGCACCAATCAAGAATCTCCATGTACAATCCATACTAAATCTGACCAACTGCCCATCCTACTCCTCTACATTCTTGACAGCCCATTTTTGTCTCAGTAGAGTCTTTCAGTGGCATGTTTCGGTCCTCTTCCCATTACTTAGAAAAAATGAGCCACCAGTTCAAGTTCAAGATACTATCATTATCGCCTGGACAATTAGACATCTAACCTGTAATCGCAACGACTAATTGCAAGAGCGAAGCTCTACCAACTGAGTTATATCCCTTCAAGTTGAGTGGAGCATGCATGAAGGAGTCAAATGTTTCTTCTATTCTTTTCCTTAACATAACTGGGCTATCCTGGGCTTGAACCAGAGACCTCATCCATGAAGTAAATTGTCACACTTACAGTCCAACCAATTAGGAAATAATCAATAGATTCCTTTTCAAGAGCGATTTATCTTTCTCAAACACAATATATAACTCTCCGTTGTATTGCACTCTCTAAGCGTGCTTGTTCCCCCTTTTTCCTTACCATGGCAAGTTTTTGTGAAATAACGTCGATGAGAAGAAAAAAGAAGGCATTAAAAGACTAGACCTTCCTAGTCCAACCTTAGACATTCTAAGATCCTTTTTCAAATCTACTCCCACTTCACACCTCGGAATGCACTGTTCTTATAGAGAGAGAGAGGCGCTTTCACATCTTCTTAAGCCGAAATAGTTGGGGAGCGCAAAGGTTTCCTTTTTTAAAGTACTTCGGGGAACAAATTTAGTGGAGACAGGGGTAAGGCTTGTAGCTTAAAGGATTAGAGCACGTGGCTACGAACCATGGTGTCAGGGTTCGAATCCTTCCTTACCCATAATTGGCCAAAAGGGGAAGGACCCTTTCCTCTGGGGGTAGGAAAATCATGATTGGGATAGAGGACCCAAAGTTATAGAACTTAGGTGTAGGTATTTTGTCGAAATGGAATGACCTTACCTTACTTCTCTTTTTATTTACTTTATATTTCTATTTAAAATATTTCTATTTAAAAGTAATAAATAATATTAATAAATATATTAAGTAATAAAAAAATCATTTTTTCCATAAATGGTTCCTTTTTTTAAATGAATTAATCCATATATTTTTTTTGTTTTACGCCTCATAATTCTTCCTTAGCCAGGCTTGGGCAGTAGAGCAAGTAAAGTATTAGTAGCATAGCTGCATTCCTCGTCATTAATATGTTTACTTGCGATAATTGTGGCCTCTTGGGAGAATTGATGACTGAATTTTTAATGCACTTGCTAGTACTAGTACATTTGAGAATTCTTAATTGGTTAGTTTAAATAGTCCCAGACTGTAGAACAAAGGAGTATCTCGAACCTAAACCGAGGTATTGATGATGATTCTCAAATATCGAAGAATAGAATGGGATACGATGAGATAGAATGCAATAGAAACAAAGACATGCGGAACGCGACTCTTAATGGTCAAAGTGAACCCTTTCATTCCAAATTCTTTAATTCGAAATGAATTAAATCTCCTCAAGCAGTCATTATTATAAATAAATTGATACGTAATCAAAATATCAATATTATATTTATTGTAGTATATTTCTAGTAATTTTTTTTCAAACAGAGTTCATAAGAATTGTTTCATCAACTTCTTTTTTAATTATGTCAAATTATACATTTTAAAAATTTTAATCAATTCATTAAATTAATTTATCTCGAGCTGAACACAAACATCTTCTAATTAACATAACTTACACTTAACAAACCAGCTATAATAATAATAATAATAATAATAATAATAATAATAATAATAATAATAATTGATAAATAAAATCAAGTTAACATCCATAATATAAAAGAATTCATAAATGTCAGCATGAAAGTATGTAATGAAATTGTTGACCATCGGTTATCATCATTAAATATGATTGTGGATTCAATTTTTTTATAAGGATATTTTTTATGATTTTAAAAATATTTAAATTAATTAAAATATAATATTATAATATTTATAAGAATCCTTTTAATTAAATTAATCGTGATAATACAGCATTCTCATGATTATGTAACTCTGGAACCAAATATCATCTAAAGTTGTATTTAAAAATAATACTTCAATCCTCAATTGGACAAGTTCAGATTTAAAATTAAAATTTATTTATTTAATGTGTTAAGATCAAATATTAAATTAAGTGAAAAATTATTGAATTTGTTAAATGAAAATTACCTAACTAACTACATTAAATAGCTACTCTTAATTTAATGGAATTTTATTGGATAAATATATTCAACAATTTATCTATTTCTATAATAATTTAATATCTGATATACGTTACATTATTTAAGAAATTGATATAATTTTTTAAAAAATTATAATTAAGGATACTTTTAAGATTATACTATTTTAATATTTTATAATAACATTTTTATATTATTAATTACATTTAGTTATTAAAATAAAAATTATTTAAACATCATAAATTTGATATTTAATAAATTTAACAGTAAATACTTCAATATTATCAAACATCCCTTTTTACGTGTGTTATGACGCAACCGAAATAAATTTAACTTCTTAAAAACATTTGTAGACAAAAAAAATAAATTGAAATAGTGAAAAAAATGTGTTAATTTAGCATGCAGTGTTCCCATCCTAGTGTGAAATGGGGAGATCTAAGTACTAATTTGGTAATTGCAAACTTGATGGGGGCACGTGGCAGTCTCTACCATCAGATGATACGTCATCCCACTTGCCCCGATTCGTATAGCTCCGAGTCCCCGACACATGCGGTTCATTTTAAAAGGCCTCTCTCTTATACATTTCCTCGATTTCTGCTTTTAATCTCTCTTTCCTTATTGCTTTTTCTCATCCTCCGGCGACAATCCCAGGGTCCTTTGAGTTTTCTCGCCGGTAAATCGTTTTCTCTCTGCACCACTTCGAAATTTTCTTGACTTAACTCGTCTTCGATCTCAAACGACCATGAATCCTGAATAGTAAGTGCAAATTTTTCTTCACCGTTAAAATATCTGCTTGATTCTAGCTCCATAATTCTGGAAATCACGTATATTTTCTTTCGTTTATTTGCCTATCTAACTATTTCAGATCTGTAATAGTTTAACTGTCCAAAATAATTGGTTATTTGTGTTAATTAATGGCTAATTCAATTTATTGTTCCTTCTTCCTTGATCCGTGTCTTATCAAATTTGCTCCGGAAGATGTAGTGGATCATGTTTCTGAAACTTCCTTGCTGATTTAGATCTATCTGTTTAAAATATAGATCCATGTTAAAATGTTCAATTTCTGATCTGGTTGCTATTCAGCATTCAAAATATTTCTCTCGTTTAAGAATTTAATATACCAGAAATGATTCTTTGTTTGTAAGCATGATATTACTGCTGATTACGCTGGTATGTAGTGAACTATATTGGCTTGTTCATTAGCGATACACACGAGAGTATTAAAGACCGGAGGATGATCACATCGACTGTGTATAGGACTAGCTTAAATAAATAATAAGCAGAGGAACAAGATGTTTGTTTTTGTGTTGCTGATAATGATTAGTTATAAAGTATTGTAACTAATATCTGATATCTGATTAGTTATCTGGTTTGGAAGGTAGTTGTTGAAGTTATACTGATATCTGATTATCCCTCAACTTGTTTGTGGCTGCCGTTCATGTGATAGTGTATTACTAGCGAGTAATAAATCGTCTTCCCCAAAAATAGGTTGATCATATAATCTGAAGGCATAGTTGGCAAGATGATATCCTTGCCTTAATCTAGACTAGGGGAAGACAAAAGGCAAGTGAATCCTGCCCGGTTCTATACAATTCTCCAGTTATTTACTGTCATGAATGATTCCATAAATCTCTGCTTGTTTACATTCTTAGCTCAGCCCAGTCTAGGTTATATTTAGTGGACAAATTTGATTGTGTTTTGTTGATGTGCTGCTATTTATTACTTACCGAAAGGGATTGATAATAGTGGTCTATTCCTGTTTTTCTTTCTGATGGTAGAATTGCCTTATTTTTTTCTTTGCAGTGACTATTTGTTTAAGCTTTTGCTTATTGGTGATTCTGGTGTAGGCAAGTCATGTCTTCTTCTGAGGTTTGCTGTAAGTTTTGAGGCTGTCCTTTTCTTGTTTTTCTTTGCTTGTCCTGTGTTATGTGTTAGTTTATTATCTTTTGGAAAGAACTTGATTTGTTCCACTGTTCAGTAAATTATTGAAATTAAGATTTACTAAATAAATAGAGTATCAATCAATTATGTGCTCAGGCATTATATTATTTAGTTGTACTTCTGAGTTTTTCTGAGCATTAAAATATGTTGATGATGTCTATCAGCTGGAGATTGCAATGTTGAAGATAATTTCTTACACTTTTGGGCTTTATATTGTAGATGTTACCATCATGTACTGATGCAACAAACCTGAGAAAATTTTACTCCTTGAAATAATTGTTTGTATGAGAATTCTACTTTCTGACACTTCCTTTTATTGTCGATCAGGATGATTCATACCTTGACAGCTATATCAGTACCATTGGAGTTGACTTTGTAAGCTTTCATATCCACCATTTAAATCTCATCGGCTGGTTATTTGTTCACAAGTGTGTGACTAATTATTAACAATTTAACCATGCTTTCTTCTGTAGAAAATTCGCACTGTGGAACAGGATGGAAAGACTATTAAACTTCAAATTGTAAGCGCTGACATTTGTGCATATTATTGAGATGTTAAGCTTTGTTATATAGTCATTTTTTGTAGGATGTGTTAATTCTTCCTGTTATTATCTAATCTTCTTGAGTAATCTTCCTTGTATATATTTAATTATCTATGTTTTCTTTTTTTAAATCCAGAAGTTAGTTATATGCTAACAATTACATTTGAGGGCTGAACATATGCCATGTTTCCAAGTGAACTGGTTTTTCAACTCCCTAACATACCGTACCCTCCCCTCAAAAAATAGATCTGGTTTGTTACATTACTATATTCTGTAATAATGCAATTTATTTTTTGTGCTTTTCTATGGACATGCAGTGGGACACAGCCGGCCAAGAACGCTTCCGTACAATCACTAGCAGCTACTATCGAGGGGCTCATGGCATTATTGTGAGCCTTAAAACTGGCCCTTCCACTATTTTTTTTTTTTGGGGTGTTGATTGTGGGGGCAGTGGTGTAATCCCTTTGGCTTTTTGGGTAGGTTGTTTATGACGTGACTGACCAAGACAGCTTCAACAATGTGAAGCAGTGGCTGAATGAAATTGACCGTTATGCTAGTGAAAATGTTAACAAGCTTCTAGTTGGAAACAAGTCTGATCTGACAGCGAATAAAGTAGTGTCCTATGAGACGGCAAAGGTAATTGATAATTTCCAATTTGACATTATATATGTATTTCTGAAACACATCTGATGAATTTATTTCCTTAGCCTCAAAGTATGATGCTTGAGCTGGCTATTTTATCCTTTCAGGCATTTGCGGATGAAATCGGAATCCCATTCATGGAAACTAGTGCTAAAAACGCCACCAATGTGGAACAGGCTTTCATGGCCATGGCAGCTGAAATCAAGAACAGGTGACCTATTTTTTGTTGTGAAGTCATATAGTTAGATAGGAAATAGCATCATCCTATTTTTGTCAGGCAATGGTTATGAAGTGTTTTGTTTGGGCTGATGGATGATTTTTTTGTTTGTCTATTGTTCTTGTCAACAGAATGGCCAGTCAGCCAATGAGCAATGCCAGGCCTCCAACAGTTCAGATTCGGGGACAGCCAGTGAACCAGAAGTCAGGTTGCTGCTCGACTTAGAGAGAAGTATTGGGGTCTAGACGTTTATGTGTTAACTAGTTTTTCTTTAAAAAAAATTTTTTTTACCGCCTATAATGCTTTTATATTAAGATTGTTCGTCATGATTTACTACTTGTATTCAGCACTTTGTTAAAACTTCCATTCTTTCCAATGTAATTTGATTTTAAAAAACATTTGTACAAAATTAGGATTATTGTTGAATAGCAGTATTTGCCTTTATCTTCCTCCCAGCTTTGTTGTCCGCGTGCTTTGCGATATTATTTACTCGCCTCCGTTTTTGGGGATGGCGTGTTCAATTCAGTCGTCCCAATCTTTACTAGAGCATCTGGTAAAATTCACGACAGATATGCGGGGAAATGAAAACGTTGGCTTGTAATTATGAATGAATTCATTGCGGTTTTCTTTTACCGCTTTCCTACCGTGTATAGATTCTACAGAAATTGGACGTAACGTGCGGTTCATAAATCAATGATATGAATGCAGTTTCATACCAATGGCGCAAGAGCATGAAAGAAGAGGGCGTTCATTCATTCATCTCGTCTTGTTCTGTATATGAATTGGATGTACCGTGCCACCTGATTCTGTCAACTAAAATTATGATAGAAGTAGTATGGGAAGTGTAACTTTCCAGGAAGTAGAAATTTAAAAATTGTTTGGTTAGAACGTTTAAAATGAAAGAACCCTCGCGCAAATCAATTGATTCTGGTAAGAGAAAGTTTTTATCATCTATAGATAAAAGGTCAAAACTTTGTCCCTTAACTTCATATTAGTGTCATTCTTATCTAAATTTTTTTTTGGACAAACTTCTCCCGTAACTTTAAAAAGGCCTGCTAATTCACTCACAATTCTAATCCTGTTGGTTTTGCTAATGGAAAAATTATTGTTGGCATCCTACGTGGAATGAAATAAATTGACAATAAGGGTTCATTTGGTTTAGGAGAAAATAAAATTTTTAAAAAATACTTTTCTAAGAAAACATATTTCTAAAAAATGAAATGATTTTTTGTTGTTTGGTGCGTAAAGAAAAAATATTTTTTGGTGTTTGGTGCACAGAGAAAAATTAATTCCGTTTAAAGTAAATCAAAATTATTTATTTCAAAATTATTATAATTTTACGTACTTTTTAAAAAATATTTTTTTAATAAAATTTTTATCATTTTTTATGTTTAATAGTCCAATAATGACTTATTTTCAATAATAAAATATATATCAAAGGTATTACAAAATCTTATAGATAGGTTCATATAATTAATTTAATTAATTATTATAAAATATTATATAATAGAGCATCCATCACAAGGAAGAAAAAAAAATATTTTAGTGAATATTACATGAAAATGTGTACTAGACTTTAATAAATAAAAATAGAGCATTTATCATAAAAATATTTAATAAATAAAAATAAATTCTGCTCATAATTGCAATTGTATAACAAGGTGAGAAAGCAGAAAGCTTAGGCTTGGACTTGGGCTTGGACATGGATGTATTGAATAATAAAGAAAATGAATTTCGTTTTTCAAAATGAAAAATTATTTTTTCAAAAAATAATATAACTTTCTAATTGACCAAAATTTATTTTCTTATTAACCAAAATTTTTGAATGTCCAAATAATGGAAAGTTGGAAAATAAATTCTAAAAATTCATTTTCCCTCCAACCAAACAGATCCTAATTAAATAAAAAAATTCAATTTTCTCCTAATCCTGCTGCATCAACCTGCTCAAATGAAAAGCTTGCGTTTAAATAAAAAGAACAACATTTACACTTGCCACTTAAGTCATCGACTAGGTACTGCATAATTCAAAGAAATGTACTTGTATTTTCTTCATAAAATTCTCAAGCTCGTTCATGCATCCATGCCGACTGTAGAATTCAATCATGCAGTCATAGTGCTCAAGCCGAGGCAGGACACAATATTCATCGGTCATTGATTTTACGCAATGGAAACCAAAGTTAACAAGTTCTTCTTCCATACAAGCATGCAAAATACACTGAAAAGTCACATCATCATGCTTGACGCCTTCCTTCAACATCTCTAAATGTCCCCTAAGAACTTAAAAAACAATACCAAAGCATACCGAAGGCAACGACATTTACAGTACATGTAAATCAAAACACTTTCAATAACAAGATCTATTTTATATCCGTGTCTAATTATGAATCCATGAATCTGTTTTCCTTGGCAAAGGTATTTGCACATCCCGCCAGAAGGATTCCAAATGAATATACATTCGGTTGTTCTCTCCCATGGCATCTCTAAAAATATTGTCATTGCTTGTTGGCTGAAATGATGACGAGCATAACTAGTCAACAAATCATTCCAAGAAATCATGTCACGCCAATAACTGATTTGTTTAAACCTGATATTACATGGACACGATAACATTTACACACTCGCACAGCAGAGGACACAATAAATGGAGAGATTTATAATTCTTCATTTACTATTCGATTGATTGTATCACGGTACAAAATGTTGTGGCCTTTATAGGCATAGTTTTACAATAAAAAATAGCAAACCTATTGCAGAAAAAAGCTTGCATGAGTTGTTGCAATTTTTAGCAATACAGTGCTCATTTAATACATCATGCCACCAAGTTTTAATGGTTAAACATACAACTTTGCAACATGGTTTCCCATTCCCTGTAGTGGGGTGCCAACAAGTTGATTTAACTTTTTTTGACATTGCCTCCCTTAAATCGAACTTGTAGAATTTGTCATTCCAAGCAAATTCTTCATCTTGTAAAATAATTCAACTTTTAATGGCTCCATAAAAATATTAGTAATTTGTTCTTTGGTGTGATAGTAATCAATCAAAACTTCTTTCTCAACTACCAATTCTCGAATCTTATGAAATCAAACATCTATGTGTTTGGAACGCCCATAAAAAAATAGATTTTTGCAAAGTGCAATAGTGGATTTAGTGTCACAAAATATTTTTGTGGAAGTATTCTGCTTTTAATGTAACACGTCAAGAATTCCCCTTAGCCATATTACTCATGTAACACAACTAGATACTGTTATATATTCTGTTTCAGCTGTAGAAAGTGCCACAATGGGTTGTTTTTTTTTTAAAATAAAGATATTGTGCCTGAGCCAAGATGAAATACATCTCCTAATGTGCTTTTCCTTGTTTCAATGTCTCCAACTCAATCATTAACTATATATCTAACAAGTTTCACATCATTAGTACCATTATAAAAAATTCCATTAGTCAGGGTATCTTTGATATAATGAAGAATTTTTTTGCTGCTTGTAAATGATAAACATATTGCTCTTCCATGAACCTGCTCAGTAATCCAACTCCGAAGGCTATATCTAGTCTAGTTGCTATCAAGTATTTCAAACTTGTAATTAAACTTTTGTAATGGGTTGGATTCACCTTTTACCTTTATCTTCTCTGACCAATTTCAACTTTTCTTCAATTGGAGTTGAAACAGGCTTTGAATTTTTCATTTGAACTTTCTTCAAAATATCATTAGCTTATTTCTTTTATTATAAAAATCCTATCATTTTTTTGAACAAATTCAATGCCAAGAAAATAAGGCATTAAGCCTAGATCAATCATTTCAAAATAACTCATCATATCCTCTTTAAATTATGAAATCATTTTTAAATTATTTCTAGTAAAAATTATATCATCAAAATAAATACACACAATGAAAATATCTCTAAGATCAACAAATTTGATATATAAAGTGTGCTCAAATGGACATCTTTGAAAATCATATTGAGCAAAATAGAAATCAATCCCCTTATACCACACTCTTGGTGTTTGTTTTAATCTATATAAAGCTTTCTTCAATTTGTAGACTTTCTTTTCTTTCCTTTGATCATATATCCTGCTGGTTACTTAATATATACTTCTTCTTCCAAAGTGTCATTAAAAAAAGCAAACTTAACATCCATTTGATATATTTTCCATTTATTTTGAGCTCAGAGTGAGATAATTATATGGATTATATCTAACCTAGCAACAAGAGTAAACTTTTTAAAGTAATCAATAACTAACTTTTATTTGTATCTTTTTGCAACCAACCTTACTTTGAAGTGATCAATCCCACTATTGGGCTTGTATTTTATCTTGTATACCCACTTTACTTTAATTGGCCTTTTATCTGTAAGCAAATTTGTTAGCTTCTATGTTTTATTTTTCTCTATTGTATGAATTTCTTCATCCATGATTTTTTTTTAATGCAAGTTGTTTGATGCTTCTTGAAAATTCACTAGTTCATAATTTGCAAACAAAGCAAAATTGATAATCTGTTTATCAGATAGATCATTATCATTGTGTATAATGTAATCTTCCAATATGATTGGTAATTGATGATATCTTAGAGGTAGACTAGATGATTTTGGTTAAGATGTTAGTTTTGTCTGTCTATTTTCTTCTTCATAATTTTTAAAAATCACCATTGGCACCTTTTAGACTTTTGAAAACCAGTCCCAGATTCCTTCTTCATTAAATGTTACATCTCAGCTTATAATCACTTTCTTTGTTTCTGGATTATATAATTTGTATGCCTTTGAATTCATACTATAACCAATGAAAATGCATTTCTTGCCTTTATCATCTAGTTTCTTCCTTAGCTAGTTCGACACATGGACAAATACAATACATCCAAAGACTTTAAGATAATGTATTGAAGGTTTCCTTCCATTCCATGCTTTTTTAAGTGTTTTATCATAAACATTTTTTATTGGTCACATGTTCAAAATGTAAATTGCATAAGCAACTACTTCTATCCAAAATTCTTTATATAGTTGTTTAGATTTTAGCATGCATTATACCATATCCATGATTGTTTTATTCTTTCTCTTAACTACTTCATTTTGTTGAAGAGTGTATTTGGTGGTCAACTATTGTTAAATTCAATGCTGTTTGAAGAAATTTGCACAAGCAAGGTATTTTTTACCTCTATTTGTTTTTAGATCTTTAATCTTGCAAACACTTTGTTTCTTCACAAATATCTTAAATGTCTTGAAGGCATCCCAAGCTTCTGATTTTTGTTTCAAGAAATATACCTAGGTCTTCATATTAAAATTGTTAATGAAAGTAATGAAATACTTATTACCACCATATGTTGGTATATTAATTATACACAAATTTGAATGGACAATCTCAAGCAGCTTTCTTGCTCATTAAGACTTTCCAATTGAAAATGTTTCCCTGTACTTCTTGCCTAATTCACAAGTCTCATATACACCATTAGGAACATTTACAATAGGCAAACCAGACACAAACTCTTTCTTTGACAAATAATTCAATCCATAATCATGAAAATACCCAGACGCATATGCCATAGCCAATCATCATCAAGAATCTTAGAACTTAGGCAAGAAAATTTTTCATGTTGAATTTTTTATGGAAATATTTAGTTTGAAATCATTTTTACTTTGGTAATAAATCTCTCATTCTTGTCAAACATTGTGTAGTATCCTTGATGAATTTACATGTCAAAACCTTTCTCTAACAATTGTCCTATACTTAATAAATTATGATAAAAACTAAGAGCATAGAATACATCAAAGATAAAGTTTTAAGAACTATCTTTCAACCTAATAGAAACTTGATTTTTTCCTAAAATTGGAATATTTGTATTGTTTGTATTATTCCCAAATTTAACCATTGATTTGATAGTTTTATCTATTGAAGAAAATAACTCCTTTTTCTTACACATATGATTATTACAACCAGTATCTAAATACTAGATATTTTAATCTTCTACAAAGTAACTACTTGTCAAAAATAAACTTTCTAAGTTATCAGAACTCTTACCAATATCTTGGTATTGGTTTGTTGTAATATGTGCTTAAGTGTTGTAGTTGTTTTGAAATTTGAATCTATAATCTACAGCTTTGTGTCAAAACATCCTACATGAAAAATAATTAAAATTAACTTTTTCTTGGTAATTATTAGCTCTCCTTTTTCCTTGATTAGTGGGCTCAAAATTTTATGTCCACCTCTTCTTTAGCTAGGTAGTATGAAAATGTTGCCTCTTTCTTGATAAAAATTGTTGCTACATCCTCTTCCTTTAAAATTTCCTTTGCCTTTACTTTAAAGTTTCTTCTTCCCCCATTATTGAAGTCATGATCTCTTCCTTTTCCATTTTGACTTGATTTGACAATGTTGTTTAAATTCACCAAACTCTTTAAAGCTTTTTTTTTTCTCTTCTAGAATTCTGCTCATATGGTTTTCATACTTCCCTATAATCCTGCAATTGTCATTATATTTGTGTCATGTGACTCTATTATTATAGTTGCTACATGGTCAAATTTGATTAGCATGATGCAAAGAATTTTTTTAACCACCTTATTCTTTGTTATTTCTTCTTTATATATTCTCATTTTGTCAACAAGGTTAGTAATATGGGAAAAATATTGTTCAACACTTTTTGAGTTGAACATTTCATACCTTTCATATTCTCTTTGCAAGGACTATATTTTGGATTTTTATGCCTTATCAACGCCTTTATATCATAACTTTAAAATATCCCATGCTTCTTTGACTATTTTGGCATTGCTATTTTTTTAAACATTGAGTAATCAATTCCTTGTTGAGTTTGTGACAACGCTAATTAATCTCTCCTCTAGGTAGATGTATCAACTTGGTTCAACAAAACTCTAAATATTGTGAGCCTTAAAATTTTCCAATAGTTATAATCAAGTTTTCCATCTAATTTAGGATCAAACCAAATAATATTGTAATTGTTTGCCATATCTCACTACTAGCTAAATAACATTTTCATAAAATATTACAAATATGAGAATACCCTTGTTCCTTACAAACACTAAAAAAAGGGGCATTAGACTTAACCAACTCTAATACCAATTTGATATCATATGAACATGGTAACATTCATACACTCGTACAATAGAGGACACAATAAATGAAGAGATTTTTAATTCTTCATTTACTACTCAATTGATGTACAAAATGTTATGGCCTTTTATAGACATAGGTTTACAATAAAAAATAGCAAACCTATTACAAAAAAAAAGCTTGAATGAGTTGTTACAATTTTTAATGGTGCGATGCTTATTTAATACATCATGCCACCAAGTTTTAATAGTCAAACATACAACCTTGCAGTGTGGCACCAACAAGTTAATTTAACTTTTTCTGACAAAACCAAAATCTAACATTTTTCAAGTTCCCACATTTACCATACATGTTAAGAAAGGCATTACTAACCATAAAGTTGCAATGGAAACTATGTCTATATATGTACTTGTGAACCTGTTTGCTTATTTAATCATTTGAAAGACCAGCAACGACATTTAAGATCAAAGAAAGAATGAAATGTATTTGTATTGATTGGAGTATAAGAATCATTTTTTCCTTTGAGATATCTTTCCTCGCACTTACCAAAATTTTCTTTTATTTTAATGTATAGTCTGAAGAACTAATTTCTTGATTATTTTTGGGATTTCTTGCGGACCTTCATGCGAGGCCGAGCATATGTCATTGGATAATGAAACAAGATCCATCTGGAATTGGAGTCATGCCACTATGTGTTTTGCCTTGAGCTGTAAAGTAGCAATACACTAGTAAATTTAAAAAAGGACAAAGAATTATAACCATAAAAAATTTTTGTAACTCCATTAGAATAGAAGAAAACTTTCCAACAAAAAAGTTTATCGCAAAGGACTTACTATTACAATATTGAAAAAGATAAATCTATAACTGAGAGAAATATACCTCACAAACATCAACGTCTAAAGCCGAGTATAAAGACATGTCTTTAATTATATATATGCTTTTTTGATAGAACTAGAAATAATTATATAGGAAGATAACATATACACCAGTCAGAACCCAAGTGCTTTGAAGCACAATACACACAAAAAAAAAACTATCATCGACATTAGAGTGGAGGGAATCAAAACACTATGAAACTTCTTGATGCAACAATATGATTTTAGAATTTTATGCCCATCATGATATGCCCCACGGTAAAATGATGGAGAGGTGAGCAATTTCATAACTTTTAGAATGTTAGAATATGAATAAAATGAAAATTAAGTCACCACTAATCATAATTTTAATGGTGTGATTAGAATATTAAAAGAGATCTACATTTCTAAAGTTTAGATTTAAGAATTGATTATATATAGAAAAGGCATTAACACCTTATAATGTCTATTCAAAAAATAATTACTTATTTATTCTAATTCTATCTTTTTCAATGAATTATAATGTTCCTGATTGTAATATATATTTTTTTTCTAAAAATATGATTGGTATGTTTCACTTCATATTTCATTATATTAAAAGTAATATATGATATTTATAAGAGTAGGTGGCATAAAATTATTACTTTTCGAATAATATATATATGCTTGCATCAATTTTTACAAAGCAATATTTATGAAAATATGTTTTTTTTAAAAAAAATAGAGAAAGAGACTTTTTAAATACCACTAACACTGCAACAATATTCATATATTCTAATTAATTTTATTTTTGAGGTTTTATAAAATATTAATATGATTATTTTAATTTTAATTAATTTGATTTGGTGTCAAATCCTTCCAAATTTATAATAGGATTTAGATAAAAGAGAAATGCTTTAATAATATTAAGTACCATAATAATCATATTTTCAATCAAATTACTTAATTTTGATATGTTATAGGCATAAATTTTTATTATGTTTGAAATATTTTTATATTATTATTTTTTGATGTTTTTATTTCATTATTTTTGAAAGATTTCTATGCTATCATTTTAGAAAAAAATTTATTTTATTATTTTTGAAATATTTTTAATCAAATAATTGTAATATAGCTTTTAAAATAATAAGATAAAAAATTATTTTTAAGTAATTTTATTTATTTATTTACTTTGAAATGGTATCAAATCAAATAAATTTTTAAAAATTTAGAGTATCAAATTTGTTCAATTTTATAATCAAATCTTAATAAAGAAATTGTGTAAAAAAATTGAAATCATATTAGCATTTGGAATTAATTTTCATGTTATCTTGTAAATATTAAAGTATCAAATTTGTCCAACTCATGGTTAAATCTAAATAAAAAAATTGATCAAAAAATTAATTTCATAATTTTAATATTATTCTATAACTTTTAAAAAATCAAATTTATCTAACTTCTTAGCCAAATTTCAATAAAAAATTTATTCAAAAAAATTAAAATCATAATTTCAATATTATTGTATAATTTTTAAAATATTAAATTTATCTAACTTCATGACTAAATTCGAATAAAGAATAGTCTACAAAAATTGAAATTATATTTATTTTACTTTCAATTAATTTTAATGTTATTCCATAATTACAAAATATATATTTTTTAAAAATAATAAATAGGGACACAATAAATTATGAGTGCACATATAAGTTCAATAAAGTAAAATAAATTAAAACATGTCATATATAAAAAATGATGAATATAAAATAATTTTTATGGAATAATATTGAAATCTTTTAATTTTACAGAATTATCCAATTTAATTTTTAAAATATCTCTTACCTTAAAAATATTAAAATAAATTAAAATTTTAAATTATTTTAATTTATTCTATTATAAGAATCGCACAAAATAATTTTCTAACAATATCATTAAAACACAAAAAACATAAAAAGAAGTTTTATTTAAGGGTAAACAATAGTAAAAGTTGAAAAAATAAAATAAATAAATAAATGAAAAGTCGAAAAGTGGACAAGGAAGCAACCACCTAAGGAACCCATCTGACCGGTTCTTGGAAATGAGATGGCCTTGTGGGAAGATTTGATTTTGTCCAGCTTTGTTTCATCTTCTCCTTCATATTCCTAACTCTGCAGAGGTTAATTAGGTGATTGAAGCAAATAGTAATGGAATTAGAAAGACCCCACTGGGCCTCAAACAATAACAGCAGCACAAGCAAGCTCTTCGTTTGCTTCAGTTTTCATCTTTCTTCCTCATCCATAAAGTTCTCTTCCAAGTCTCTTCTCACCCCAAGCCGCAGGAAAGAACAATTTTAGATTTTTCTATCAACTTCATTAAGCAGAGGCTTAGAATCAAAGGCAGCATTAAAAGTGGCCAAGCTTCTCCGATATTCCCAACTACTAGCAATAAAAGAGGCTCCTTTGAGAATCCAGAGCCTTCTTCTCCTAAAGTAAATCGAAACCAGAGATGGGTTCATCTTCCATTGATAATTTACGAAGCTTTCAAGGTGGTTGGAGTTAAGTTCAATTGCTTGTTTCCATGCTGGTCTTCACGTATGTCAATTGAGAGAGAAAGAGGACGAAGCACTATGTACAATGGGATCAGGCAGCGGCCATGGTAGGAAGAGTTCTAGTAGGAAGATGTAGTCGGTGACTGCAACGGCTGTGAGATGAAGTCACGCAAAGATTCGGCGAGCGCAGGAGATGTGATTAACATTTTAAGCTATCTAATGAGAGCTACGAACAAATGACTTAGCGCCATTGACAATGGAGTCCAAGGCAAAACAACGAATAATGGAAGTTAGTAGTGAAAAGAGCTTGATGCTAGTGGCTAGAAGGCAAAGGGATCCATGTAGATGTGGTACTATAACAGTGTCATTTTTCTCTTCTCCCAGCAACTCTGAAATGGCGAGATGAGATGGCCCACCAAATGAAATATGCTAGGTTGGATATTGAAGAAGATTTTGTGGGAGAGCTGTTATATTAAAATAAAATAAATAATTTATTTGGATATATTTATATGAATTAGTATTAATTAATTATTAAAATATTTATTTAAGTAATTAATTTTATATTTTAACATTAAGTATAAAACAATTGAGCCTTGGTTCAATATGTATGGTTAGTGATAAGTTAGATAATGCATAAGCTTGTATGGATAGAGATCTCAACCTATAACCTTTTAGTGATCAGTGATTTTTTATCATAAGTCTGACCTTAAATAGAGATATCAACGTTATCATTCATGTGAAGTACAATAAAGATTACTACTTCAAAACTAATTTTCTCTTCTCTCTCTATCTGAATAACCTAAAGAGTGAAGTAAGTTACAAACTCTATTCATCTTCATCAATGGCTTCATTAGAATACGCATCAAGTACGCTCACAATTTATTATAAATAATTTGTATATTCATATTAATCGTATTTTCAATAGATGGTATTAGAGTATGTTGATAGTATGGATTATTTGATCGTGAACAATTTTAATTGTCCTGACAAATTTATAAAATTCTTAATTTTTTTCTCTTTTCTTTTTCATACATAAAATCATTAAAATTGGGGGTTTTAGTTTTGAAATATATTGGATCTATTTTTCTTTTGATTGAGCCTTAAATCCTGATCTCAAATACATCAGAAAGAAATATTACTCTATTATTTGATTGTATTAAAATTTATGAATGTTACGGATTAAAATTTTAATTTTTTCAAAAAATTTTATGACCACAGACCACAAAATTTTGAAGCTTTTCCTTCTAAGTAATGCATGAATCTGTGTTAAAATAGGCTAGATAAATTTTTCTAGCATTTGAAAAGGCTAAAAACATAATTTTGGAACTTGAAAACCCCATTAATGACTAAAAAAAGCCATAAATGAATATTATAGAGACTGGTTACTGTGCACATGGGACCTACGTGCTTTTCGAGCTCATGAAAACCACGCACAACATAATTAGTCCTTTCTAGCCAATAGTACGTGGAACTCATGCGCTTAGAAGCGCGTGGGACACATGTGCCTATGGGTGTAGCCAGTTGGTTGTGCACGTGAGGTCATACGCTCAAGCATGTGATTGTCATGCATCATGAAATTGACCGAATGGTTGATTGCACGTAATTTCATGTGCATATGGCTTGTAAGGCTCACACGCCAGTCAAAACTAAGGCAGTACATTGTGCAATCATTCCCACATGCGTGCAGACGCGTATGCACACGCGATGGGCTTTTGAGGCCCAATTTTAGCCCAATTATGTAAAATTTAATTTTCTACTTTTTTGTATTTTTTTAGAATTTTTTGTGGCCAATAAATATTTATTTTAAATTTTATAATATTTATATTGTATAAAAATACATTCTATTTATGAAATTTTGGCCTATAAAAATTTATGAATATTCTTCACATTTTTTCTGGCCTTTGTAAGCAGTTACTCTCACTAGTCATAGGCATAGTTATATTTGTTAAATTTTAAATCCTTAAATTATGTAATTTTATACATATATAGATACCCAAAACTATTTGATTCACACTAATGCTAAATTAGGGATATAATAAGACTATTTATATGAAAATATTATCCTTCTAGGAAATTTGAAAACATATTGTATTAACGATGGATACACCCTTTTAGTGTGACATTATTAATGTAATTTTAGGGCTTGAAGTCTTTTAGATAGGCATGCAGTATTTATAATATTTCAATATTTCTTGTACCATATTGGTATGGCTATATTGATTATATTCTTATATAGACTTTTATAAAAGTCAGATTATGTGGTATATGTAATTTTGTTGATGTCATTTTGTCATATAATTGTTTGACTGGTTTTGTTTAATTAGGAATCTTGTATTATAATTATGTTGGATATGCATAATTAAAATTTTTCAATTTTGTATCATCAGTCTCAGTCTTTCAATAACTATTTATGGTAAAGATTCTTAATAGAATTAACTATGATTAATGAAAAAAAGTCTTTGAACATGTACCTAACAATTTCTTAGGAAGATTTTGCTTTTTAGAAAACTAAAGTTAGTTGATCTTTTGCTTAAGTCTAGTACTGTAGATAAAATTTATTACAAGCAATAGTATGAGTTAAACCAAATTTGTTTGGCAGTGACCAAGTTCACTATTAAGAAAAGGAATTAGAGAAAGTATCCCAAATAAGGACATTGCTATAAAATACATGAAAGCTGTGGAAGAGAAATTCATTTCTACCCCTCTAACTCTAGTGTGTTTTAAGTCCAATAATCTTAATACATCTTCCAAATTTTTGTGGTTAAATTTTGGTGCAACTGTTTATATTGCAAATTCTTTAAAGGGGCTCAAGAACCGGTGAATCCCAAGTGAGAGAGAGAAAACTATCTTGGGAGTAGTAAGGAGTAAGGTTGAAGTTCAATACATAGGATCAGCTTCTTTGTGTTTATCTTCTAGAAATATTTTAAATCTAAATAATGTCATTTACGTACTTTCTATGAGAAGGAATTTGATTTCTAGTTTTATTTAGGATAATTCTAGTTATTCTTTTTGGTAAGCGAGTGGAATGACTAAGATTTGTTATGATTTTGTTGTTTTTGGTATTGACACCTTGTAAAATGGTCTATATTATTTGAATTTTGAATGGTTATCCTATTGTGTCTTTTAATATTCCCATTAATATTGTGATTGGGCATAAACATCCTAAAATGAGTGAGAACTCTTTCATTTTGTGACATTGATGATTAGGTTACATTTTTAGAAAGAGATTAGAAAAATTGGTAAAGTAGGGTGTGTTATTAGATTTAGATTTCTCAAATTTTGAAACATTTTCAAGTGTGGGGTTATAAAACAGAGGTGAGAACATATAATCCAAGTTAAATAAATTAGACTCTAGAACAATCAGTAAATTCTTTATTAGGTACTGTACTAATCAAGAGGTTGCAGATTTTCTTGTCCCACTTATAGTACCAAGATCATCAAATTTGATCGGACATTCTATTTTGAAGATGACTTAGATAGTGGGAGTTCAATATCTAGGGCTATCAATCTACATGACGAAGCCACCATTTTACCCATATCTATTTTGACTCCTTCACTCACTGGAGGAGATAATGTTGACAATCCAGTTTAGATAAATGAAGATCCTCATATTAAAGAACTTGATTAGCCAATTATTGAATTAGGATGTTCTCAAAGGGTTCAGAAGCCTATAATACCGAAATAACTATATTGTATATTTGTAGGAATTTGAATCAAACATTATTGATAGGATAAATCCCATTTTTTTTCAGCAAGCAATTTCAAACTCTCATTTTTCTAAGTAGTAGAAGGTTATGGATGATGAAATTTCCTCTATACATCAGAATCATATGTGGGAGCTTGCTGAGTTATCAAATGGATACAAGTTAGTTAGTTGTAAATGGGTCTTTAAAACTAAACGATGCGCCACTGGTGAAATTGAAAAGTATAAAGCTTAGCTCATAGCTAAAGGCTACAATAAGAAAGAAGACAATGACTATATGAAGACCTTATCTCCCATGTCTACTCAAGATACTTTTAGAATTGTCATGGATCTTATTGCACAATTTAACCTTGAACTTCATAAGATGGATGTCAAGACTGCCTTTCTAAACAGGGATTTACATGAAAAATTCTAAATAACTCAGTTAGATAGTTTTGTTAACCCAGTAAAGAACATCTGGTGTGCAGATTATGGAAATCCATCGATGGACTAAAACAAGCCTCTAAGCAATGGTATTTGAAGTTTCATGAGATTATTGCCTCTTTTGGATTTGTTGAGAATGCTTCAAATCAACTTATCTATCAAAAATTTGATGGGGATAATTTAATCATCTTAGTACTATATGTTAATGATATTTTATTAGCTAACAACTCAATCAATTTTCTAGATGAGTGAAAATGCATGTTATCATACCATATTAATATGGGGGATTTTGGCAAAGTATCTTTTTTTTCCTTACAATTTAGATCCATCATGATAGAACTCGTAGTATTTTGGGTTTATCTCAAGCTAATTAAATTGAACGAGTACTTAAAAGTATTAAAATAGATACCTGTGTATCCAATCTAGTGCCTACTTAAAAAGGCAATACATTGTCTTCATCATAGTGCTTTTAAACTAATATTGAAAGGGCTGAAATGGATAAGATTTCTTACGCTCCTGCTATTGATAGTCTTATGTATGCATAGGTTTACATTCGTTTAGATATAGCTTTTGCTATTAATGTGCTTGGAAGATACTTTAGTAACCCTACGATGGATCATTGGAAAGCAGCCAAGAAAATAATAAGGTATCTTCAAGATACCAAGAATCACATGTTGACCTGTAGATAATCTAATTCACTTAAAGATACTGGTTATTCATATTTTGATTATATCTTATGTATAAATGATTCTAAGTCAATATTTAGCTATATTTTTATGATATCCGGAGGAGCTGTCTCATGGAAAAGTATTAAACAAATACTCATAGCTATCTCAACTATGGAAGCAGAGTTTATCACATGTTATGAGGCCACTTGTCAAGTTGTATGGTTGAGGAAATTGATATATGGCGTGCATTTAGTTGATTCTGTATCATAACCTCTACCAATTTTCTATGATAATTCTTCTGCTATGTGCTTCTCTCAAAACTACAAGAATTCTAGTCTTACTAAATATTTTAATGTTAAATTCCTATTCATTAGAGAGAAGATTGCTGAATCTCAGACTCACGTTAAACATATTCCTAGTGTAGACATGCTAATGGATCCATTGACTAAAGGCTTACCTATAAGAGTATTTAAGAATCAAGTAACTCATATAGGTCTTATTAAATTTTTTGATGAAGTCTTAGTTTAGTGAGAATATGAGATGTGCTTATTTTATTTGATTGATGTCTGAGATTACTTATGTAATAAATTGCTTAGTTCAGATGTTGAAACATTAGTAATGTGTTTGATACATCATTTGTTTCCCTATCGGATTCAATGATTTGAATTATTTCTTTTCTGAACTGTGGTCAAAAGACTAACTTTATTTTGTTGATGTGTGAGACTACTTATGTTATAATTGTTCAATTTGGATATTGAAATATTAGTGATATATTTTATACATATATATAAATCATTTGTTTTCCTTTCGAATTTAATGATTTTAAATTATTTCTTTTCTAAGTTATGGTCGAAAAATTACTTTATTATATTTTTTTTAGATTATGAAATAATTATATTTAAACATCACTTATTTTTCTATTGAATTTAGTGATTCTGTATGATCTCATTCTCTGAACTAAGTTGAAAGCTTAATGTATACTAATTGCTGAATTATTGCTATTTCAAATATTCTATGTAATTAATTAATGCTATCCAAGTAGGAGATCATTATATTAAAATAAAATAAATAATTTATTTAGATATATTTATATGGATTAGCATTAATTAGTTATTGGAATATTTATTTAAGTAATTAATTTTATATTTTAACATTAAGTGTAAAATAGATTAGACCTTAGTTCAATATGTATAGTCTGTAATAAGTTAGATCATGTATAAGTCTATATGGGTAAAGGTCCCAATCTACAACTTTTTAGTGGTCAGTAGTTTCCTATCATAAGTCTGACCTTAAATAGAGATATCAGGGTTATCATTTATGTGAAGTACAATAAGGATTACCACTTCAAAATTATTTTTCTCTTCTCTCTCTATCTGAATAACTCAAGGGATAAAATAGGTTATAAACTTTATTCATCTTCATCAATGGCTTCATCAAAGTATGCATCAGGTACACTTACAATTTATTATAAACAATTTGTATATTCATATTTATTAATCATACTTTAGTGGTCTGTGTTTCCTATCACAAGTCTGACCTTAAATAGATATCAGAGTTATCATTCATGTGAAGCACAATAAGGATTACCACTCCAAAATTATTTTTCTCTTTTCTCTCTATTTGAATAACTTAAAGGACGAAATATGTTGCAAACTCTATTCATCTTCATCAATGGCTTCATCAGAGTATGTATCAGGTACGCTCATAATTTATTATAAACAATTTATATATTCATATTTATTAATCATACTTTCAACAAGAGCAAAATCATGAATGAAGTAGAAGTTAAATTTCCCTCTTGAATTGTTAGAGAAAAGAGAGGATCGGTTAAAATATCAAAATACGACTATTTCATAAACTTTTTTTCGCTTTACCATGGTTTCGAAAGTATTTACCAAAGTACGCAGGGCGCCACACTGTATGGCGTCATTGAGCGCCCGCTGAAGGTGCCTTTCAACATGGCACCTTCAACATGGCCCCGTCGCGCTGCACGAAGGTGCCCTTGGAGCTGGGAGGCGCCATTTCACTTGGCGCCTCCCCTAGCCCCATTTCATAAAATTAGGGAAGGAGGTGGGAGGGCAAATGGAAACCAAATTCGATTCCCCTTAAATCACCTCCTTCCCTAATTTTAAAATTCTCTTTGTATAAAAATATAAAAATAAAAACCAAATTTTTTTCTTCTTTTTTCTTCTTTTTTTCCCTCCTTTTTATATCCTTTTTACATAATAATAAAAATTATATTGTATATATCCCTTGTATTATAGGATAGATATTGTATAAATTGGACCAATATACATAGATGGATTTATGTGTATACATGGCTGAATTTTTTAATTCTTTATTTTTATTTTGTTTTTATTAATTTTCTTGCTTTGTATGATTTCATGTTGATTGCCCGATGAATTTGAAGTATATATAATATATGCATTTTTTTAAATTTATTTTGTTATTTTAGTAATTTTTTTAAACTTCTCTTACGAGCTTGGAGATAATCATTATTATTTCTTATAGTTAATAGGGTATTTTTAGCCTCTTTCTCTAACTTTTAGTAGATTTGTAATATAAATGAGTTTTTATCAAAATATATGTGAATTCTTTTTTTGTCTTCTTTATTTTGGAGGTGCGACTTACAATAACATTTAACATAATAAAATTATGGTTTCATACTAACGTCACACCATTTTAACAATATTTACTATAAATTTTACAGAAGGAAGTGAATATTTTAATTATTATGCATGATATACATGGCCTTGTAAGCAATGCGGATGTAGAAATTTTATACTGTGCGGCAATATTATGAAATGGGGCTGGGGGAGGCGCCAAGTGAAATGGCGCCTCCCAGCTCCAAGGCCTCTCCCAAGTGCAGCGCGATGGCATCATGTTGAAGGGGCCATGTTGAAAGGTGCCTTCAGCGAGCGCCCAATGACGCCATACAGTGTGACGCCCTGCGTACTTTGGTAAATACTTTCGAAACCGCAGTAAAGCGAAAAAAAGTTTATGAAATAGCCGTATTTTGGTATTTTAACCGAGAGGATCCATCCATGACTGAATCTTTATCACTCATAAAGAGGAGAGAAAGACATCAATGAAAGGGAAGGATGGCCTCGAGGTTAAGGGCCGCCCTACTCTCAACCACCCCCTCCTCCTTAATGAATTTGTTTTGTAACTTTATATGCAAGTAACTCACAATTTGATAATGGTTTTGGTGATATTCATCTCCGTTAAGTTCATAGGATATTGGTAGCTAAATTTTCAAATTTCCAACTATAAAATCTACCAAAACAAATTCGGAAGCCACATTTCGCTTATTCACGTAAATTTAAAAGAAAAAAGAAAAAGAGGTCATATAAATAACTTTTTTGACTTTTAATTGTTTTAAAAATTTTTTAAGTTATATTATTATTTGAATAAAATTGAATGTGAATAATGCCGAAATAGGAGCCCATCTTTACAAAGCAACTTCCATAGCTTGCGGGGACCAGTACTTGAAATTACTCCCTCCAATCTGTGTGGATCAATGTGAACTTTAATCCTATGCATTATGACATGAATAATCTGCAGAATTGCCTGCTGAGATGTAATAGTGATAGGAGAATTGTAAATCACTCCAAATAAAGGCTTGCTGCCATATCTAATGATAGCCACCGCCTCTCTGCATGTACTCTGTTTAAAGCCTATATGCTCATCTAAAAGAAGAATCGAACAGTACCACAGGACTTAATAACCACAAAATAAGTATTAGTAACAAAACCCAAGCCTTTTTCAAGCATTGAGGGCTTGACTCATTGGCTGTCCGCAACTCTGCAAAAGATCTGGACACTAACCCGAAGTAAGCATTAGCAGCAATTTTGCATAAATATCGGAGATAGAGTCTTGTTTTGGAAATGGACTTCATTGCGATGAACGTAAATCTGCAATTGACGATCACCAAAAACGAATGAATGCACGTTTCCACTTGATTCTGACAAAAAAACATACTGCATGGGCACATCCAAGGGATGTCTAGCAAGGCAATCTCGGTGTGGTAAAGCATCCTAGAATACTTTCCACAGGAAAACCAGAATTTTCTAAGCTCCCGTTGAAAATGACAGGCACTACTGATATTAAAACTAGAGGAATTTAATCAATTATGCAACAAAAGATTTTACCTTTGCTTTGATGTATAATTGCCACTAGTTGAACCTTCCAGTTCCCAAACCAACATAGTAGGACAATTTCCAAAAGCAAGAGGGATGGGTCGTTTGAGCTGAACCAGATCAACGGGGTATAAACTAAGTACTTTCCTGCCTTGCTCATGATTTCATATTATTGTATGGAGACAAGCCATTTTGTTCAAAAATCTCCTAGGAAGATACATTATATAAATTATAGAACATGTTTTATGTATGTTAGTGTATATTCTTGCTTCCAATCTTCAATTTAGGTTTAGTTCTCATCAGACCTAAATTACACTTTTTCACTACAGATATTAATACAATAACTAGATGTTGTTTCATCAGCTATATAATTTCTCTCTTTGCACCTGATTTACTACCTCTAGTATTCTTGTCTCTCTAATAACAGTATGTTATTTACTCCTAACATGTGCCTAGACAGACTTCATCCTTCCAGGATTGAAGAATAGAAACCACTGAATCTTGAGCGCATAAAATGCACACCTCTAGTCAATCACCATTTATCATTAAAAATCTGAAAAAGAAAAATATGGAAGTATTGTCAAAATATCATTTGAATTAACTTTAAATTAGGTTCACCAATATAGTTTATAAATAGAAATACAAAATTATTTTTACTCAATTTAACTAAAAATCACTTTAATCTTTTATATTCAACATGAGTTTGAGAATTATAATAAATATAATTTATTATTAATGAAACATAATTATATAGCAAATAGAATGAGTATTATATAAAATTATATAAAATCAATATTAAATATTACATCATAAATATAAATTGAAAATATAATTATAATAAAAATTTAATTATAAATAAAATTATATTTATTATATATATCAATTTCATCATTTTTATTATTTTAATTTTCAAATACAAAAATAAAAGTTTATGTATTTCTTATCTATTTATATAAATTTGATAAAATTGATTATTTAACTAATATTTTCTTCATTTAAATTATATTCAAATTAATTATATTAAGATAATTTAAGATACACACATATATATTAATTTTTTATATAAGTCCATTTTAATTTTTTATAGTAAAATAAAGAAATAAAAAATATAAATTTAGAAAAATTATAATATAAAGAGATATTAGAAATTCAATTTTAAAAAAGATAGTTAAGAATAATTATAGTTTATTAATATTTTTATTTGACTACAATCTTATTTTGATTTCTCACTAACTTTCACTTGTATCAATTTTATTCCTAATAGATATTTTGTATCGATTTTATTTTTTATAGATAATAATTTGATTATCTTGATCCCTTCGCTAGTATTTTTATTATTGGGTTAACGGCTATACAAGCAAAAAACCTAAAATAGTAAATAGATAAAATATGAGATATAAAATTGATACTAAAAATTTGTGAGGAAACAAATTGATATAATTTTTATTTGTGTGAGACATAAAATAAAAGAAATTAAAGGTAAATTAATTTATAACAACTTAAATATTAATGTCTAATACAAATTTAAATATACATTTTTATGTATCTGTTAACCCACCAATAAAATTTTTAAATTTAAAATAATTATTCAAAATTGCATACATATAAGAATTAAAGCTAAAATTTTTATTTGCTAAAACTATGATTTCTATGAATTTTTTTAAGTAATTCTATTAAAATGGATTTGTGTTGTGTAATAATTTAATTTATTATTGAAAATTAATATTTAATTTATTATAAAATAATTTAAATTTTTTAAATTATAATATCTATTTGAATGCTTATAGATACAAGTTGTATTATTTGGTCTCTCACAAATTTTTACTATCAATTTTATTCTTTACATTATATTTCTCTTATATTAGTCATTCTATCTATTAAATTGTTAACTCATTAATATAATTATTGACCATTTGTAGAGCACAAAATTGATATAAAACATTTGTTAATGGCCAAATTTATAGAAGTGATATTAATTGCAAATCGAAATAATTTTTTAATCTTATATTTTTATATTATAATTTTGGCAAGTACATAATCATTTTAATAATACTTCTGAAAATGTGAAGATTTACGAGGTCAAAGCCCAAACTGAATTCAAATATGGGACATTCCGACCGAGAAAGTGGAATCCAATCCAATAAGAATTCAGAAAAGGGCATTGTATCAAAAGGTGCTTACATTCCGTTGCCGGCAATCGAACCCAGGTCTTTCGGGTGAGAGCCGAATATCCTAACCGACTAGACTACAACGGACTGGTGTTGTTCGCGAATCAAACAAAAGTTTAACATAAAAATGTAAAATGCATATTTATAATAAAATACATAACTAAAAAATATATTATATATTACAATAATTGATACCTTATAGAGTTAGACTGAATAGAAGAAATTACATCGAAATTGCTAACTGTAAATGTTGTATTTAAAAATAAAATAATTAATTTTATTAGAAATATTATATGGATTAGCATTAATCAATTATTGAAATATTTATTTAAGTAATTAGTTTTGTATTTTAACATTAAGCGTAGAACAGATTGGACCCTACTTAATGTGTGTGATCCATGATAGGTTAGATCATACATAAGCCCATATGGGTAGAGGTCCCAACTTACAGCCCTTTAGTAGTCAGTAGTTTCCTATCACAAGTCTGACTATAAATAGAGAGATCAGGGTTATTATTTGAACACACAGAAAAATAAGGATTCCCACTCTTCTAAATTTTTCTCTCCCTTTTCTCTCTATCTTGATAACCTAAGGGGCCAAGTAGGTTGTAATTCTACCCATCATCATTCAGATCAGTCATGGCCTTATCAAGTTATACTCCAGGTACACTCATAATTTTATTATGATTAATTACATATTTTGTGATTTTAATTCATACTTCCAACAATTGGTATCAGAGCAATGTTGATAGTATGAATATCTGATTATGAGCAATTTTAATTATTTTGGTAAACCCATAAAATTTCCATGGAATCATCAAAATTGGAGATTTTAATTTTGAAACAATTTGAAATATTTTTTTTTCTCTTTAATTGAATCATGAATTCTGTTTGTATAAAGATGTGAAATATCATACTGTTGCTAAATTAAATTTTGATTTCGAAATTATTGTGGATCAAAGGTTGGATTGTTCGAAAATTTGCCTTGCAGTTTTTTCGTCAGCTAACGATTATTTCTTTGGGCTTATTCTAAAGTTGATGCATGAAACTTATATGCTAGTTTGTCTTATTCCCTTCTAATTATCTGGAGAGCTACAGGAGAAAGTTTAATTATCTCGGTTGTCATGTCATTATGATTTGCACCAGCATCAATTTTGATTGTTCTTGTAGCGCTTTATTTCTCACATTGGTAAATAGTTATTGAATGTTTTCTTTAGTTACAGTTTGATGAACATACCAGTTAGTGTGAGTAATAAAGCAGTCATAGATAATAACACACGGCAGCTTGTTTTCTGTGACATATGCCGTCCAAATTTTTTTCTTTTTGGTCTCTTGTTTATGATGGCTGTGGCACAGATATCAAATAGTATTCCTTATGAATAGAAGGCTAGAGAATAGATGGATTTCAGCCAGCTCACGCGCGCGGCTTGCGCTAGTGTAAATGCGTGTCGCCCGCATGATGGGCCTTAGGGCCTAAATTTTTTTTTTGGCCCATTTTTATAAAATTAAAATTTTATATTTATCTATTTTTAATTTTTTTTGTGACCAATAAATATTTGTTTTAAATTTTATAAAATTTATACTGCATAAAAATATATTCTATTTATGAAATTATGGTCTGTAAAATTCATAAATATTTTTCACATTTTTCCTAAGCTTGTGAGCAATCACTCTCTCTAGTTATAACCATGATTATATTAAATAAATATTAAGCCCTTAAATTATGTAATTTATACATATATGGATACCCAAAGCCATTTAATTCATACCAATGATAAATTAGAGATATATTAAGACTGTTTTGCATAAAATATTATCTTTTTATGATATCTAGGAGCATATTGCATTAATGATGGATACACCCTATCGATCTGACATTGTTAATGTAATTTTAGAATTTAAACTCCTTAGAATAGGCATGCAGTAATTATAATGTTTCAATATTTCTTGTACCCTATCGGTATGGTTATATTGATTACATTTTTATGTAGACTTTTGTACAAGCCAAATCTATGGTACATGTATTTTGGATACCACTTTGTTAGATAGTTATTTGACTGATTTGTTTAATTGAGAATCTTGTGTTGTAATTATGTTATGCACGCATAATTAATAATTTTTCAATCCTGTTGCATCAGTCTCGGCCTTTCAACAACTATCTGTGGTGAGGACTCTTAATGGAACAAACTATGATGAATGGAGAGAGTCCTTGAACATGTACCTGACAATCTTTAAGAGGATTTGGCTCTTAGAGAACCAAAACTGGCTGATCTCTTACCGAGTCTAGTGCTGTAGATAAGACCTATTATAAACAACGGTATGAATCAAACTGAATTTGTTTGGTAGTGATTAAGTTCACTATTGAAAAGGAAATTAGAGAGAGTATCCCAGATAAGGACACTATTGTGATGTACATGAAAGTTGTTGAAGAGAAATTCAATTCTACCTATCTAACTTTAGTGTGTTTTAAGTCCAATAAACTTGAAATATCTTCTAGATTTTAGTGGTTAGATTCTGGTGAAATTGTTCATGTTACAAATTTTTTAAAAGGGTTCAAGAACCAGTAGATCCCAAATAAGAGAGAGAAAAATGTCTTAGGAGTACCAGGTAGTAAGGTTAAGGTTCAATACATAGGATCAATTTCCTTATGTGTGTCATCTAGACATATTTTGGATTTGAATAATGTTATTTATGTACCTTCTACTAGAAGGAATTTGATTTCTAATTCTATTTTAGATAATTGTGGTTATTCCCTTTAGCAAGGAAATGGAAAGATTGAGATTCACAGTGATTTTTGCTATTGTTGGTAATGTCACCTTACAAAATGATCTATATGATTTGAATTTAAAAGATCATCCTGTTGTATCTTCTGATATTCCCATCAATGCTATAATTAGGCATAAATAACTTAGAATGAGTTAGAATTCTTCCATTTATGGGATTAAATTTAGGCCATTTTTCTAAAGAGAGATTAGAAAGATTGGTAAAACAAAGGTATGTTATTAGATCTAGATTTCTTAAATTTTGAAATCTTTTCGATTTTAGGATTGTAAAGTAAATATGAGACCATATAATCCTTAATTGAAGAAATTAAACTCTAGAATAATCAATGGATTCTTCATTAAGTACTGAATTGGATCAAGAGGTTATAGATTTTATTATCTCACTTATAGTATCAAGATAATCAAGTTTGATTAGACATTTTTATTCTGAGGATGGCTTGGATAGTGGGAGTTCAATGCTTAAGGCTATCAATTTATGTGACAAGGCCACCATTCTGCCTATACCTATTTTGATTCTCTCACCACTAGAGGAGATAATGTTGACATTTCAGTACAGATAAATAAAGATCCTTATGTTGAACAATCTAATCAGCTAGCCATTAAGTTTAGACGTTCTCAAAGGGTTTAGAGACTTGCAATACCATATGACTATATTGTGTACTTGCATAAATTTTAATAAATTTATTAGAGTAATTTAATCATCTTAGTGCTTTATGTTGATGACATTTTTGTTAGCTAGAAACTCAATTAATTTAGATGAGTCAAAATGTATGTTATCATGTCATTCTGATCTTAGCAAAAACATCCTTTATTCTTAGAATTCAGATTTATCATGATAGAACTCATAGTATTTTGGGTTTGTGCTAAGCTAATTTAATTGAATGGATGCTTGAAAAATTTAAAATGAACACCTGTGCATCTAGTCCAATGCCTACTTAGAAAGACAATACACTGTCTCAATCATATTGCCCTCAAGTTGATATTGAAAGGGATAAAATGGATAAGATTCTTTACGCTTCCGCTATTAGTAATCTTATGCAAGCACAGGTTTGCATTCGTTTAGATATAGTTTTTGCTATTAGTGTGCTTGGAAGATACTCAAGTGACCCTAGGATGGATCATTGAAAAGTTGCCAAGAAGGTCATGAAGCATCCACAAAGTATTATGAATCATATGTTGACTTGTAGACAATCTAATTTACTTGGAAGTATTGGTTATTCAGATTTTGATTATGCTTTGTACATAGATGATCGTAAGTCAACATCTAGATACATCTTTATGATGTTTGGAGGAGCTGTTTCATAGGAAAGTGTTAAAGAAACACTCACAGCTACCTTAATAATGGAAGTAGAGTTTATCGCATATTATGAGACCACTTGACAGGCTATAAGGTTGAGGAAGTTGATATTTGGCATGCAATTAGTTAATTCTATATCATGATCTCTACTAAATTTTATTGCGATAAGGCTTCTATTTTGTGCTTTTCTCAAAACAATAGGAATTTTAGACATATTGTCCAATTTTTTTATGATAAACTCTTGTTTGTTAGAGAGAAAAGATTGTTGAATTTCAGACTCACATTAAACATAGCCCTAGTGGAGACATGCAAAGGATCTGTTGACTTAAGGCTTACTTATAGGAGTATTTTAAAATCAACTCATATGAGTCTTGTTAAATTTTTATGAAGCCTTAGTTTAGTGGGAGTCTGAGATATGCTTATCTTATTTTATTGATATTTATGACCAGTAATTGCTCATTTTGAAACAATGGTGATATGTTTTATACATATATAAATCATTTGCTTCCCTATCGGATTCAATGATTTTAAGTTGTTTCTCTTATGATATGAGCTGTGGTCAAAAGATTAACTTTACATATATATCAAGTTCCTTTGGGATTATGAGACATTAATTTAACATCACTTGTCTCCCTATCGGATTCAGTGATTCTGTATGGTCTCATTCCACTTATGCAATCATTGCTCAGTAACCTTATATATATATATATCCAGTTCTTTAGGATTATGAGACATTAATTTAACATCACTTGTCTCCCTATCGGATTCAGTGATTCTGTATGGTCTCATTCCACTTTTGTAATCATCACTCAGTTTGGATATTGAAATATTGGTAATATGTTTTATACATATATAAATCATTTGTTTCCCTATCGGATTCAATGATTTTAAGTTGTTTCTCTTCTGAGTTATAGTTGAAAGACTAAACGTTATTCTGTTCCTTTCAGATTATGAGACATTATATCATTTGTCTCCCTATCGGATTCAGTGATTCTGTGTAGTCTCATTCTCTGAATTAAGTTTATAGCTTAATGTATAACTAATTACTTAATTATTGATATTTTAATTATTTCATATAATTAATTAATGCTATCCAAGTGGGAGATTGTTGTATTTAAAAATAAAATAATTAATTTTATTAGAAATATTATATGGATTAGCATTAATCAATTATTGAAATATTTATTTAAGTAATTAGTTTTGTATTTTAACATTAAGCGTAGAACAGATTGGATCCTAGTTTAATGTGTGTGATCCATGATAGGTTGGATCATGCATAAGCCCATATAGGTAGAGGTCCCAACTTACAGCCCTTTAGTAGTCAGTAGTTTCCTATCACAAGTCTGACTATAAATAGAGAGATCAGGGTTATTATTTGAACACACAGAAAAATAAGGATTCCCACTCTTCTAAATTTTTCTCTCCCTTTTCTCTCTATCTTGATAACCTAAGGGGCCAAGTAGGTTGTAATTCTACCCATCATCATTCAGATCAGTCATGGCCTTATCAAGTTATGCTCCAGGTACGCTCATAATTTTATTATGATTAATTACATATTTTGTGATTTTAATTCATACTTCCAACAGTAAAGTCAATAAAACTCTCACCTGAAATTAATTCCGAAAAAGATAATTGTATTTGATAAGATTTGGAGACACACAATCTTTAAATTGTCATTTGTTTCTTTTTCATCTAAAAATATTATCCCTCCTTAGAATAAGTAAGAGCGTGAATGATTACTTATATTAAACATTAATCTAAACTTATTAAATTAGCGAAATAATTTTAGTGCATTTGATATCCGCAAACTAAATGTAAAATTAAATGATAAGTCCCTGAATATATTCAGCATGGGAACACATATTGGATTTGCTAAGCGAGACTTCAACCTCCTAAATATTCAAGAAAATATTACATCTTTAACAATTTTAAAAAGATAATTCTTTGTTTATTATAAAAGTATATAATTCAATACTTAAAATAAAAAAATTTCTTATGTAGGAATTATAACACTTAAAATGTTCAGTATTATTAAACACACCTTAAATTATTCTTGAAAAAAAAAGAAAAATAAGCGCATTTATAAAATAAAACCTGCAATAGTGTGTGTTCTACAAATAGTGACCAATCCTATACTTTGGTTTGTCTTACACCTTTTAGCCTAAGAAATGTCCTCGAAGATAAAATTCTTATTCTTTCATCATATAAACTATATTGGTACGTGATGTGCTCAATGCCTTGCATGCACACGATGACCATATTATCATTGCATCGTCAGTATCAACTTCAACGCGTCTTTCTGAGAGGAAAAGGTAGAAATCTTCCAACCAAGATGGTCTATAAAGACATGCATGAACTTTTTATAAGAATGACAACAAATTTGGACAATTCATTTCTTTGTTTTCTTAAAGAATGCTAACATACATGAAGACTTGGTCAGTTTCCATTTTCCTCGTTCAATTCTTGCCTATTTCGTGTTTTATTGTTTGACATAAATCCCAAGTTTTTTATTTTTTTTCAAACAGATAAATTCCAAGTATTTGGAGCATTCCGGATGTCCTGACTAGTTGATCATGGCGGCTGCATTCTCATAAAAGGAGACCGGATGGAAGCAATAACGAGGTATGAAAAAAATTTGAGGATAACGCTGGATTTGATTGGATTGAATGAAATGAAAATAAGAAAAAAAATGACTAAAAAAATTTGTTTAATAGGCATTATATATGATGAAATTTTTATTTCATAATAAAGTCTTATTATAAAATAATATTTTTATACTTATATTATTCATATTTTTTATATATTTCAATCTCACTATTTATTAATAAATAAAAAATAATATTACTTTTTAATGTTTTTCTGTTTAAATATTGGGATAATTATATTTTAATAATATAATTTCACATAAAATATTTTGTGACTCTTTATAAAAATTATTTAATATAAAATTTGATAAATTAAAATTTCTATATTTTTATTATAGAAGTGCTTTGTTAATTAAAAAATTGATAATAAAATTTAATATTTGATAATTTTTTATTATTGATCATATAATATATTTTAATAATATTAAATTATTAATAAAATATTTATTACTTTTTAAATAAGAATATTATTATTGGTCATTTTATTTTTATATTATTTTAGCATATCAAATATAAAATAGAATAAAATAATTTTTTACATCAAATATGATTATAAAATAGTTATTCATACCAATCAAATGCAACATGAGTATAAATCGAATTTGTACATTTCTTCAAACCGCGACATTTCTATTAAAAATTAATTCAAGCAAGTTTCGTTTGGAAGGTGGCTAATAAAAACACGATATATTAAACACCAGCACACAAATTAGTTTATTACTAATCGTACTATCATATCACAGTCTATTTTATTTATCTCCGACAAACATTCCTCGTCATAGGATTTTGATGGCATTGAAGACCCACACCACCAAATTCACAATAATGTTTACAACACTGTACATATAACTAAGTAAGCTTATCAAGATCTTCGCTGACTTAAAAGTGGGATGGACAGTTTGCAGTAGTCCAAATTTGTACATATTTAGCAAGAAATCATGAACCAAGGTCAACCTCTCCAGACAATTTTTGATTTGCTTTCTTTTCTTTTATCTTTTATGTGTTTATTTCTGTTGTTGCAAGTGTTCAGAGATTCTAGTCTAGATTACTAGCACATCTTAGGTACATATATCCTCTTCCTTTGCATCCATTTTCAATGAAACATGGAAAAAAATAAAAAGATTTTTTGTTGCAAATTTATTATTATATTATATAAGGCTGATCATAATAAATTGGATTTTTCTAATCTATATATATGATACATAGGATAAGGACTAATTAATACTAATTGAAATAAGAATTTTTCTCATAAAAGTAACACAAACTAATGAAGTAATTAATTATAATTTATTTTTATGAGAAACAGGTGAATTATTTCATTAATTATTGTCACTTTTATGAGAAAAAACTTAATTGACATAAGTATTAATTAGCTCTTATCTTATGCAATGCATAAGTTAGAAAAACCCATGTCCATGATTGAAAGTATGCAGCTTAAATATACTATCTGCTATTTTGTAATAAATGGGATTGAGCAAATGTCTTTTTTTCTTTTTTCCTTTTTACTCAGTTACTCTGTTTTACGAACACTATAATTATTAATTATGAGCCATATTAATCAATGGATTTGTAATGCAGTCAAGTTCTTTTTCGTTCACTAATTGCCGTAGGTTCTTGCATATGATAATTTGAATGAATATTTAAACAAAAAAGGCATGACACAGTATATGTCAAACATATTCACATTGATATTTGTTTCAAATTAAGATGGACTGGGCAAACAACCAGACATGGAAAATGATCTCTGTCTGTCAAGATTCACACTCAAGGCATCTTTATTACTCTTGCTAGTATACAACTTCTTTATATTTGATCTTTGATCTTGCAGCAGTCTTGCCAAGCTTCTCTTCGCATTTGCCCTAAATGGACTGTTAGACGCCAAGAATCCATCCACCAAGTGCAAGTAAGCCTCCAAGTCATGACAACAAGCCATGTCAGCATCCGGCTTCAAGTACGGAGACATCTTCGTGTCGACACGTAGCTCCGCCCCAACGTGCGAATACGCCAACGGCGTGTTCTTATCAAGCATGTCCAGAACCCCAGCAACCTTGGAGCTCCTTAGTTTCTGCTCAAGTTCTTCGCTCACAAACATACCAGGAACTCTAGTGATCACGTCTTGGGAGTTCACTATTCTCAGCACTTTGACGTTTTGGGCTGTGATGCGATTTCCAAAGGCCTTATTACCCACTCGAGGCCCACCAAAAGAGAAAACAGCCACAGGCGGGACTTCTGGGCTGCATGTGCTAATCTCATCAGCCACCAGCAAAGCCAGTGCAGCACCGAGACTATGGCCGGTGACCGTGATGCTGAGGGTCTCGCCCTCATACACTTCCATGAGCCGTTTGATTTCTTCAATCACGGACTCGGCTAGGCTTGTTACGTGGGCCCCATTGGTCTTGTACAGGCTCAAGAACCCACACTCTACTTTGGGCTTTCCATGGGTTGGGTCCTCTTTTCCATCAACATCATTCAATTGGGCTCGCATATTTTCGGCCCACTCGAGACACGTTGCTGTTCCGCGGAGGGAGATCACTATGTCTCTCCTGCCCATCCTTGCTATCTCTCTCCTATCATCGCAAACAGCGACATATCCGATCCAACTTGATCGCTGGGTCATCCAGCCAAGATCCGGAGCCACATCGTCGACCCATTTGGGCAACCCGATGGAAGATGTGGCGTAGAGACTCTTCGTGACCTTATAGGATCTATCAGGCAACACCACATGGCGAGGCATCGGCGGCTCCTCCGCTGACATGGCAGGATTGGAGTGAAAAGAATGATAAGCCGCTTGTACAAACTCGCCGTACCTTACCACTTCTCGCCGGAGATTTTCATCCAAAGGATCAACAAGACCTTTCCAATCGTTGCTGCCGTGATATTCCGTCCACCGGCTTCCTAGTATGTTCCTCGGAGAATACTCCATCGTCTTCGACGACAACATCCGCTGTAAGCGGTTGAGATGCCGCGGCGACATTTCTTCAGTTGCTTTCATCTCAGGCCATAATCTCGCTAGACTAAGGCCTTCCAGAATGCTCCTTCCTTTCTTTTCCGTTGAACCACTGTTAGTTTCATTTTGGATTGGTTGTTGCTCTTGGTGTTGGTTTTGGTTTGGAGCCGGTGTTTGCTTTTCCAGGAGCTTATCAAGGTTTGCGAGGTGCAACCGGGTGGCCTCGGTAGTTGTGATCGATTTCATATACTGTGAAGAAGACGGCGATTGTGATGGCTTCACAGAAGGATTCAAGGGAGAGGCTTGGCATCTGAAACTGGCACGTCTTGCTTGAAACATGTGAAGGTTTTGTGCCGGTATGGTGGATCCGATTTGCATCATCATCATGATTAATTATCTGAAGATTGCTCTGCGATTTATGCGTATAAGAAAGTGTCAATGTAAGAAACTCAGAGAAAGCCCTTAAACTACTTGAAACCAAGTATGGTGGAAGGATTCAACTATCGTATTTAAATGTCCCCCTCTTTCCTTTTGCCACTATTTTTTTGCCATAATTACGAATGCAACCATTTGTGGGAAAAGGGTACATCCGAGTTGGGCGGTAGGGGTAAATGAGAAAAAGGAAGTCATTATATTATATGGGGACCATTTCTCTGCGTTGAGTGATATTATTAACGTTGACAAGGGAAGACGGTGAGGTTGTTCGTTCCATAAAGGTCTGCGGACATGCGAATCAGCGTAACTCGGTTTGGCATTAATTGACCGAATTACCCCTCCATAATCAGGATATCATGGCTATTTTTATTGATAATCGAGGACATGGGTTTGACTTTTCATAACAGGCTAGGCGACATTATGTCTACACGATGTCCACTTTTCTTGTACGGTCTACAAGCCCTACAAGAATTAAAAAAAAAACGATGATGTTCATATCTTCCGTTTCTTCTTATTCATCGTATTTAAAAAAAATTATTTTTTTATTTATTATTTTATAATTTTAATAAAATATTAAATATTTTTTTATAAATTTATTCTTCTCATTCATTAATAAATATTTTATTATTTTATATTATTAGTCAACTTACATTTATTTCTTTATATATTTCTCTTTATTTTTAATTATTTTAATTTTTATACATAAAGAATAATCTTGTAAAATTTATTAAAAATAAATAAATTTAATTAATTTCTTAATATATGTGAAATCGATTAATGGCAACAGATAAATAGAAACAAAAGGATAAAAAAAAAATTTTAAAATGATGATGTCATGCTTAAGTGATATCCTCTGTTCCTTTTTATTTATCGTATTTAAAAAAAAAATATTTCTTTTTATCTATCGCTTTAGAATTCAAATGAAATATTAAATATTCTTTTTTCAAATCTATCATTCTCTTTCATTAATAAATGATTTATTATTTTATATTATTAGTCAACTTACATTTATTTCTTTACATGTTTCTCTTTATTTTTAATTATTTTAATTTTTATGCATAAAGGATAATCTTATAAAACTTATTAAAAATAAATAAATTTAATTATTTTCTTAATATGTGTGAAATCGATTAATGACAATAGATAAATAAAAACGGAGCAAGTATTTAATTTCTCGGTTGTATTTGGGTTGTTGTCTTTTTTTTAAAATGGTTATTGTACTTAAATTAAATTAATGGATGAGAAATCATCCAATCTGATTAATAAGATGGTTCAATGTGACTAATTCTAACGATTTAAGGAATTAAATGAAGGTATCGTATTTGAAACCAGGAAAGTACTGGAAAATTGAAAAGTATAATATCCATGCAGAAAAATATGAGAACCTAAAAAGTCAACCTTAATGCCGTTACTTTCTCCAAAATCCTGGCGCCTTCTATTTTCTTCCCCCTCCCCCCCCCCCCTTTTTTTTTTCTTGACAATTGCCATCTTAATTTTTTCGTTAAGATGTTTTACTCGAATAAAACTGATTGGTCTGTGGTTTAAATGATGCCAAATTACATCATTATTATTATTATTATTATTATTATTATTATTATTATTATTATTATTATTATTATTTAAGTTGAAACAGCTTGAAGAGCTCAAAGCATGTCATTGCAGGAATTAAAAGCTTGAAATATGCAGTAAAATGTTTGAATATTGAATTGTAGATCAATTCAAGTCAAATACTTCTGCCTCACACAAAACTGAAAAACTCAAAATGTTGATATGTTGAACCCAGGTTCTAGCTAGTATCCGCGTCATACAGACTCTTCCGGAAAGATTCTACTTGCATCTTTTATATCAACAAATAGATAATAGGTAGTTCAAAAATGGCAAGCCTATTCCAAATAATCTCTTTTCTTTATATATATATATATATATATATATATATATATATATATATATATATATATATATATATATATATATATATATATTTACTCAAAATGACTAAGAATAAGATTTTGACACCTGTCGATATTTTTGATGATGCAACAGTAGCACGTTATTTATAGAAACTTTTTCTTTCTAAGTTTCTATTCGAATTAAAATATTATATGTGTATAGTTTGCATTCTTTCTATTAAAAAAGACAAAAAATTGCAAGGCGATTAATAATTAAATGCTCTCTTATACTATCATCTGTTACAAATATAAATTCATTAATAGCTGCTTTTAAATTCTATAACTTGTTAGTGATGATGAGCAACCCTTTGACCTTCTAACAATGCCACCACGGCTGCAGTTGAATTTAGGTCGATTTGATAAGTTACATTTTTTTATTTTTATTTAGTTTCAATCATGATTCTTGTTTAGATCGTAAGTGCCGGATGAGCTTGATAAGCAACCAAATTCATATAAATATTAACTATCATCTGTTCTAAATATAAATATTGTTTAGACCATCATCTGTTATAAATATAACTTCATTAATAGCTGCTTTTAAATTCTATAACTTGCTGAGGATGATGCTGGATAAAATTTTTGATGGCATATTAGTAATAAAATTAATGGTGGAATTTCAGTGTGAGCCTGCGTTCCAACTAATTTTTTTTTAAATTTCACATAAATCCATATATATCATTTAAAATATTTTACTGGTATTTAAATTTTACTCCAATTGAAATATTAAAACATAGTTATGCACACCAACCTTGAGGCCTTAGCTCCACCACTGCTAAAAAGACTGTGCTTCTTCCATATAAATATTATTAAACATATTATTTTTATTGTAATATCTTGATTTGATAAAAAAATATTTTTGGTAGAAAATCAATTGATTTCGAAAAAAAAATCAGATGATTGAATTAAAAAATAATGTATTGGATAATATTTATATAAAAATAGTAATTTGTAATATTAATATGTTACTAATTTCATGAAAATGAGTAACACTTTGACCTTCTAACAATGCCGCCACGGCTACAGCTGAATTTTGGTCTATACGATAAGTTGCCTTTTTTTTTTCTAACAAGTATATCAGTTCTATCAATGTATTAATAATTTAAATCTTAAATATTATGTAATTTAAATAAAATCTAATGGTAAAAATTAGAGATGTATCAATAGCACCATAATTTCTTTTATTTTTTTAGTTTTTTGTTTCAATCATTCTTGTTTGGATCGGATGAGCTTAATAAGCAACCAAATTCATAGAGATTTCAATCGTCGAATCTAGGTAGCCTTGGTATTATATGCATTTGTGTATCTTGTAAGAAACATATTATTTGTAGTTAGGTTTATCTTCCTAACTACATACATGTACTCGTGGTATTCTCCCATCTCTTTCTTAACCGCATAGCATGTGGAGGTTAATAATTTTATTTTTTTAATTAAATAAAATATATATTATTAATTTAATAATAAAATAATAAATATATTAAACTCAATATATCATTATTAATGATATATTTATTGTAAAAATAAATAAATCAAGTGGATTTAAATATTTTTAATTATTGCATTATATTTTAAAATTAAAAAAAGTAAAAATTCTCAATCTTCAAACATAAAGACGTGGAGATTAACAGTCTTTTTCTCTTTTTTTTTTTTATTTTTGGAATTGAAATGATGACAAGTTGTGGGTACATCCAGGTGCTACCTGCGCTCGCAGCATCTGCCGAATCTCAAAGCACGGGTAATGTTGGACGCCTTTTTCTTTGCCGCATTATATCACCAAAGTATGATGATTCAATTCATTAATCACTTTTCTCTGGACTAAAAATCCTCACATGTTTTTTCCATTTTTAATGCAACGTTTTTGTAAGCTAAGAGCATTGCTCCTTTTTCTTTTAATATCTTTAATTCAAATACAGGATAGGACTATTATTAATAATTAATATATGAGGGTTTCTGTTCGAAACTTGAAAGTCATTTGCTATATGTGAAAACTAAATTTCTGTAAAAAATTAAATTTTTTAGGAAGTTATTTTCTATGTAATTTATTTTAAAAAATTTTTAATATTGTTTAGTTAATAAAAAAAAGTTACATTTTTCAAAATATAAAAGTTATATAAGAGGAGTAAGTAAATGATTTTTTATAGAATTTACAATCTGTGAAAAATATAATTTTTTATATTTTATAAGTAATTAAATAATTTTTTATTTTTTATTTTTAAAAAAATATAATTTTTAATATTTTTCTGCAAACTAAATACCTTGATTTATAGTTGCACAGGTGACCGGCCTAACTCGATGTAAAAAAGTACACTGAATATTAAAAAATGAAATTGACTTTATTTTGGAAGATAAGTACGCGGGATAGTGTGGATCCACCTTGAATTACACGTTTCCCAAAATGAATAATTGAATTGAGTTGAATGGAACATTATGATTGGGCAACTCCCACTAGCTTAGATCGAGCACTATGCAAATGTGCTTGAAACTCTGTGATACTTAAAAAAGGCAGAACACATGATTAATAGAAGAGAAAAGTTCATGTACTTGGCGCATTTCGGAAATGGGAATCGCCCTTTTTCACCGCACATCACAACATTGGCATTGACAAGAGGACTCCATTGTTTGAATCATGATTTGCACAGGCATATTTTTGTAAGAGTGAGGCTCTGTTTATTTTTTAAAAGGATAATTTTAATTGATAATTTTTACTTTTTTATATGAATGAAAATAGTAGATATTTTCATATGTTGTTATTATAAAAATAATTTATAGAAGTATAATAGTAAAAAATAATAATAATATCCTTTTTAAAAAAGATGAAATCAATTTTTGTTAAATTTATTAAATTTAATATTGGATATATCAATTATTTTATACTATTTATTAATTTATAACTATATTTTTATAAAAAATATTTTATATTAAAATAAACAAAACTTAAGTCTCACCACCAAAAAGTTAATCTTACACACTTATATACCTCCAAAAAGTTTGGTATTCAAGGAGAGAGATTCAACTCTCACACCTATCCCAATCCCTTTCATTCATTAAGGAGTGTCAGATAGATCATAATTTACAAATCTATTCACATCCATCATGAGTTTTAATCGATTTGAACCTTTAAATTAGGTTTGTTTTTTATATAGGTAATACAAGCCTATTTGTTATGAATTTGATTTATGTCAGGTCAACTTATATTCACCAAAATTTACAGACTCACAATTAAAATTTATAGATCAATTCCTTTTGTTACAAATTTTAACGAGTTTGAACTTTTGAAATTGAACCTTTTGTTACCCGTCAATTCGTCACAAATCAATCCATATTGTGAAAAATTATCCATTTTACACCGTTATGCCCATCCCAATCACTCCCTTAATGTAGGAATGTAAGGGGAATAAAAAAGAAAAATTAATTCCTTTCCCTTTTTTTTATCTCATGAAGTTTATTTTTCTCATTTATATTTCACTAAATATTTGTATTAATTTTGATTCAATGAAATATTAAATTATCTAATTTTATCCTTTTTTGTAATGATAAAAGTTATTAAATTACAAGAAATATACTTGTAAGGTGAGGGGATTGAATTCAGATTGTAAAGAAAGATAAAACTTTCAATGAGCATCATATATCATTTGAGCCGAAAGTTCTTAATTCCAATTTTATTCTTTTACTAATATTTATATAAAAATTAATTCTCTTACCTAAGAGGATAGAATTGAATAAATTAATATTTACATAAAATTAATGTAAAATATTTTACAAATTTAAAAGTGAGATAAATGAATACTACGTATATAAAAAAATGAGCTTTGCTCAATTTTGAAATCATCATTCCTTTTCAACCATTAAAGATTAAAGTAGATGAGGCTAAATTAGTCTTTAAATGAAATAGGCTAAGCTTACGTAGAAAAAAAAATAGCCTAGCCTAACTTATAAACTTGTGATAGGTTAAAAATTTGGCATGATATGATTTATACATATTCTTTTAAGGCCTAACTTGATTTATTAGCCTGTATAGGCCTATTAATAATTACTAAATATTCTGAAATAATACTATTAGGAATAGAATCAAGTTGAGTCAAATTAAGTTTTAATATAATAAAATATAACTCAATTAATATAGAAAATTGTTCAAGCTCAAACTAATAATAAGATTTTAATTTAAACTTGCCTTTACTAAAAATTGTAAAGTTCAAAGGTTAGTTTAATTTGAACTTGATTCAAATTTGATTCGATCCTCAATAGATAAAAACATCATAATGATACTTATAATTCAATCACTTAAATAATTATAATTATAATTATAATATAACCTAAAATTAAGAGAATAAGAATGTATTAGAATTTTTCATTCACTTTTTAAATATATGTAAAATATTCTCTAAATATTATATATATATATATAATATGGGTTAGCCTAGTACATCACTAGATTAAGTTTTAAATAATATAACCTAACTTGTTTTTGTAAAATGAATCAAAAGTTTGGTTCAAACCTATTCTATTTTCCAAATAAGTAAGGCTAAAAGAGGCTTATAGGCTAGCTAGCTTGCTTCAACCTTTATTAGCCATTACTTGCTACCTGTTTTTCTTTTCACCTTCTATATATCTAATGATTTTTTTCCATGCAATTTTGTGAGGTTGTATACATACCCACTTTTATGCTTACCGTTATATCCTAATATGGTTGTCAAAAGGGTAATACAAATAGATTCATATGAATTTTGACCTATACAAATTGATTCATATTACTTGTTAAAAAATATTGAATTTGAAGGGGTTCAAGTCCATCTATATCTATGTGGATATAGGCTTGTTTGCAGACTTTAATTGCAAGTACACTAACTAGTCCATATTCGTTTAGTTTGCATAAACTTCGATTTACACAAATTGATACATATTACTTATGAAAAAAAAGGGGATCCAATTTTGAAGGTTCGAATTCATCAAAGTTTATAAACTACTCTGTATTACTTATGAATTAAAATTTATTTTATGGCTCTACTTATGGATTAACTCAAGATAATATAATAAGATTAAAAATTACTAAATTAAAAATATTTAATTATAATTATTTATTTTTTAATAAATATAATTAAATAATTTCAATCTAATTATTTTTATAACTCTTACATTATCTTATTACACAATAAAAATTACCACTCTATCTTTCATTTTCCTTCCTCAATGATTTAGACGCATGAATTTATTTTAAGTTAATATATTAAAATATAAAATATTATAAATCTTTTCATGGATATTATATGATCTTGTATTTATGTTAAAACTAAAAATCATAAAAGCTTATAGTTGAAATAACTTTTTCATGAAAAAATTGTTATACTTTTGTTAGGAAGATATTTAAAGGTGCTTAATAGGTCAGTTTACACAACATGTGGGTCAAGCTCATTTAGGTCTAGTCTACAAAGGTTTATATTTTATATGGGCTTATTTTAATCGATTTGGTCCACATAAAAGCTCAAAAAACTTATAGATTTTGCTTTATAAATGGGCTTGGCCCATAGGCCAACCTGTAGCTCACACGGGTCAAGTCTATTTAAGCTTATATTTTTTACGAGCCTACTTTTGGCAAACTCAATTTACAAAAAGTTCGCAAATCGATTTTATAGGCCTGCAGGCCGGAGGCCTCTTAAGCACTCTTAAAGATATTCATGTGATAATGATGATGCATATATCATGGATTCGTACAATCCACTGTAAAAAAGCATAGTACCAATAACATAAATTTAACATGGTTTGACTAATTTACTCTATAAATAAAGATAATAAATAAAATTTATTAAAAGAAATTTAAGAGATAAAAATTATAAAATATTTAATTATTTTCAATTTTATATTCTAAATAAATTTAAAATACTTAACAATTTTTTTTATTAGAAGTGCATATTCTCACAAAAAGATGAATACATTATTCATTTTTAATGCAAATAATTCCATAAAAAAGAATTAGAGTAAATCGTCATCTAATTTTCTTCAACCATACGAGGAAAAAGCTTTTTAAATGTTGCTGGGGGAGTTTTAAACTCCAAAAATAAATATTAATCTTAACAAAACACATTCTGATGATAAAAGAAAATATTCGAATCCCCTAAAAATATTTGATCGATATTAAACAAAAGAAATATTCAATTAGTCCACAAATCATATTAAATAGGGCTTTTTAGAATGTAGTTTTAATGTGACTAATTTCCTCTCTTTTGCAATCAATTTTGCTACAACAACTACTACTTTAACTAATTGCCCACCCTTTTCAAGTGTAATTTCTATGTTATGTATGAACTAGGTTAGAATCATTATTAATAAGTTCGTAAGAGGTGATCTAATTCTTTCTCATATAATATATAATAATATATAATTATATAATAATTAAAATATATAATTTATAATTTTAATTTAATTATATTTTATGTAATTGGAACTAATTAAGTTTATGGCAGAACCTAAAAATTGATCACTTATCCAATTTTAATACCTCTATAAGAGAAATCTCAATAGAAACCTGAAGAGTAACAACAGTAAGTGATTGAGTTCAGTAATTTTTCATATAAAATTATTGATTCTAAAGATAGAGTAACATGGAAAATTTCAAGTAACCTCCGTAGGAGTTGTAGAAACAAACTCTCTCGTTAAACATATTAGTCTCTTTGACAAATTATTCATACCTATAGGCCAAAAGACTAGATAAAGGAATCTTTAAATGAAAAGAAAAGTAATTTAAAATAAGAAATAACTAGAAATTGATAACAATTCTATTTTGGATAGAAGAGTAATTTAAAATAGTTTAATATAATATAAAAATTATTAACTTGCATATCTACATGTAGAGGTTAACAATATTCACTTTTTTATTTGAAAAAATTATGATACTAATAAATTAAATTAAAATAAGAGATCGTTTGGTTTATGGTAATAACATGAAAAGTTTTATTTCTTAAGAAATAAAAAAAATGAATTGTTTAGTTTACCATTATTTATCAAATTGCAAAAAATAGGAATTTTCAAGAAATTTTGTTTCCTAAGAAATATAGAAAGTTATTTATTCACCTCTTCTCTTGATAAGTTCTACTTTTTATATTATTTATGAATACAAAATAAAATTATTCTTATAAAATTTAATTAATAATAATTAAAATTTATTAATTTATATTATAATAATATTAAGGATATAATAATTATTTTATTAACATTTCCTAAGAATTTCAAAATTAAACTAAACAAAGTATAGAAAATTACTTTTTGAGAAGTATTACTTCCTCAATATTAATCAAACAACTTTATGTATTTATCTAAAAGTTCACATAAAACGTTATTTTATAAGAAATTCAATCTTTCGCAAGAAATTATTTTTTGTACAACTAAATAACTCTTAATAATATATATTATAATCAATTTGCCATTAACAGTAATTATTTTAATTAATAAATATATTTATTATAAAAATATGAGAGAATGAGTGCAATTAATTTAAATATTTCAAATTAATATTTCTATTAAAATTATTTAAATACTCTTTATTATTTTATTATTATTAAATTAATAATAATTTTTTATCCAAATGAAAGAATATAGATATGAAGTTTAAGAATCTCTTGTAATATAATAAGAAATGTAAGGTCCGTTTGTTTTTCAAAAAATATTTTTTGTAAAAAAATATAATTTCTTTGAATATAAATGAAAAGGTAGCACATGTCTTTATATTTTATGAATAAAAAAATAATTTCTAAAATTATGATAAAAAAATAACTTCTCTTTTAAAAAATTATCTTTCATTAAATTTATTATATTTAATATTAAATATGTATATTATTTTTATTATTTTAATAATTTATAATTACATTTTTATAAATTTTTGCTAAAGCAATCCGTGCCGCAGATCATACTGATGGAAGTCCACCCCACCCGTGCTGTGAAAGGCGATGAGAGTGGGGCTCCCTCTGCGACTCAGAAAGTGCGAGTCATAGTGGTCGTGGAGAGGATTATGGCTAATTAATGGCATCTACCATCAGCAACGCGAAAGTCATTTTCACGTGAATTGCTCTACCCAAAATATCGTATAAAATGTGCAATTTACAAAGTAAAAGCGTGCCCTTGGTCGACTAGGAAAAAATGGGATAAAGGATATGCACAAAAGTAAGAAATCATTTGATCCGTTTCAATAATACGAAAAATTTTATTTTTTAAGAAATAGAAAATAATTAAATTATTTAATTAGCTATTATCTACAAAAATGAAGGAAATAAGAATTTTTAAAAAATTATACTTCTCACAAAATATGAAAAATAACTTAGTTACTTCCTTTTAGGTAAATTTTATTTCCTATGTTATTTATAAATATAATAATAAAATTATTTTTATTAAATTTAATTAATGATAATTAAAATTTATTAATTTATATTATAATAATATTAAAAATATAATAATTATTTCATTAATATTTTTTAAAATATTTAAAGTTGAACCAAATAAAATATAGAAAGTTATTTTTTAAGAAATGTTACCTACCTCCTTTTAGGTAAATTTTATTTCCTTGTATTATTTATAGATATAATGATAAAATTATTTTTAATAATTTTAATTAATGATAACTAAAATTTATTAATTTATATTAAAATAATATTAATAATATAATAATTATTTTATTAATATTTCTTAAAATATTTAAAGTTAAAATAAATAAAATATAAAAAATTATGTTTTAGAAATTGTTACTTCTTATGTGTTAGTTAAATAATTTTAAATATTTTTTAAAAAATTTATATAAAAATTTATTTTATAAAAAAATTAATTTTTTATAAGCAATTATTATCTGTATAAGTCAAACAACTCCAAAAAATTCTGTCTTATGCTATTTGCACAATTGCATTACTTATAGACGTTTAATAAGCTTCATTTCAAAACCAAAATGTTGTTCACATTCTTATATTAAAATTCTTAAAATGCCTCAAAATTTTAATAATGCAATAATAGTATTTGCAAGTTATTTGGGAGATTTTACATTTTATTATAAATAAAATTCAAATTCAAAATTTGAATAAAATATTAAATAAATTATTATTTTTATAATTAAAAAAATCCTTAAGGTATACCTTTTTTAACCAACACATGTATGTCATGTACGTATATTCAATTGCACACGCATAAAGTGCGCAGCCGATTTTGTAGAAAATAATGAGAAAATTAGAAAGTAAAAAGGAATGAAAAGATGGGCGCGTGCGAATTATTATGATTTGTGGCGTAAACCCAAATTCCGGCTTTGTCAGCTTCTTTAGTTCCTTTAAGCCGGGGTTTTGTCACCTAAACTGAAGTTGACTTTCGTTAATTACTTTACTCTTTTTTTATTTAGCAGCAATTCTCAATCTTATTCACAATAACGATATATGCTACAATCAAATTTCTAATCCCATTTAAAAATAAAATGAGAAAGATTTAAAGATTACTATAATCAATATTATTTGAGTTGTTAATTACTTGATTTGCTTAAATCAAACCAACTGGTTGTGGACACGCAACAATCACAACAAATTAAAACCGTTTCTGGCATATTAGAAATTATAGAACGCAATAACAAGACATTTAAATATATATTAATATATAGTTGAAATTCATTTGCAGAGAAACATACTACGGGACATCCTTTTCCGCTTTCGTTTCATGTTTTCGATGTTTTAAGTAGGGAGACCACCGTCCACTGTATAAACGTGGAAAATGAAAAGTGAACGTAGACACGCGGAGCCATTTTCAGCAAGGGAGTCTGAGACCACATCATGAGGCATGGATTCATTTTCATTCTCCTTGACTTAAACTCACTGAATTTATTAATTAATTAAGTCGAATACAGTACTACCTCATCGGTGCTAATTTTGTTTATTTTATCATGATAAAAGTAAGAGGAGGACCCTGCAGATGTAAATGGTTTAGCTGACTGTGAAATTTTAAATAAAAATTTGGTAACATTTTTTTATCCACAAATTTAAATTCAACTCAATACTATTTGTCTAGTTCAATGAGTAATCCTTCTTGAAGAATTCCCTAGTACTTAAAAGGTTAGTTGAATTACTATCCTTTAAACTCCATTGGTTTGTATTTATAATTGTAAATTGTGTCAATTGATTTAGTCTTTGCATAATGGTTTTTCATAACAAATAAGTGAAAGGTGAATTTTTTTATATATATGTAAAAATAATTAAATTATTAAATATATATAAATAAGGATTATGAATCGAAACTTGATAGTAGAAAAAATTATAAATTTTTTAAAAAATTAAATGTTATTTGAATAAATTTTTTTGATAAAATTGAATATTTTTAATTATAAAGAAGTGTACATAATAAATGAAAATAAATATAAAATATTAGTAAATGAACTATGATGCTTTATTGCTAATCAAGGAGAAATAAAAAAAAAGTACATATACTTAAATATTCCAGGGTACTTATAAAGATGAAAAAGTTTATAAATCACATAATATAAAAAATCAGTTTTTAAAGAAGAAACTATCCAAAAATGCCGTGAATAATTTTCTTATCGACACTTGGACATATGTAGTTGCATGTGTCTATCGGAGCCATTATGAATGCAGAACCACAACTGCTAACCTCATAATATGTCCATAAGCTGGTCAGTTGCAAGTCATTATCAAATCTCTTACAAATTATTTCGACTTGAATCACCTAATTGGTTCTACCTTAAATATTGTCAATAGGGTTTGTTGAAATTTTTGGATGGGCTAACACTTAAGAGTCATTTGATTCATATAAAATGTAATTTCTTACAAGAAATTAAACTTCATAATTAGGAAATAACTTCCTATATGAATTTTCTGATAAATACTCAAAATTATTTGGTTAATACTTGGTTGATATATAGGAAATGACACTTTTTAAAAAATAACTTTTTATGTCTTGTTTAATTCAATTTTAAATATTTTATGAAGTATTTATAAAATGACTATTATATTTTTAATATTATTATAATATAAAATAATAAATTTTAATTTTTATTAATTAAATTTAGTGAGGATAATTTTATCATTATATCTATAAATAACATGAGAAATAAAACTTACATAAAGGGAGGTGTGTAAGCGACTTCCAATATTTTATGAGAAGTAGAAATTTTTAAAAAGTTCTATTTTTCACAATTTGTGAAATAATGATTAACTAAACAACTCATCAATTTTTTATTTTTCAAGAAATAAAAATTTTCATGCTATTAAGGCGAACAAAACGACTTCTTATTTATCAAACCATTAAGTCACAAGACACCTTTTTTTTCTTAATCCTCTGAACTGAAAAACAATTTATGAAATTTTGATGAATATATTTAATTGAATTTTTTTTTAAAAAAAGAAATTTGTAACTTAAGTTTCACCGGTGAAAAACAATCATTTGATCCAAAATTCTAAAAATTATTTATAGTCATCAATTGTGAGGGGAGGAATCAGAAATTTTTTATTGGGAGACAAAATTTTATACACATAAAATGTTAAATATTATTAAATAATTAAAGTAATTAATTATAATATTTTTTAATTTTAAATTTTTATATACTAATAAATTAAATATTTTGAATTAGATGATTATAGTATACTATATAAAATTAATTTAAATGATTAGATAGATAAAAATTAAAATAGAAGTTATGGATTTTAAATGGATAATGAATTTTTCATACCATAAAAATAGGTATTATTAAAATTTCTTATTAAAAAAATATAAGAAAGATAAATTATGATAAATATATTAATAAAAATTCAAAGTACTCTACATAAAATTATAAGGAATAAATATGTATAAGAGACGGCCCAATGTATGAAGCTCCTGCTATGCGGGGGTCCGAGGAGAATTGAACCACTTTGGATCTAAAGAATAAATATGTATAATTTAAGAAAATAAGAAGAAGTATAATTTGAGGTACATGTATAATATGTAGAAGAGATAATATTTTATATATATTCAATCCAAGATTCACGTATAATAATGTTTTTAACTATAATTTTCCTGTTGGTAGTGATATATTATAGTTAAAAGTTATTTTAAAATTAATCTTATAAGCTAATAAATGTTAAAAAAATTACTTGTAATTCAATGTGATAATCTTTTAAAAAGAAATAAGTAAAAAAAGGCATAATATAAATAAATAATTAATACTCTTTCAATTAAAAAGAAAAAATTTGGTTCAAAATTTTATTTGAGAGGACAAATATCAAAATTTAAAAGGTGGAAAATATATAACGTGTGAGTGTTGTTGGGGGGGGGGGGGGGGGAGATCCTCAGCCCCCTGAGCCAGAAGGTAGTTTCGTCTCTCTTAGCTGCCGTTTCTTGTGACCACCTTTTTATTAGCATTAATTAAACTTCAATAAATTATAAGATTTTTTTATTTGAATTATAAGATGTATATTAATTGCTTTATTATATAATTATAACATTAATAATGATAGTAATTGTCAAAATAAATTTATTGATAATTAGTAGAATAATTAATACCTAAGGACTTTATTCAAGTTTTTTCTCCTTCAAATAAAATGTGAATATTGTTACCCTTGAGTGTAGTATCCAGTATGCTGGAGGTGAAATATTTTCACACTCAGATGAAGACTGATATTGGAATTATATGCAGTGTATTAGTTAATATAATAGTTGGTTAGGCAGCACCTTACATAAGAGGATATTCAAGTCAAGCGAAGGGTAATGCCTCATCTGCCTAGGGGTGCTTAACAAGATAATCTGCCCAGACCGGACCCATTTAGATTCAATCTACTAAGATATGCATTAGAGGATATTCAAATTAAATAAAGGGTAATGTTTCATTAAGGAGTGTTTAATGGCCCAACCTGCATAGATTGGCTCATTTAAATTTAGCCCATTAAAATTCATATTTTATATAAATTTATTTTAATCAATTCGATTTGTATAAAAATTCATAAAATTTGCAAACTTTATATTATAAATAATCTTAGTCCATGAGTTGACTCACAAACTACATTGATCTGATTCACATAAACCGAACCTGTTTAGACTTATATTTTAATGAACTTAATTTTGGCAAGCTCAATTTATAAAAAATTTCAAACCGATTTATCAGACTCTCAAACTGGAAGCCCGTTAAACACCTCTACCTTATTTATGTTTTGTCCTCAATAGACAAATGCTCCTATTTTTCTGAGTGCCCTAGCACCAAGCATACATATATAAATATTTGACAATTTTGTATGATTTATAATTTGTGTGTATATGTGTATATATATATAAATTTTTTATTTATTTTTATTACACTTCAATCATATTAAAGCATATTAGAGTCGAGTTATATATAATGTTTTTTTTAAAATTTTATATCTTTTTTTACATCTAAAATTTAATTCATAATTTTTATATGTATATATTTAGTAATCTAATTATTCTTCATTATCTATTTTGCCTCTATTATGTTAAACCATGTAACAAAAAGGTAATTTATGATAAAAATTATTAAAAGAAAAACATCCAACGCCATCAACGATGTGGGGTACGTTTGTTGGTGGTGTGATTCTCGAAGTTGGTAGCGGTGGATAAAGATCCCCAAACGGGACTCTAATAAAATCAATTCAAATTAAGGCAAAGCACCAAACATCATCATGTCTATTGCATTCAATGAATCAGTGACTTCATGAGGCAACTGCAAAATAGAAAGCAAAAACACGGAGATGCAAGAGGGTCATATTAAGAATTATGATTAGAAGTCCATTCTAACACGTGACTCTCATGTTTAATTAAATATTATATTTAAAATTTAAACGCCTAATCATTAATAAGTAAAAAAAAAACCCCGGATCAACTCGTTAATACTGCATTTCATTTTCTGTCATTTTACTTTCTCCACCGAATTAATCAGCTAAGCCCTATTGGCTTCGCCAAATATTTAAGTAATCGCTGCCGCATGGTTGACTCAAAGATAGTACATATTATTACATATTAAAAAAAAAAAGATCCGAAAATTACTTGTAAGAATTTTAAAATATATAATTAATTTGTATATATGGTGTCAGAAAATTAATCATGTTATAAACTTTCATCGATTTTCGATTAAACATCATTTAAAAAAATGCTATTTTATAAAAAATGACTTGTACATATGGGCCAACTCTCCATAAATTAGCTGGTCCGTGTGCTTAACAAAAAATTATTTGAGATTTGATTAGCAAATATGCAATAATTCTTGATATTATCTTAAAAATTTTGTTCCCTATTATATTAGGGCTTCAAAATTAAAACTTTATATGTTTGTATTAAGTGGATTATTATTTTTATTATTAAAAAATTAATTGAGTTTTTTCTTTGTCTTCTTAAATTAAAAAATCATTTTATTTCCAAAGAAAATAAGTTCTTGCAAAAAGTGAAACTTTTTAAAAAATAAATTTCGTTGTTAACTTCTTTAGAAATTGTTTAATTGATGCTAAAAAATTAATATTTTTCAAGAACTAATTTTTTATATTTTATTTAATTTAATTTTGAACTTATTTGAAAGTATTATTAAAGTGATTAATATATTTCTCAAATTTTTAATATAAAAAATATGAGATTTTGATAAATTTTTATTTTCTTTAATAATTTTTTAAACTATTTTCCTAATTTCTCCTTCCATCATTTTTTTTAAAAATCTGCAATTTCTTATTTTCTTAATTTGTTATAAAAATGAAATAGATTTACATAAAAAAATTAAGATGTCTTATATATATATATCTTAAATTATGGTAATTTAATTAAAATTAAATATAGTTTAAATAAATAAAAATGTTAGTTAAATAATTAATTCTATCATTTCATGTATAGTGGATAAGAAATATACAAAATATTAAAGTAATAAATAATAAATAAAAATATATATGATAAATGTATTTTTATTTAGAATCAAACTTTCATTATAATTATATTTATGATATAATATTAATTACCTATTTTATATAATTTTATATGATACTCATTTCATTTATTATATTTTATATAATTAATAATTATATTTAAAATTTACCATTAATAAATTATATTTATTATTATTTTCAAATAATAGGAACAAAATATTAAAATAGTTATTAGTTAAATTAAATAATAATTTTATATTTTTATTTATAAGTGATATGGGAAATTCATTTTACTAAATGGGGTGTGAATAAGGTCCCATAACTAATAAATAACTAAATGACTTAAAAAAAATTTATTTATCAAATAGTTGCACTTTTCATATTAGATTTCAAAACCAAACAACCGCTTACACTGAAAAAGGAAAACGTCCGGAGAGACTTCTTTGTGCTCCCCATTTTCATTGTATAAACCTTACTTGCAAATTGGTGCCGTGAAATTGTGTAACATGCAGACTTGAATTTTTATTTGGTCTTGGTCTCCTTAACTTAAAGGGAATCAATTCATTTGATCCAAAGTTCTGGTCAAGCAATTTTATTTTTCTGAATCATGTGTGAGAGCCAGCTGTTTGTCCCTATTTCTTTAACCCATCAAGTGATTAATTCACCAATTCAAAACTGCAAACGTCGTCCTCAGAATTGGTTACAAGAACAATATATAGTGCTCCTAACTTATCCGTTTGAAGCCCTCCACCTCCTTTATTTCCTATTTCTCATCAAGCCCTTCCCCTCTTGGTCGTCATTTCCTCGTAATGACTGATTCCTTCCTAGCTGGTCCACGAAACCGAGTACAACTGGCAGGATTTGACCCATAATAAGACTATTAGATATCAGAAATTGCATTTTTATTATATAAATCCCAGTTTGTTGTCCAACAAGCTGAAATGTCCTGTCTGTTCACATGTCCTGTCTGTTCACGAGGCTGCAATATTCTATTCCATTCTTTGTTTTTAACTCTTGCTTCTTATTTTGACATTTATATGTTTCTTTAAAAAATGGGGTTTATGATGTAAAAGGATTGTGTTAGGTACGGCTTGACAACAAATTAGCGTCTTTGTTTTTATGTTTATTTCAAATGTCGGAATTCAAGCTTAATTGACATTTTAATCTCTCTTCGAAAACGTTAACGAAAGATTTGACGAAACCCGAAACTGTTGATTGTAAAATGATCTTGATTGACAAGAACTCGATTTATTTTTATGCTTTCGTCTCCATAATTAGTTTATTATTTATATATGCTTTTGTCTCGATGTACACGATAATTAGTTTATTATTTATATGTATGATGATTATTATATTTTTAAAATTTTATAACTGTTTATTAACCAATAAAATTAGATATTACGTTGAATCAGTTTTTTCCCATGTATTGTCAAATGGTCAATTTTCATTTGTGAATGCTCTGTGTAGTAATCTCAAGAAAAATTCTTTCTTCTCTGTGTACGTTTATAGAAAAAAAAAAGTGATTTATATTGTCAAATTACATTAATATGTGCCACTTGTTGATCGGGTAGAAATTTGAATAATGCCCCGCTAGCACAGAGACCGTGCAAATAATATGTGCTACTTGTTAAGTATGGTTAAGTTGCCTGCTTAATGCTTTTGATAATCCATTGGGAAAACTCCAAATTAGTTGGCGATGAGTTTGCCCATGCATCGATGTATGTCATGCCATGGAATCAACGGATAAAATTCTAGATCCATATTAATTTCACTTGGCTTGTTTCGACTACCTTTCCTAGATTTTAATTTTTCATTACATAGAAATAAATTCAATTCATATATTAATAAAATAAAATCAATCCATTTTTTTAATATTAAATAAACTTTAACATTTAAAAATAATAATAAAATAATATTAATTAATTTATGAATTTTCTGTTAAAATATATGTAAAATTCATAAAGCTCAATTAAAGGGTAAATAATTTATTAATATCATGATAATTACAACAATAATAAAATGAGAAAATGACTAATGTAAATTATATTTCATAAAAAATAATAAATAAAAAAACTTTGATTTAAGTAGTGTCAATATTCTTTAAAGATTTTATATTTTTTACCATGTTTAAAATTAATCCTTGATTTTTATTTATTTATGTCCAATAATTTAATCATTTCTATTATATTAATATGCTTTGTATGCTTTCCATGAAATAAAATTCCATAAAAAATTTTTGGAATTCAAACTTTTATTCATACACAAATAAAACTTGTCCAAAATTCATATATTTCCCACTAGTCTAATGCTCGAACCACGCCTAAACCACCCACAAAATCAACTCTTGTTTGATTTATGTACCATAGGAGGATAAGTTATTAGCATTATATCCAAAATGACGAAGATTATAATAAATTTAAACATATAACTTAATTAAATTAAATGATAATGTAAAAAGTTTTATACTCACCTATGAAGCATGGTATATGTATGATACAGCCTATAGGGTTGGAAGTTTGATATCCTACATCCCATTTCTCTCTCTCTCTCTCTCTCTCTCTTCCAATTTTTCCATAGACTTCGATCCTTTGTATTAGAAAAAACTGAAAAAGTATTCATTTCATGTATTTAAAAATTGTTTGGATAATATTACTGATAAAAAATTATAAATTCTTTTAAACATTTTGAAATGTTCTTGCCGTTCATAAAAGTTCTTCGAGCTTAGAGGAAAGTTATGACGATGCTAATTCATCTAGGAAATCTCACGGTGGATAACGTTTTCACAAGGAAAGTTGATTTTGATTATATAATTCATAGAGAAATTAAAATTTACATGAACGAACATTACACAAATCCTAAAAAGCTGGAAAGGTTGAAAAGAAGAAATTGGGATCTAGAGATGGTATGGGTGATATTTATTTATTTAAAATAAGGTTACGCATAATCAAATGTAGGTGCTTTCTATGTTACCCCCATGGGTTTGGAACCCATGGGGATGTGGCCAAATTTAAAGCATTGGATGAGTAAAATCATTGACTTGATCAACTCATCCAATGGCTTAATTTTGGCCACATCCCCATGGGTTCCAAACCCATGGGGTAACATAGAATTCCCCTCAAATGTAATTTAGGTTAAACGTACCAAACAATGTAATTAAGGTTAAGAAAATATACCAAGTTGGGCTTTGAGTAGGAATATAATGGGCCATACTGTTGATTTTTTTTTTCGTTTGTTTTGATTGAAAGGGCCATTGTGAAGCAGAGCTTTAGGCTATTGACCTCGCACTGGACTGAGTTGTTGGTCTGGTCTAGCAAGGCCCCCTTCAACGCCTGAGTTCGCTCCTCCTCAGCTAGATCATCCTCAACGACGACCACCTCGGATTGCCGTACGACCGAGCATATTCTCGGTTTTCTCTCCCCTCCTTTCAAACTGTAAGCTAAGCATCTCTCTGTCAATTCTTATTTTATTGATCTTGCGCTTCTGAAAATACAGTAGTAAGCTGATCGAATTCATCTCAGTTCTCAAAAAGTTGAGCTCGTTGACCATTGTTCTCTTCTGCTGTAATTTTCAAATTACTCGACAAATTCTCACAATCTATACGGGCACGCTTTCGTAATTGTGTTTGTCTATGTACAGAAGGGACCAATCTATTCTTGAAAGTTGTAATTTTAAGGTTAATTTCGTGACAAGGGAAATCAAAATAGAAACTTCTATATTTTAATAATTAATACGAAGACATTGATGTAATTCCCTTTTGATACTGGACCAAAAGGCATGAAATGAGTTTATGCATGCATATAAGGTATTGAATTAATGCGCATTCAGTCTGATGTCAAATTATCAGCTTCTGCAGGGGAAAACTTTTAAAGGTGGAAAATATGTGCCGTCAAAATTCTCCTGTACGTCGTTCGGCTGAAGAAGATGTTGCAGCTGATGAGAGTCTTCTAATATACTGCAAGCCTGTTGAGCTCTACAATATTCTATGCCGCCGTGCTCTTCATAACGTAAAATGATGCATTGTCCTTACAGCGTTGAGTTTGTGTAGGGATTAATGGAATTCAATCTTACCTGCTATAACTTACTTGATATTGATCAGTATGATATTAACTTTTAGGACTAAGGTTTTTCCATTGAATTTACTCTGGATATATTTCCCATATTAAGCATGGAACTCCTTGAATTTTTGTGGATTCTGCGGCATGTCACCTAGAATTATCTATCTCTCAGTTCTTATTTCAAATGTTTAACAAATTTTCTCTTGCAGCCCTCACATCTTCGAAGATGTTTGCATTACAAAAGACGAGCAAGGCGTAAACAGAGGTACTTATTCCTTGTTGAGACTCTGTCTGAGACTTAGTGTGAGAGTGTGTGTGTATTGCATCTTGAATTTTAATGACTGCATCTGTTTTTATTTGTAATTTATTAATTACCTTATCTATTGTATACATTTGTTTGCCCTTTTTGGTTGGTAAATACATTTGGCTGCATGTCTAGGTCAAGAGCTGGAATTGTGATTTTCAACTATAAAGACTGTTACAATAATCTTCGAAAGACCGAAGGTACATTGTATAATGTATTTTCTTTGATTAACTTTGTATGTCACCACTGACTTTTATAATAAGTATGTATTTTGTAGTGTAAAGAAACTAGATGGCCTTGCAGCTTCTTATTGTACATTTGTTCCATCTTATCATGCTCTGGTTTCTGCCAATTGATTTGGATATTAAATTTTCTGGAGCTGAATTTCATCTACTCCTTCATCTGGAGGAGTAGGATTTTGACTATACTGACATTTTTTTAATCCTTTCCCTAATGCAGTAACTGAGGACTTCACTTGTCCATTCTGCTTGATGCAATGTGCAAGCTTTAAGGTATGTGCTTCAAGTTGTGTTATTGGATTACTTGTTTACTTCATAATTCAATAGATTGGGCAGGATATGGTCAACTTGTTTGATTAAAAGTTGAAGGGAGAAAAACTTGATATTTGAGCTTGGTGATGATGTACAAATTGATTTCATGTTATTCTTGTTTTCAGATAAACACTTTCAAACAACCACACGGGTGCATATGTATATTATGATATTTCTATTCTCTGTTTTCAACATTTTACAGTGTACGCATATTGTTTTCAACTGTATAAATTTTAGTAAAATTGTTGTTTGGGCACTAGTTGGATCCCGATTTTTCCTTGATAAGTATCAACTTACTCCTTTTCTGTGACAATGTTGCCTTTGTTTAAGCTACAGTCAAATGGCACAAAGTTCTCTCATTAATTTTTTCCTTATTTTTGTATAGTCCTGATGCCACAAAGTTCTCTCATTAATTTTTTTCCTTTATATATTCTGCCCTCTTCCATTCTGACAATGGTATAAAAGCTTCAATTTTGTTATGCAGGGTCTGCGATTACATCTTTGTTCCTCCCATGATCTATTCAACTTTGAATTCTGGGTCCGTAATTTAAAGACAATTCAATTTTGCTTTTCCATTGTTTTGAAATAGCTTCTTACCTATAAAAGCTTTATTTTGTAGGTGACAGATGATTTCCAAGCTGTGAATGTCTCTGTAAAAGTTGAAATATTGATATCAGAGGTTAGAATTTCATTGAAGTGGATTTGGTTACCATGTCTGTATTGTACCTAACTTGTAAATATGGTTTTTGTATATTTGATGCATGGACTTCAAATTCTTTTTCAGTTGAATTGGTTTCAACACAATGGGATACGACAAAATTTTTTAAAATGCTAAGAAAGGCTTTGAAATGTGCTTGAAATTAGCACAGTGCTCTAAAATGTGAAAAACATTTTGAATATTCTTAATAAACTACAAATAACTATTTATTGTGTAACAAATTTTAATACTAGTTTTACCTTTAGTCTCTTATTTTTTATTTATGCATATCAATACATTTTTAATTTCTAATTTAAGTGTTGCATCATCTCTGTGGTTGTACTTTAATTTTTTTCAAAATTGCTGTGTTGCTGCTGTATTGTAGATGCAATAATCGTATCCAGATCATTGTAAGTACATAGCTATTTGCTTCAATGGGTGCGAATTAATATGTGTCCCATCTTTATTTCTGGACTGACTACATATCTTGTATGGTAAGACCAGAGTTACGTGTTGTGTTGTCAACTTTTTCTGGAAAACGTGATCTTTGTATAACATGACCTTTAGGCATTGGGCAAAGGCTGAATAAGGAATATAGATTTAAGAAAGTATTTATTTGCAAATTAAGACCATTTCAATGCCCCTTTTTGCCATGCATAAATTAAACCAACAATTAGGATACAACAACAACAAAGCCTTATCCCACTAAGTAAACCAACAATTAGGATGAGCACAAAAATTTAAGTCTTTCATTAGTATATAATGGCTGGAAACATTCTATAAAGCATTTGCTGGATTCAGTGTGCAAAAGTAATTTATGGCATCCTAATTTATTAAATTCTTATTTTCCCAATTGGAAAGCAGGAATTATTTCCTAATCATCCATTATTGACATGTATTGTGTGCAGAATATAGCTGATGGAGTAAATCCACAATCACAAACCTTCTTCTTCTGGTGGGTTTCATGTCTATATTTAAAGCAGTTACCGGCCAATTCTTGTAATTTTAATAAGATTACTGGTCCGAGAATTCTAACTGAACAACTGTACAGCTCAAAGCCTCGAAAGCGTATGCGAAAGGAATCTGTTCAAAATGATAAGCAAGCCAACGTGAAGTTTCTGGAATTGGAATCACCTAGACTGGCTGCAGAAGGCATACAGAATGGTTTTCTGGAGAAGGATGATGGTGAGTGGTTTCAATTATTTCATTGGTTCATGTCTATAAATACGGTGGCTGATAAGAATGAATGAGTACTGTGAGATTTGCACAGGTTCTTTTGTAACATTGCTTGTTTATCTACAGTATTTACTAAGCCTAGGTGGGATGCATTAGATTCCTTTTGCCCTTGACTCATCATTTTCTCTTCTTCCTAATCAACTAACAGATACTATCATGGTCGTAATTCGTGTTTTGGTACTCATGGCCGACTGTAATATGATACTAGTATGCCATCCTTAGTATCCCTTTCCTCTGGAGGTGGGGTGCAAATTGGTATAAATGTTTTACTGCAACATGTGATAGCACTTTATAATTTAAAATATGTCACTTATGATTATCAGTAATGTCTATATAATTTTTTAACTGTATTTCTTTTCATGGGTGGGCTGGAACATGAAAATCATGTCTAGATGTCATGTCCTTCAATGTATCCAAGACATTTCCCAGCGAGAGGGATTTGCAGAATGGAAGACATGGCCAGGGAAAAATTGGTCCTGATTATTCCTCCTGGCACTACAGAATGCTTGGAACTTGTTGCTTCTAATTGTTTCAACATTCCTGGTGTTTCCATTGCCATGCCCCAATCTTCTGGTGACCTCGAATGTGGTAAAGCAGTGTGTAGAACGGATTCTGTGCCACCTGCTAAAACTAGGAAGTTGAGCACGGATCGATCAGACTCAAGGAAGTACGGTCATTTATCTACATCCTATTTCCTTCTCTTCTTATCTTTGTCTTTGAAGTTTGAAACATGTAACTTAACTGAGAAAAGTTATTATATGAAATTTTCAATTATCTCTACTGGTTTATAGTTATTGTCTGTTTAATGGAACTCTGATTAATTATTTTTCTGGAATCCTCTATAGTATGCTGCCAATTATATTTCAGGCATGCATAGTCTGTCTGAAAACTGTTCTTTTGGAAATGTACAAGGCCCAACATATTCATTCTCCTGTCATCTTAATTCTCTATTATCATTTTCTTATTGAGCTAAAAGTCAAAACATGACCACATTTGATATGCATTAGGCTTCAATTTCCCTTGGGTTTTTTTTACCATTTCCCTGATAAGTTCTGGATTATTTCATGTTTATAGCCAATCTTCTGTATCAATTTGCACCCTCTTGATAAAGGATTTTCCTCTTTTGTTTTGAATTGAATTACTTTTTGATTGGTTACCAGTTATATTTCGGTTTACTCATCATTAGAGGAAATAGTTAAACATAGCACCTCTCTTGCCTCTATAATGACAATGGTTATATGTAGAAGATGTAAGAGAGAGAGACAAGAAATTGAGATGAAATTCCAGTTACCATCAAAAGTCAGAGGGACAGAGAGTCAGCATAGGAAGTTACTTACCTGCATCCTATCCTATATTGCATTATAGAGTCGTGCCCGAATTACTATAATGACTAATCAGTGCCTCAGTCTATGATGATGTTTGGGTTGGTAGTTAATTGCATATTCTGCTAATCTAATTTTCTTGAGACATGAATATGCATTATTATTGTCACTACTGCATTAGACATCAGATGCGGAAAAGTCTTCTAAATTTTTTAACTTCTAATTATAATTTGAAATAAGAATTTATTCGATTATTATTTTTCTCTTTCCCAATAAGATCTTAATTTGGGGATGTTGATTTATATAATGTTTCAAAATTTTTGTTTCTCCAGCCGTATGCTCCTGCAAAAAAGGCAGTTCTTTCACTCTCACAGAGTTCAGGTGATTAATTTTCTTAGAGCATTTCGAGAATTTTTATTCACCAATGTTCTTTCTAAACATTCTCTATCTCTGTTTGTGTGTTAATTGAAGCCTATGGCACTAGAACAAGTGTTATCAGATAGGGATAGTGAAGATGAAGTAGATGACGATATTGCAGATCTTGAAGATAGAAGGGTAAGCTCAAAGTCTGTCATTTTTCCAATTAATTTTTTCCTCTTAAGTTCTAACTTCATTAACAAAACTATAATTTGTTGAAGCTATTAATCCTCCTTCACACTGACACTAGTTAAAAAATTCTTCGTTCATGTTGATCCTTTCAAGTACTAGTTGCTCCCTGGCATTTTGTACAACTTATTAAACCAAATATTATCTGAGATTGCAGATGCTTGATGATTTTGTTGATGTTGCCAAAGAAGAAAAGCAGCTCATGCATCTGTGGAATTCTTTTGTGAGGAAGCAAAGGTAGCTATGTTGGTCGTATTGTATGTACATATATATATATATGTATGTATGTATGGATGGATGGATGTATATATATGGGAAATTGCTACTTACACATCCATATGTAGAGCTTATCAATCTCCATTTTTTCATTTGAATAAAAAAATTTATGTTACTAATTAAATGATAATAAAATAATGACATTTAAATAATTTTAATTAAAAATATTAATTTAAAATATTTAAGTCAACTCTATTCATTCTCCCTCATCTTGACAACAAATTTATTCATTAATTGAAGTAGATATTGATGGTGGCAAATTAATTATGATACCTTTCACTATTTTATTATCAGTTAAATTAGTAATATAATTGTTTTGTTCAAATAAAAAAAGAGGTGTTGCTAACCTTCATATATGAATGTGGATGTTAACAATCCTATATATATAAGCTCATACACCTGTGTAATTCATTCTACTGTAATTTTCTCTGGTATTGAGACGAGTTGCCACGTTGACTCTTGCTTGTTAAACATACTTTGATTTCGTGTATTTTGGCTTTGGCAGAGTGTTGGCGGATGGTCATGTTTCCTGGGCCTGTGAGGCATTTTCCAAGCTTCATGGGAAGGAGCTGCTCTCATCTACTACTCTATTTTGGTACTATTTCTCATTCTTTCTTCACTCCCTCACTATTTCCCACCCTATCCTAAGCATGCGGATTCATTGAAGTCAAGTATGCTATGAGTGCAAGTACTGTGTACAAGTAGCATTTCTATTCAATTTCTAACCAAGACAATGTAGAGCTTGAGCGTCTATGTAGTCCTTTTAAATTACTTCTTGCTGTGTATCTCATATTTCTTGGAATAATGCATCCTCTGCTTCAGGTGCTGGAGGTTATTCATGATCAAACTTTGGAATCACGGCCTTCTTGATGCGAGCACCATGGATGGCTGCAATCAAATTTTAGAAACATACAGAAACGAGGGATTGCATGCTGATAAAAATTCTGACCAGAAGGGAAATGCTTGGGCTCCGAAGGAGTCGGACAAGCATTAAGCGGTCTTCTCTGCCGTTTATTTGATTGAATGCGGCCTCTTGTTTTTGTATTCTCTACCAGATTAACTTATTTTTTAGATTATCATTGGACTGTATATTACACATTTAATTTGCAATATATGAATGTTTCTTCTCTGCCCATGTGACTAGAAAATTGCTACTACATTTGTACGCATTACGCAGGAAAAATTAAAATATTTTTATTTATTTAAAACAAGTAAGATGACTATAATTTGTATTGTGCCGTAAGTCACAAGTTCTTAAAATAAACGTGAGCTTGAATGCTTGAAAGCAATGATTGTAAAATGAAGAATAAAATTATGATCAAACTTCCATGTAAGAAAGTCTCCAAAAAAACAGCGGAAAACATTCATTTTGATCCTTCGTAGATATGTTTAGTATCAACTTGATCATTATTTGACGAATGCGTTACTTTTCTTCACATTCTTTACACCATAGGTTCGATTCTAATATTTTATCATTTTATGTTCTGTTCTGCTTGAGATCTTTGTGTATATGCATTATTATTCCAACTATATATATATATAAGGATGGCATATTTAAACTGTGAATTCTCATACATTAATGTTAAAATGAAAATGGTAATGACAAAACTAATAATTTTATTCATAAAATTATAAGGCCCTATGAAAATGATTCTTAAATTATATAAAATTATAATTATAATTATAATTTTATTCTTAAATAATAATCTATACATTATAATTGAGAGGTAATTTCATCAAAAATCATATTATTTAGGGATGAAATTACATGTCTAAACTATTATTTAAGGATAAAATTATAATTTTATATAATCTAAAGATTCTAGAGTCTTATGATTTTAGGAAACAAAATTGTAAATTTTGCCAGATAGTAATATCCTTGTTAATGAGTTAGGTAGTATCTATCTTTATTTATTTTTGTTTTTTTTTTGTGTGTATGGAACTTTCTATTCAGGAGTTCTTTGTATTTAAGTGAAAAAGGCTCTTGATAGAGGAGGAGTTTTACACCTTATAGCGTGTGATTAGCACATAAATAAACTTGAAATTTTGCATATAACCTTCTAGTTTTTTATGACAAGAAAAAAATAGTTAAACATTTTTATATGTATGTATGTCTTGAATGTTCATGATGCTGTGGTGTTTAATGAAAGTGTATTGAGGTTTCAATAGTGTCTTAAGGAATATATATGCTAGGGATAAGTGTTTATAGCAAAATGTAGGTATAATTTTGTGTTAATTGTATGATATAGACATTATTCTAGTGTTTATGTGATGAACAGGTGGACAGAGAGATTTGTACAAAATAATACCATGGAAGTATTTATAAGAAAAGATGAGAGTTAAATATGATTCACTCAAAGTCTTGCATGTTATAGGACTAAGAAAAAAAGTAATGTGACTACAACAAGTATTAGGTAGTTAGCAAAGGTGGGCTAAAATACATAAATTAGAATAAACTTACTATCTTGTGACTAATTTCAAATTTTGGATCGCATGTCTAGTTTAAGGTGTGATGACATGCTTAAAAGGAAAAGTTTGACATGATAAGACAAGCTTAGGCTACAATGTTTGGGTTTTGTGTTGAGTTCTCTATGAGATACAAGGTTGGACTTTAAGTTACATGAAAGTTAGTTTGAGCAATATTCATGAAAGTTTAGGACCTACGTGATTGGTGTGTTTGTTTATTGCTAAATGTAGAAACCATTTATGTATGCCCCCTTCACTCATTTTGTATAAAGAATCCAACAAAGAAGAGGCTAGCATTTTTAAGGCCACCTCCTTGAGGATGTAGCTTTTATCTTAATCCTACTGAACTATATCCATAAAAAATTCCTAAGTTAGTAGAATTAGGCTTTTCCATATTTTGAAGTTACATTGATCTCTATGAAAGTCATACTTTTTTGAACTTTGAAAAATATACATAGATTTAAACTTTTGGCATAAATATGAGGTAAGGAAAGGGCATAACCAGATCTTCCCATAAAAAACTATCCATTTGGAAGGGTCATTTCTTGAAGGCTAGTGGACACCTTGAGCAGTCACATTTTATCTTAAAATCACAAGTATGCAGTAAGAATAAGGCAAACTCTATCTTAATATCATAATTTTGTCATAAATAGCATGATAAGACTAATTAACCTCCATTTTGTTATCATGTCTATATGATGAGAACAAAGTGGACCTTGATTTTGATATTGTGACCTTGAGCATTTTGGTATGACAAGTGCATAATGTATACTTTTTGAAATCACAACCTTGTATAGAGAAAATGTTCAATTTTAACCTTTTACCTTTCTTTTCCTAGTATTTATTACTTTTTAGCTAAAGTGTCTTGCAAGCTAGATTCGCATAGGAATACTTTTAAAAACATATTTAGGAGTTTCGTAAACATGATTTGATGAGTTTTGCTAACTTGACTAAGGCAAACATGAAATTACTTGCTTAGAGTTACTAACTAAGGTTAATTATTCAATATTTTATTTTTTTAATTTTGATTAATCAAATGACTACACTTTGTTTACATAATTGAAAAATAATAATAAAAAAGGAATTTGCATGACATAATCATTAGATTAAGCATTTATAGGAGAAAGCCACTAAATCATTATAAAGCCATGAAATCATTATATTAAAGTTTTAGCTGATGTTCTTATATGAATTTGATCCATGATACATATCCACTAAATGATGCAATAAACATTGAGGAAAGAAAAACAATGGGTCAATTAGACTTTTTATCTATGCAAATCTTGAAAGGAGTATATTATGCTTTTGTCATGCTACAATGATTAAGGTCAGATAATAAGGTAAGGCATGTTTACCCTTTATCATATGAGTGTGATACAAAGTAGAGTTTGGCTACTTTTGGTGCATTATTTATGATAAAATCACAATACTAATGAAGCATGATTTGTTCTCACTGCATAGTTATGGCATAAAAAAGGAACACGATTATTCTTATTGTGTATTTATTAGGCCCATTGATTCCCAAAAATGGGCGATTATCCACACAAGTTTGGGTCATGCCTTTTTCTTCCTTATTCCATGTGAAGGTTTGGGATTATGTATAGTCCTTAATGTTTGACACTTATCGATAAAGGCCTTATTTAGTTGGAAAGCGTGACCTTAATAGGGTCCCGCATGTCTTTGAAGAATAGAAAAACTTATTTCCACTAGCTCCTTAGGAATTCATGGTGAAATGAAATGGTTTGTAAATGTATACATGGGTCGGGTTAGATAGGTTTCGAGTCAGGCTATCTGGATTAAATTATATAAAATTCAAGGCTGAACCCGACCCGGCTTGACCCGTTAATGTTTTTTAGAAAATTGGCCTGACTTGGCTTGAATTTTAAAATGAAAAGCTCGAAAGCTCAGCCCAAAAATCTAAAAAAATATTTTTTAAATTTTTTAATAAAAATAAATTTTTAAAATAAAAAATATATATTTAAAGAGATAATATAATATTTAAATATAAAAATATTAAATTATGTTAAATTAATATATTTATATTAAATAATTAAATATAATTATATTTTTTAAATATATAATTATATTATTAAAAATAAATTATTATAATTAGGCCGGGCTTATCGAACTTTTTTTATCTTGATCTGAGTTCGACTCAATCCCATTAGGCCATTGGGTAAAAAAAAAAAGAGTTTAAATATTATATTTTTTTAAGCCGGACTCATCGAGTTAAGCAGGTCGCTCGACTCATGTACACCTCTAATGGTTTAATTGAAGTAAGGGTCTAATCAAATGTAAATATGATACACAAGAAAATGCAAGATGTGAGCATAACCTAGACACGTCATAACTTAGTACTTATAAACAATTACATGAGACTTACCTCTTTCATACATCATTCATAAACTCTTAACTTGTATAACTTATCTTGAACCTTGTACCTCTTAAAAGAGAAATGTTATGTTGCCTAAGTTTTTGCAAGCCTCTAAATTATTTTGTAATCCCATAATTTTCTCTTATAACCTAGTATTAATTCTACTTAACATTAATTCCACCCAATCACTACTTCATCCCTACGAATATCATTTACTATTTGGCCATGACTAACCTAACAAGGAGCTTTCGCATACCAAAACACTATCTAAATAGCTTTATATCTAATACTTTCTCATATTTTCATGTTAAAAGTCACATTTTTAGAAACAAAGTCTAAAGTTCTTTGTTCTTTATTCTAAGTTTAAGTGTGAGGCGCTTGCTTCTTCTCACCGGTCAAGGTCACTTTGCGTAATTTCTATTTATCATACTTATTCCTCCCTCACACATCAAGAGCTTCAAATAATGAATATTAAATTAATATCAAAAAATTTTTTAAATCAATTCAAAGTGAATTTAAAAATTGTCACTTCAAATTAATATCAAATGATCTATAGAAAATTATATTAATACTGAATTTTTTTAAATGAATACTAAATTAATATAAGAATTTTTTTTTATACTAATTTGATATTTACCAACTTTTTTCATATTGTAATTCAATAGTTTCCCTTAATAATAATAATAATAATAATAATAATAATAATAATAATATGTACAATAATGTCAATGCAAGCTTAGACATTTGGCCAAGATAATTGTAAATTTTGTTTTTCAAATGTTTGTTGGAATTGAGTAACATGCAAAGTACCTCCTTCAGGGTTATAATCGGAATATATAAATTTCTCAAGCAGAAAGACATGCAAATTTTTTTTCTTTGGCATAATCAAACGCGCCTTAAGACAAGTGGTGGCGCCATTCCTTTTCCGCCAAAAATTTGAAGAGTTTAATAAAATGTTTCAACAAATATCTCTGTCTCCTTAGTTTTGTGCCGTTTTTTTCTCCAACGGCAGAGTTTGTTTAGCGTTAAAAATTCAGAAGAGCACTATCGGAATGGATTCAATCCAAAGCCTTCAAAGCTTAAATTCCCAGGTACCTATATATAGTCTCAGTAGTCCGTTACTTTTCCATCTACAACAAATTTCGCTTTTTGGTTGCTCAGAAAATGCCGGAGAGAAAATGAATGCTTTGAACATCATTGCAGAATGTATCTGTTTTAAAATTTTCAATTACCTTATTTCCGTTTCATTTTTGGTATTTTAGGTTCCGCATCCGTGTTCCTCGTTTTCGCACCCTTCTGGTTTGTATTACATATACACAATCCGATAATATTGTTAGCTATTATAGTAATAGAAACTGAACGCTAAAGAGATAATGCTTTTGTGAAACTTGTAACTCGTCATTTCTGTGTGTTTATTAGAGCCTCCTGATGTTGGGAATTGGTTCTCAAGCTATGAGTATAAATCTCCGGCTCCGGATTCGAATGTTAACTTTGAATACTCTGATTTAAGAGGATGTGGATCGGAAAAAGATGAAGAGACTGAGGTAGAAGAAGACAAATTAACCCGAGATGAAGTAATTGTTGGGAAGAATTTGCTCCAATCCAATGCTCATTCAGAAGAAGATAAACATCAAGACCAGTCCTTGGCCAGGGTAAAGTGGCTTCTGGTTTTTCCAATTTTGATTGGAAAAAGTAAAAGAAATCTAGGTTCTCGGGATAATATATTACAATTTTGTTTAGGCTTTCCAATTAAGCTGGGATCTGGAAATTTAAAATCGAACATTTTCTTGTGGCAGAATCTGGATGCTTTCAGCTCGAGCTCACTCCTTTCTGGTTTGTGGCAATCCTTCTGCAATTCCATTTACTAAAGAAGCACAGTCAACATATCTGTGCTGAATACCTACAATAGGATACTCTATATTTCTGAGAGACATCACTTATTTAATTTTTGCATATAAAATGCTTATCTTTGGTATTGTATTTGTGCTGCCTAGGATGAATGTTCTTGGTTAATGGCGTTGTAACCATTAGAAGGGTAGTAGATAGTAAGAATATATAATTTTTTTATATTTGATAGTTTATCTGGAAAAAAATACATGATATTGTAACTTTGTTCTTAGTACACTGATAGCAAAAGTTTATTTCTAGTTATTAAATGTTTATGTTTTCTCCATGAAATTTATATTTTTCCCTTTTCATATCTGGGATGTATCCTAATTTTTTAGTTAAGTGTTGTATACCTATTCACATATCGTATCATATCTAATAAGTATACTGTACTGTATCCGTGCTTCATAGTCTTTCACCGAAACCAGCTACTTTTTGGAAACAGAGATGTGAAATTTTCAGTTTCAATTATTTATTGGCTTACTTGTGTTGGTATTTTTGTTGATTCAGAGCCTCCGGACTTAAGAAACTGGTTTTCAAGCTATGTTTATGAGTCTTCTGTATCTGATCCAAGCTGTCCTTATAAGGGATCTGTCCCTCAAGATGCTGGGTGTGAAAAAGAAGGATTTGCCTTTGAAAAGAGAAATGACGATGAACTCGGATGTGAAAATGTAGGGACCAAAGGATCTGTTCAACCTAACAGCCCCTCTGAAAATAATATGCTGGTAGAGCAGCCTTCAAACAGGGTATTCTTTCTGATCTCTCTTCTAGAATGTCTCTCGTAAGGATTAAATGGGAATGAACATCTGTGCTTAATTTGATCTAAGCCGCTCACTCCATTTTCAGGAATACTAGCCTAATTTTACAGAATCTGAATCTTCTTGTTACTTGAATAAGCGTAATATATGCTTTATTGTCAATTATAACAAAATACCTTATCAGTGAGTTAACTTAGGCTTTCTATTAAACAAAATGACTTATGTTCTTAATAAGTTTCTCAGTCATATTAATTTTTTTTTTTCAATAAGTAAATGTGTAATTACAGGGTGATGACCATATTGAAATGAAAGAAATTATATGCACCGCCAGTACTTCCCATCTAGAGATGATTTTGAAGCCATGCACGCAAGATAGAATATTTAGACATAATATTAGACCATCCAAATATGAGCAGACCTTAAGCTTGAACAATGGAAGCTCTGAGTGTAATCCAGAAGAGACTCAAATTTCACTGGACACAAATAGAAGTTCATGTAACAGTAGTGTGAGGACTACAGAGCTGATATATACAAAGGATTCTAGAGAAGCAAGATCAAAAGCTAAGATCCACTGTGAGAATGTTGACAACAGTGGAAGTTTAGCCAACAGATTCTCAGCAAGTGATTTAATTTCTTCAAGAGATAAAGAGAATGGAGGTATGAAATCAATGGATGGCTTCACTACAACAAGGAGAAACAGATTCGTTGGAATAAACGACACAACTTTTTGGAAGAGACCACAAGAGAGGGTGTCAGTGACCCCAACAGATACGGGAACAGTCACGGTGGCGAGTGGAAAGCATGTTACCATAAAAAGGAAGGCATTGGCTGAAGCAACAAATTATCAACAATCTAATGGCATGGAGGTGACAGGTAAATGGCAATGCCCTCAGAAAAGTAAAACAAATACTGGGCCTGCCTTGAAGCAACTTCGACTTGAGCGATGGGTTCATAGAGTTTGAAAGCATCCAAAGGACTTCCTAGTCCCTATCCAACACGGGGTCAAATCGCCTTTGGGGACTGCTTGTAGGATTCTTTTGATTGAGAAGATTGTTTATGAATGGCCGCGTTGTCTTTTTAAAATGAACATGAGCATTCCTGCAAGTGTTATGCGACCAAATGTTATATTTTGATATCGATACTAGTATAGCAGAAAGGAATTTGCTTGAGTATATATTTTTTCCCTCTCAATTTTGTTAAAAATTATAATTTTTTCTCTTTTGTTTATAATTTGAACTCTATTATTATTCATTTTTTTTCTTCAAGGTTATTTAAAATTGCTAAGTTGTGTAATGTTACCCTGTAATTTAAGTAGAGATATTTTTTTCCCTCCAAGTTATGTTAAATCTTCGATAGTCAATGTAAAAATTTATCAAAACTCCAATTATGAATCATATATAATGATTTAATTGGGCTAATGTTAAGTTGTTATTCAGAAATAATGTGTTGTATGATTCAAGTATAATATCAAATGAGTTAGAACTACTGCATCAATATTAAGATGTCATATTAAATAAGGGTTCTCATATTTTTCTGGATGAATGTAAGTAAAAAAGCTAATCCCAAAAGGTATAATTAGGTTTGGTACTAGAATATTAACATGTTGATAAGTAAATTTTAGAGATTGTGGATATTATGATTCGGAAAAGAATTAAGATTATGTGTCTTCAAAAAACTAAATAGGTTGAAGAAAGAGCTAAGGAACTAGACATTATAAGATTTAAGCTATGGGACATAGGGAAAGTTAGAGGAAAGAATGGAGTTGATATTTTTGTAAAAAAAAATTGGAAAAAGAATATGGTAGATGTAAAAATGATTGAGGATAGGATTTCATAATTAAGATTACTAGTTGCACGAGAAACTATCAATATTATTAGTACTTATGTACTACAAGTAAATCGGAGGTACATTTGAAGGAAAAGTTTTGAGAAGACCTAAAAGGATTGGTTGAAGGAATTCTATAAGAAGAAAAGATTTTCATCAGAAGGGATCTAAATGGACATGTTGGTAGTGAGGTAAGGTAATTTTCAGAAGCTCATAGAGGATTTGTTTTGAGAGAATTAAATGAGGAAGGGTAATCTATTCTTGATTTTTCGATAGTATATGATTTCAAAATTACAAACACTTGTTTTAGAAAGCAGGAGGAGCATCTAATCATATATAAGAGTGGAACCTCAAGGTTACAAATTGATTTCTTTTTAGTAAAGAACTCAAATAGAAGAGTTTGTAATGATTGCAAAGTGATTCCAAGAGAGAGCCTTACTATATAGTATAGGGTCTTGGTTCTTGATGTTAATTTCAAGAACCATAATCGGAAAAGATGATAAGTTATAAATCTTAGGACTAAGTGGTGATAGCTTAAGGGTGAGAAACATATAACTTTTAAGAGAACATTATTGAAGGAATGTAATTAGAAAGTACAAAGACGTGCTAACCATATTTAGAATGTAATGGTTAAGAGTGTTAGGATGGTTGTTAAAGCAATCTTGGGTGAATCAAAGAATTTTGGATCGAGAGATAAAAAATATTCATGGTAGAACGAAAGTGTGCAAGGAAAAGTTAAAATCAAAAGGGATTGTTTTAAGGCCTTACATGTGAACAACAATGCTGAAATTCGGGAAAAGTATCAGATAGTTAAAAATGAAACCAAGAAGGCAATAAGTGAGGCATAATCTAAAGCTTTTGAGGAGTTCTACTGAGATCTAGGAACAAAGAATGGAGAACAAAATATTTATAAGTTTGCCAAAAATGAGGAAAGGAAATCAAGAGATTTGGACTAAGTAAGGTGTATTAAGGATAAAGAAAGGTAAGTTCTACTTACAGATGAAGATATTAAACAAAGATAAAAGAAATACTTTTATAAGCTTTTCAATGATAGGCAAGGATTGACTAGGGATATAGAAGGATTAGAAATCCAAGAGGATGAATAAAATTTAGCTTATCATCATAAGATTCGAGTTGGAAAGGTAAAAAATATCCTTAAAAGGGTTAATAATGGTAAAATCGTTGGTCTTGATAGTATTTTTATTTAAGTTTAGAAATATTTAGGGGAGCAATGTGTCTTTTAGCTCACTAAGCTATTTAATGAGATCTTGAGGTATAAGAAAATGTCAGATGAGTGGAAAAAGAGCATTTTGATACCTATATATAAGAATAAAGGAGATATCCAGAACTGTGCAAACTAGTAAGAGATAAAATTTACTAGTCACACTATGAAATTATGGAAAAAAGTGATTAAACATAAATTAAGAGACGAGTTTAGGATTGCAAAAAATCAAATTGGATTTATATTAAGAAGGTTTACAATAAAGATTATTTATCTTCTATGGGAGTTGATGGAAATGTATTGAAGTAAATAAAGAAACTTAAATATGGTTTTCATTGATATGGAAAAATCTTATGATTAAGTATCAAAAGAAATATTATGGAAGGCTCTGGAAAAGAAAGGAGCTCGTATGACATATATCTGAATTATACAAGACATATATGATAAGGTAACTACAAGTGTAAGAACTCCCAGAAGTGAGATAAAGGACTTTCCTATAAGAATAGATTTAGATCAGGGTTCAGCTTTGAGTCCCTACTTGTTTAATTTAATTTTAGATGTTTTTACTATGAATATACAAGAGACTATCCTTAAATGCATGCTTTTTGTAGATGATATAATTCTGATTGAAGAATTAAAGGAAAATGTTAATTATAAACCTGAGTTTGGAAACAGACATTGGAATTAAATGATTTTTGCTTGAGTAAAAGCAAGAGAGGGTATATACACTACAAATTTAATAAGAAGTAAGATAGAAATGATTACGAGGTAAGAATTGGAGAACATGTCATACCATAAGTATTTAAATTTATGTATCCAAGGTTAATATTACAAAACTATGAAAAAATTGATGGAAATGTTACACATAGGATATAAGGTAGATGGTTAAAATGGAAAAAGATATCAGGAGTTATTTGTGACTGCAAAATATCTATCAAGTTTAAAGGGAAGTTCTATTAGACTATTATATAATCAGCTATACTTTATAGTAGTGAATATTAAATCTTGAATGAATAATAAGAGCAAAAAATAGGAATAGCAAAAATGCAAATGTTAAGATGTATGTGTGATTATATAAGAAAAGATAAAATAGGAAATGAATACATACAAGGAAATATTGGTATGACAATTATTGAGGAGAAGATGATAGAAAATCGGTTAAGGTGATTTGAACATGTCCAAAGAAGGTCACTAGAGGTACCAATGAGAAGAGTCGATCACATAATCTTTAATCCTGTGAAAAGGTGTACAGGAAAGTAAAAAAAGATGCTAAAGGAAATTATTAAAAAGAATTTCTTAGTGAATAATATTTTAAAAAAATTGATCTCAGATAGAGTCCAATAGTGTCATACAATCCATGTAATCGACTTTATTTAGTGAAATAAGACTTTATTATTGTTGTTATTGTTATTGAAGTTGTTGTTTAAAAGGTAGAATTTGTTAGTGAGTGTTTGTTTAATTGACTTGATATTTATGTGGCACATTTTTTTTACCTAAGTGTTCATTTTTTGAATGAAAAGAGTTGAAAAGTACTTTTGATTAAAGTTTATAACAATTATTTAAATTCAATTAATTAACATAAATAAATGTGTATTTTGAATTTTTTTATAGAGGTATTCTAACTTTTTTTTAATTATTTAGGCTATTGTCATGTAAACAAAACATGTGCCATGTAACATTTGGAAAGAAAAAAATGAGGGATAACATTCCAATTAAATAAGATGAAATGTTAATTATAAGGAGGTGATTGTTGCATATGTTGTCGTAATGCTTTGTCAATCTTAACTCATCGAAATGAGATTTTCTCTATAGGTAAGAGTCTTTGACTCATACCTTGTTATCATGGTTGCCAATTCAAATCGATTATTTTGAAGATGAATCTTTACAAATCAAAGAGGCCAATTTCCAATGAAGAATTGCTCTACTTATAGCTCGTCAAAAGAAACAGTTACTAGTGATCATGATCCTTGGTGCTGGGATACTTCAAGTCTGAAAGGAATAGTTTTCAAAAGCATTTAATGGCTTGTATTTGGGAATATTAAATAAGTTAGAATTCACAAACTAGTCTGCATTTGTTGTAGATAATGATGGATTTGAATATAAAAAATTAGATTTATTTTAAATATTGATAATACAAATTGATCCATTTTGGATCAATTTGTGAACTTAGAGTAAAAGTTCGTTGATTGGTTTAAATCCATTACAAATTTCAACAATTTTGAATCTATGAAAATGAAATTTATTTTGAACACAAATAATAAATTAATATATTATGGGTTAATCTATAAATTCACAATGAAAGCCTGTAAATTGATTTTTGCGTACATTGTAGACTTTTGGAAGTTTAAACTTTATTTATTTTAAATACAAATAATACGGATTAAAATATATCCATAATAGGCTACATGTTTGACACCCTTATCTTCATCCCCATTGGAAGCTCCATTTTTCACTCTACCATGCTTGCTCCTCCAATTCAATATTCATGGAAATAGGTTATGTTTCAACTTCTTAAGATAGCAATACATTAGATTCACGCTCACACTGATTTATGCCGATTGAAATTAGTGTTGAAAATAGACAATCCTAAAAAGTTGGGAAATTTGTTACGATCTAATGTGAGAGAGGTTCATATACAAGTACTATGTGACAAGGCTTATTTATTGATAAATCAGATTGCATTTTGTCATGTTACCTCCGACACTGCTGATGATACTAGACTGACCGGAGGTTGTTTAACTTTCCGTAGTTAAATTAATTGTGAATGGTATGTACTGAATTTAAACCTTATGTAACTGTTCCTCTTGGTATCATAATAACAACAAGAAAAAGGATAAAATGGTAATCTTCTGTATTTAAGACAATAAATAATCCGTCCTACCTTCATTTGATTGGCACGCGTGAAGTCATTTCTGGTTGCTTCCTGTGCTTGCACACGGGGCACCGTAGGAGGGAGGCACTGCCAAATGCGAGATCCCAGATTTCAATGAATTAAATTATTTAAAATTTAATTTAATTCATTTTAATTATAATTATATATATAAATAAATTTATGCAGATTGAAATTCGAAAAAATTAGTCCGCCAACTTATAAACCCAATCAAATCCTTTGAAACTTATTTCATTTTTCAAACAATTTTATATCGGACGGTGTGTTTTACACTTCTACCAAAAGCGATAACAATCAAATGTTTTTGTTGTTTATTTTTTTTTTATAATAATAAAAGTGGTTAAACTATTTCACATATATACATAAAAATTAGGAATTGTTCTGTTGCTTAATTTGATTACTAGTAACAAAAAATTAGATCAATTTTACTAGAGAAATTATCTACTGGAAACAACTGAAAATTAATTAATAGAGAGATATGAACGTAATTCTGGGAGATGTATTAATAATTTTATATAAATAGAGAATCGTCTTATCCTGAAAACTAATAATTAATTAATATTATACTAATATTTTTATAATAATTGGGATAAGATACACAAAAGTAGATTATTGCAGGAGCGAGCGATCCCGGGGAACCCGTCAACGAATCGCTTCTTTTATTTATTATTGATTTTGAAAATGTTATTGTTTTATATATGAAAATTATTATTAATAAATTAAAATTAAAATGCACTATAAATTTAATCGTGAGGTGATGTGAAAATATCTTTATTTTTTAAAATACTCCGTCAGAAATTTATTAATTAACGATTAAAAGGGAAGTTGCGTTGAAAAAAGACAGAAAATTCCAAACATTTTAATTTTTGTTTTCGAAGAACCTGAACCTCACATGACACGCGGAGCGTTTTTTCTGCGCAAACTTATCCTTCCAGCTTAAAGAAACAATAAGACATAAATATAAAATATTAAAAATAAAAAAAAGTGGCAGCAAACAGCCATTATTGGATTCGCTTCAAATTATACCAACGCAGATAATAACGCCCCGTACGTCTTCTCGGAATTCAAATCGCATTTTCATTTACGAATTAATTTTCGTGCCTTATCTTCCTCGAGAGGGGCCCCTTGCCTTATATAGCTAAAAGCAGCGGAAAGCGCAAAGACTGTCACTTGCTGGTTGCTTTCCTTTGATCGCCTCCGAAATAGGGAAAAAATGCACGCTTTGAGGTCACTGGGTCGATCCTGCTTGAAAAGCTCCAACCAGCCATGGCTGAGCTCAGTCACAGTATCTCAGCAAGGTCAGGCTGTTACGAGCAATGCCAATCAATGGCTCCATCACCATCTCACCTGCAGGACTCTCATTTTGCAGTCTTTAGCTTCTGAAACTGTCAAGCTCAACAAACTTGATGGCTCCGATTCCGGTAATATTATTTCTCTTCGAATCAAAGTTTTCATTTTTTTTAGCTGTCTGTGAATGATCCCTTTTTGTTTTCCAGTTTAGCACTTGTTTTAGGATAATCCGTACATACCAGAACCCTTTGGCTTTAAACTTATTCTATCGTACTAGATATGATTGGGGCAGTTAACAATTTTTTAAACTGACAGGGATTGTTGAGGTTAACTTGGACAGACCTAAAAATAAAAATGCTATAGATACAAATTTGGTGAGAGGCTTAAGGCATGTGTTAGAGTTGATTAATCAGGACTCCGCCGTTAATGTTGCTATTGTCACCAGTTCGGTTCCAGGGGTTTTCTGTGCCGGGGCTGATTTAAAGGTAAGCTATGAAATTTGGCAGTGACCTTTAAAGGAACGAGAATATCTGGTCCTTTACAATATTTTGTGAAATGAAGATCAGGATTGTGTTTGCATTGAAACACACAATGAAATACAAACTTGATTTACCCTTAGTTTCCTATGTACATACTGCAGAGTCATGTGCTTCTTTGAGAATTATATGTTTATTGGATCACAGGAACAAAGGACATTTACTGCAACTAAGGTTAGGGTTATGTGTTCTTAAAAGAAACAGACAATATGTGGTCGTCTAATAGATTTTTTGAGATGAAGAACAAGGAGTGTGCACTGAAATGCTGCCGAATGAAATTCAAACTCGATTTACCTTTACTCTCCTATATTCATAGTGGGAATCATGCCATGTTGGAGAATTATGTATGTTCATTGGATCACAGGAACGCAGGACATTTACTGCAACTGACGTTAAGGATTTCGTGAAATATCTTCGAGCCACATTCATGTATTTAGAGGTTAGTTCACATGTTTTAATTAAATACATTATATTCCTTATGTAATTATGAACTTTATATCTTGTCATCTTGTGGAGATTTAGGTAGATGATGAAGTAGGATATATGAACCTGCAGCTCTTTTCTCTTCCTTTTTAACTTCAGTGCACCAATCTTAGCTTGTATTTCTGTTGGTGAATTTAATGGTTAGTGTTAGAAACTCCTAAATGGCCTCCTGTTATGCTTTTTGATCTTCTTGTATTATATCACTGTGTATCATCTCAGCATTTCCTTATGTTCATTACTTCAATTTTCAGGACCTTCCTATACCATCTATTGCAGCTGTTGATGGAGCTGCATTGGGAGGTGGACTTGAACTTGCTTTGGCATGTGATCTTCGAATATGTGGTAGACAGAGATTTAGTAGATATATCCTTTTTGATAGATTGGCGCTATTTTTTGTTAAAATTGTTTTGGAAAAATGCAGAAAACCTTCCCCAACTTTGAGGTGGTTGGATTTTGCCCAATCAAACTTTAAAAAAATTGAAGCTTTACACAATTAATACCCATCATCCGCTTAATAAACAATTCTAAAATGATTTTTACATGACCTTTTAAATAGGAATCCCAATATTATTGTATGTTGGCCTCCACATTATTATTTCTCTCACTCTCTAACTTATTTTCACATATTTAAATAAAGTTTCATATATCTAATTTAACTTCCATTAATTTAGAATTGAGTTAAAAAAATGTGTGAAAAATTGACATGGTTAGTCAACATCCAATGATATTATAGTACTTGTTTAAAAAAAGTTCAAGAAAAAAATCACACAAGTAAAATGATTGATTAAATGGACAGTAGGTGTTAATTTCAAGTTTTTGTATGGTTTAAGGCTTTAATTCCAAGTTTTTAAGGTTAGTGCGGGACAAAATTCAATCACTCCGAAGTTGAAGGCATTTTTCTGCATGCTTCCCAAATGGTTCTGATGCTAGTATTAGAATTTAATTACTCAGCAATCAAACTAAGTACTTGATTTAGAATGTTATCCTTTCATGGTTTAGGGGAAGATGCTCCTCTGGGTTTGCCAGAGACAGGACATGCGATAATCCCTGGGTAGGCTTTACTAAATTTCTCCAGCTTAATGTATTCTCAGGACTTTCTTAAACCTTGGGTGGTATTAGTTCTCCACACTAATTCTAGACAGGGATACAATCCCAAGTTGAAATTTTGAATTGATATATATTCATAGATTACAGCTTCTTGTTACTATCGCTGCATCCACCTGCTATATGTACTCTTACTTGATAAGCTCCATAGGGGTTACATAACTCCAGAGTTGTTTTCCAGATCATCTGTGAACTTCTGATCACTGTAAATCCTCAAGTTTGATGCTTAGAGCTTACCTTGAGCATAAATAATTAGATATGGATACTTAATTGTCTTAAGTCACAAAGGTGACATAAAATAGTCACAACGAAATGGATACAGCCACTCAATATTGCAGAGAACAAGAGTTTAAATAATTAGGTCCTTGGAAAAGATCACCTCTTATGAAATCCTGGTTTGCATAGGGCTGGAGGAACCCAACGGCTACCTAGATTGGTCGGAAAGGCAATAGCGAAGGATATTATATTGACTGGTCGAAAGGTTCTTGGCAGAGATGCAGTGTCTATGGGTGTGTTTGTTAATAATTAGTTGCTTCTCTCTTTTTTGTTTTTAATAAAAATTTCATCAAAGTCACAGATATAGCATCTTAATTTGTAAGAACATGTTATTTGTGCTTACTGTTTCTTTTGCTTTAGGACTTACCAATTACTGCGTTCCTACTGGTGAAGCTTACCCAAAGGCACTTGAAGTTGCCCGGGCTATCAATGAAAAGGTACCTTCTATTGAATCTTTTCTTGCTGAAATCACAGTCAAACACAATTGCAAAAGCATGGACCCAGAACCTTAATATAGAATAACCTTTTAGGACTGGTTACTACCATTTTTTTCTTTTTTATGTTGTTACTTTCTTCTTTGAAAGAATGTGAATGGTCAGGTATGGTACCCTTATTTTTTGTTATTGCCTTGTTTCTCAACTTTTGCTTGGAGTAGTTTACCTGAGAGCTCCAGAAGGACAAGAACCGCAGCCTATGAAATATTAGATCCTATTCCATACTTATGGAAATATTTTGTTTCTCATGCCATCTGCGCTTAATTTATGCAAGAATTTCTAACTGATCTCAATTCTATTCCAGTAGCTACCTTGGTTTTTTGTGCAAGAACTTCTTTGATTTAGCCTTAAGAACTAATCAATCTTTATGTACATACGAATACATAGGCCTAGCAATTGTAAAATAAACCGCAAGACTAATTATATTTGGCCAAAAAAAAAACAACATTTTGTTTTGTGTTGTTTAACAATTAAGACTAAATATTTGCAGGGTCCAATCGCTATAAGGGCGGGCAAAAGAGCAATTGAGGAGGGACTTCGAATACTTAATCGGACAGAAGGTGTTGCTTTGGAAGAAGAATGCTATGAGCAGACTTTGCATACCAGAGATCGTCTTGAAGGCTTGGCTGCATTTGTTGAGAAGCGAAAGCCAATATACACTGGTGAATGAGAGAAGCAGCTTCCATATTCAATACATGCTGCTGTTATCTCCATCTAAGCTTTCCCGGAAACGATGGATTATGTAACGTAGTTCAATTGAATTCTTCAATTCAGTTGAAATTTCGTTGAATAAGTTCCTGTTCTGGTTAATGAGGATTTGATTTCAGAACAGAACAACCATTACCGCATATTTTCAGCATTAAATAAGTTTTTCAGAATAAAATCCCAAATCTTTGAGTGTTTTCTCTCTTTCTTCCATCATTTTGGTCAATACAGTGGTTTAGGATGAATTTTTTGTACTCTGATCCAGAGTGAATGTATGGATATCCAGACTGATAAAGAGGTGGACATGTCAAAATAGCTCAGCTACCACCCCGGCGGGGGGGGGGGGTACAAAATTATTAAGACGAGAGGGTTTTTTAGGTCGACAACCAAACAAGCCAGGAAAATAGGCAGACAAAACAACCCAAATGATAGACAAGCATAGTTGGGTCCTCGGTCAGCACAAAAAATATCAAAAGAATACCCCGCTACAGAATCGCATAACACTAAAGAAGGGAAGAATTAAGCATTTGATAATGATCAGTAGGCAGGGCCGGAGTTAGAAAATTTTGTGGAGGGCAAGATTTTGCACATGCATAATGTTACTGAAAAATATTATTGAATGCATTAAAAAATGATTAATTTTTCCAAATTTTCTTTTAAAATTTTGTGTACTAAGAAATTAATTATTTTCAGTTAGATAATTATTATGTATTATATAAAATTAATTTAAATGATTGGATGGGTAAAAGTTAAATTTAAAATGGATTAATGACTTTTTTGTTCTATGAAAATAATTATTATTAAAATTTCTTAATAAAAATATCTGGAAAATAAAATGTAAGAAAGATAAAATATTATACATATTTCAGTGAAAATTTGGAGTGCTTCATATGAAATTGTAAAGTAGAAATACATATAATTAAAGAAAACAAGGACAGACATGAGAACTGTTATTTTCAATTAATTGATTGGTAATGAGCTTATAAAAATATGAAATTATCCCTAATTAATATATCTATTTCCATCTCTATCCTTACTAAAAATCCTTGACCTCTAACCCTTCAGTGCAGTTGCTTTCTTTTCACTCTTCCTTTCATGCAAACAAAACGAAGTCAAGAGTTATCACTTCAAAGTTTAAGTATGGATTAGATTTGTCTTGCACGTTATTTCTTTACTCTTCAGCTCTAAATAATAATTGAGTGCCTTTTCTCTCACTAGATTAAGAACTATCTAAACTTTCTAAATTTGATATAAATTTTGTTTTCTTTTTAGAGTTCCAATATACTAAAAAGACTTTTTAAGTAGCCATTAGCGATATAGAATCAACAATTTTTTTAAGCACCCATTGACATTATAGCATAAAAATTTTAATGGTGTTTTGAATTGTTTTCTGTTCAAAGAGTGCTGTAGATCATTCTGTATAAAGGGCTTTGTTAAAGGGCTTGCAGCAGAGGGATTTGTTAAAGGGCTTCCTGGTATACTATTTGTCTACTGTAAGCAACACTTCTATTTATCAGCATCTTATATGTGTTCAAGAATTGCTTGATTAGGCGAAGTATGTGTGTATGACTGAAATGTATTTTAATGAGAATTTGTCCTAATTACTAGTTTGCTATGGATGCAGATAGAGTGATAGAATGGGTGAAATTCTGTTTGTTGTGAAGGATAGTATCCAAATAGCAGTCAATAAAATATTCATACAGTTGGTTCTGGGATTACCCTCAATTTTTCAAATGAATTGTTGAAAGGGCATAAAACAAGGGCCAAGATTTTGACACATAGTTACCATCCTTTATTGATGAACCACCATCATCAATGTCATTCTCTCTTAGCCTCCATAAAATCCCTCCCCCACCGCACCTCTTCTCTGTAATTAACCTAAAAAGCCTAATACAATTAGTTACCGCTTCAGTCTTACGTAGGTGGGTTCAGAAATTAAAGTTGGGATACAGTAGGCAGGAGAATGCGGGAGTTTTTAAAGATCCAGTAGTTTTACATAGGCACTAGGTAGTGTTTGTTCATATTTTATTAGACAAAATAGAGTAAAGCTTGTGCTTAGTGTTGGTAAACTGAAAAAACTTTAGGGTTTAAGTTTCAAGTGAATATTAAGGAGAGGACGACCACAAATGTCTTTAATTTATTATTTACATATGATCTGGAAGGGAGGGATCAACATGTGAGGCACGTATATTTCTTGATACGATTAGTAACTCGAGTCTAAAATTTTCAAAGCCACAACCAAGTAATTTTCAAAGTTTTTAATGGTCTATTTTTATAACTTACAAATTTAAGAATTAGTTTGTTCTAATCTACTTAATTTTATATTAGTCGTGATTTTGAGCCACTTAATTCCTTAGCCCAGCATTCCTTGAACCCGTGTTGCCTTCCACTTGTCACAATAGAACATATCTACTCCCTCTACTCGCTAGAATATTCTCTAAATATTATTATTATTATTATTATTATTATTATTATTATTATTATTATTATTATTATTATTATTATTATTCACATATCCTTCTAAGGCCAACTACTATCTCTAATCCCTTAGAGCTTCAATTCCGCATCTCCTTCACCACTCACCCACCCTTGATGTTTGCTGACAATATTCGCTCAACCACATCTCTGAGATCATTAGTCCTTTGTCAATTTGTATTATCATTCATGTTGTGTTTTTTATTTTTGTTTTTTTTTTTTACCTTTGCACTAGAATCTCATATATTCATCATACAATTGATTGCCATTAAGGATTGTTTGTTGATTTGATGATACTGAAAGATTGTGATCTTAAAACTTCAAGTTCTCCCTTTTTTTTAAAAAAAAAATATTCCATAAGAAGTTGGTCTAGATAAACATTGTGAGAAGTCTCTGCATATATGCTCTACTACGTTTTGTTGCTTTGAAGTATGTGGATGTATATACTATCATAAACAATTGATTTAATGTCTTTCATAATCATTATGTGTTGAATTTCCTGGTTTTACAATAATATTTTGTATGTTTTGTAAGGAGTTTTCATTACAAGCAATTCTTGTAATGGTATCCTATCACCGGCTTTCATGGTTAGCCTTTTGCTTCTCCTTTTTTTTTTTAAAAAAATATTCCATAAGAAGTCGGTCTAGATAAACATTGTGAGAAGTCTCTGCATATATGCTATACTACGTTTTGTTGCTTTGAAGTATGTGGATGTATATACTATCATAAACAATTGGTTTAATGTCTTTCATAATCATTATGTCTTGGATTTCCTGGTTTTACAATAATATTTTGTATGTTTTGTAAGGAGTTTTCATTGCAAGCAATTCTTGAAATGGTATCCTGTCACCTGCTTTCATGGTTAGCCTTTTGCTTGCTTCTCCAATATTTGGATCACTAGTCAAAGGGTACTAGCTTTTTGTTTCATGATATGTTAGGCCAAATTAACTCTATTCCTAAGTTGCTTTCAATATTATTTTAACTTTAATTGCTTTCAATATTATTTTAACTTTAACTCTGTTCATGATAGTTTTAATCACCATGGGAACCCAGATTTCTCAGATATGTTCTCATTGGGTTTTAAAATATATGAATAATATATGTCTAATGATAATAATAATAATAATATCCATGTATATATCATTATTTTGATGTTCTTTCCTATAATTTTTTAGTTGACAATTTTAAATGATGTTCATTGAAATTTATCTTGGTTATTTGATACTCTTTTTTATGTAACTTTATCTATTTATTTGTAGAATATTAAATAGTTAGGCATTGTCAAGTTTAATTAGAATCTATATTAAATAAATGTTAGAATTCTATAATATTGCATTACTATTAATGAAAAGTTATTTTTATTTTACATTTATAATATTTTTCCTAAAATGTAATATAAAATTATTTAAACTAGGTACCTATAATCTAACTAAATAAATCGTTTGTCTACATTTTTCTTATAAAATATACCAAGTATTATATAAAATAAGAAAGATACGGATTGTTTTAATTTTTGAAAAATAATAAAAGTAAAGTTATAGATCATTTTGAAAGCTAATAGAGCTGTTCTATAAATAATTTTAAAGTATCATTTAGAATTTCCTCAATGATAAAATATGAATTTATAACTTAGATTAAATTTAAACATCTATGTAATGAATAATAAATAGCCACCGTGAATGTTTGTAAAGTAACAATAAGATCAATAGCTTTTTAATGTTTTTAAACTTGCATTTTGTAGGTTATATATATAAATTAAAGTGCGGAACGTACAATATATTAAATAATTATATATTTATTTTTATTATTGATATGTGAAGTTTAAATATATAATAGTTTTTCAACTATTGATGTCATATTAATTATAATAATAGTGATTATATTCATAGATTTTTTGAAATATTTATTAAAAATATAATATATGCTCTAGATATTTATTAGATATATAATAAATGACCACACAATTTAAGAATATCATATACAAAATTTTTTAAAATCATGATCAAATATTATTCGAAATAATAGTCATGTACTATAGTCGGTTTGTATGTATTTTTTCAAAATAAAAATATTGTTAAACAAAATAATTATCTTATAAATGTGAAATATATTTATTGAAATTTATCTTTATTTTATGAAATAGATAATCATTATAATCAACTCATATATAATTATTGATTTGTAGTATTTATAGAAATTGAATACAATCAAATGTTTGATTGAGCTTAATGTATACTTTAAATTTATTGTCATTAATTATAATCATTTTTTAATGATTTTTAAATTAAAAATATAATTGAAGTGTAACTATTTATTTGAAATATGTGTTTTTTTATTAATTTATAATTTTTGTAAAAGTCAGGTATAATCAACTATAAATAAAATGTGAATGTACAATATATTAGATAACTATGTTTTTAATTTTAATTATGAATATTTATTGTAGTCAAATATTATATGTAGTTTGAATATAAAATAATTTTTTATATGTTGATGCCATATTAATCATAATAATAATAACAATATTTACTTCTTCTTTTTGAGATATTTATTAGATGTATAATGTATGCCTTTTTTAGATATTTATTATGTGTATATGTCATCACGCTATGTAAAAATATTGTATCTGGAATTCTTTAAAAACATAATCAAATATTATTTTAATTAATAGTCATTGATTATGCTTAATTTGGAATTTTTTTAAAAAATAAACAATTTTCACATATTTACAAATTAAAATTATAATTGGAATTTGTATTTTTTATACATAGTATAATTACTAATGTGTAATTTTCATAAAAGTCAAATATAATCAAATATTTGATTATATATAATAATATATTGTTTCAATTAATCGTTATTGATTAAATTCAATTTTAATAAATCTTTCAAATTAAACCTCCAGATTCTTTATATAAACTAAAGAAATGTCTCTTAAACGTCAAATATATCTTTTAGATATATATTTTAAAAAAGTTAGATATAATCAAATATTTGATTAAGCTTGGTGTATTATTCAACTTTGTTTTCATTAATTACAATCAATTTTAAACAATCTTTAATTAAATTTGAAAATTATGGTTCATGTGATTTGTAATTTATATATATAATAATAAATTTGTAATTTTTGTAAAAATCAAATATAGTCAATTATTTGATTAAATTGAGAAACATCTTACACCATGAAAATTTAATATTTGATGTCATATTAATTATAGTAACAGTGATTATATTTACAACTTTTTTTAATATTTATTAAAAATATAATATATGCTATGTTCTGGACATTTATTACATATATGATAAATGACCACAGAATTTAAGAAAATCGTATATAGAATTTTTTAAAATCATGATCAAATATTATTCTAAATAATAGTCATATATTATAGTCGGTTTGTATGTATTTTTCAAAATGAAAATATTTTTGAACAAAATAATTATCTTACCAATGTGAAATATATTTATAAAAATTTATTTTTATTTTATGTAGGAGATATTCATTGCAATCAACCCATATATAATTATTAATTTGTAGCGTTTATAGAAATTAAATATAATCAAATATTTTATTAAGCTTAGTGTATTATTTAAATCTATTGTCATTAATTATAATCAATTTTTACTCATTTTTAAATTAAAAATATAATTGAAATATAACTATTTATCTGAAATATGTATTTTTTTACATATTATAATTATTAATTTATAATTTTTGTAAATGTCAGATATAATCAACTATAAATAAGAAAATAAAGAATCATGTGGACGTAAAAAATATTAGATAACTATGTTTTTAATTTTAATTATGAATCAAATATTATATGTATTTTGAATATAAGATAATTTTTTATATGCTGATGTCATATGAATCATAATAATAATAACAATATTTACTTCTTCTTGTTGAGATATTTTATTGAGCTTAGTGTATTGTTTAAATCCATTGTCATTAATTATAATAAATTTTCACTCATTTTTAAATTAAAAATATAACTATTTATCTAAAATATGTGTTTTTTTTACATATTATAATTATTAATTTATAATTTTTAAATGTCAGATATAATCAACTATAAATAAGAAAATAAAGATTCATGTGGACGTAAAATATATTAGATAATTATGTTTATAATTTTAATTATGAATATTCATTGTAGCCAAATATTATACGTAGTTTGAATATAAAATATTTTTTTATATGTTGATGTCATATGAATCATAATAATAATAACAATATTTACTTCTTCTTTTTGAGATATTTATTAGATGTATAATGCATGATCATTCTTGGATATTTATTATGTGTATATGTCATCTCATTATTTAAAAATATTGTATTTGAAATTCTTTAAGAACATAATCAAATATTATTTAATTAATATTCATTGATTATGCTCAATTTAGAATTTTTTTAAAAACAATCAATTTTTATATATCTATAAATTAAAATTATAATTGAAATGTAACTATTTTTTATAATTTATATTTATATTTTTTATCGATACTATAATTACTAATGTGTAATTTTTATAAAAGTCAAATATAATCAAATATTTGATTATATGTAATAATATATTTTTTAATTAACCGTTATTGATCAGATTCAATTTTAATAAATCTTTTAAACTAAATAATATATCTTTTAGATATATATTTTAAAAAAGTTAGATGTAATCAAATATTTGATTAAGATTAACAGGGTATTCAAATTTATTTTCAGCAATTACAATCAATTTTATATATTTTTTATTAAATTTAAAAATTATAATTCATGTGATTTGTAATTGATATATATATTAAAATAAATTTATAATTTTTGCAAAAATAAAATATAATTAATTATTTAATTAAATTAAGAAATATGTTACATCGTGCAAATTTAATATTTGAGTCACATTAATTATAGTAATAGTGATTATATTTACAACTTTTTTTGAAATATTCACTAAAAATATAATATATGTTCTATTTTGGATATATTTACTAAAAATACTAATTGTAGTCAAATATTATATGTAGTTTGAATATAAAATAATTTTTTATATGTTGATGTCATATTAATCATATTAATAATAACAATATTTACTTCTTCTTTTTGAGATATTTATTAGACATATATATATGTACTTTTTTTTGGATATTTATTATGTATATATGTCATCTCACTAATTAAAAATATTGTATCTGGAATTCTTTAAAAAACATAATAAAATATTATTTTAATTAATAATCATTGATTATGCTCAATTTAGATTTTTTCTAAAAATCAATTTTTTACATACTTATAAATTAAAATTGTTATTTATAATATATATTTATGTTTTTTATCCATATCATAATTATTGATGTGTAATTTTCATCTCAAATATAATCAAGTATTTGATTAAATATAATAATGTATTATTTCAATTAATTGTTATTGATTTGATTCAATCTTAATAGATCTTTTAAATTAAATTTGCAGATTTTCTATATAAACTAGAGAAATATCTTTTAAACGTGCAATATATCTTTTAAATATATATTTTAAAAAAGTTAGATACAATCAAATATTTGATTAAGCTTAACATATTATTCAAATTTATTTTTAGTAATTACTATCAATTTTATATATTTTTTAATTAAATTTGAAAAATATAATTCATGTGATTTGTAATTTATATATATACATGTTATAATAATAAATTTGTAATTTTTAAAAAATCAAATATAATCAATTATTTGATTAAATAAAGAAACATATTATACCATGCAAATTTGATATTTGATGCAATGTGATCGGGAATTTAACATTTGATGCAGTATGATCTGATAAACAATTGATTTTATACCGTGAAAATAAAATGTAATCAATTATTTGATCAAATTAAGTAACATGTTATAGTGCAAATTAAGTAACATATTATACCCTGCAAATTAAATCAAATTAAGTAGCAGATTGTACATAAAAGTTAGATAAAGTGCCATGTAAATTCAATTTTTTAAGGAATATTAACTTTGTTTTTTTATTTTTTAATATGGATATTCATTGGAATCATGACAATTAATATCTGATGCATGTGATCAAATAAAAAATTAGTTTTATATTGTGAAAATCGAATGTAATCAATTATTTGATTAAATTAAATAGCATATTATAGTGCAAATTAAGTAATGTATTATACCCTACAAATCAAATCAAATTAAGTAACATATTGTACAAAAAAGTCAGATAAAATGTTGTGTAAGTTTAATATTTTAATGAACATTAGCCTTGTTTTTTAATTTTTAATATGAATATTCATTTGAATCATTATAATTAACTATCTCATCAAATATTTCATGCAATCTAAACATATTTTTATTATTTATATAAAAAATTTTATCACTTTAAATTCTTACATTCCCTCAATTTTTTTTTTATATATAAGTTTTAAGTTTGCTTCTTCTTCATTCATCTCCACTGGAGTTATCACATATTAAAGAAATTCTCATTGCCACACATTTGACGTATATTGTCATTGAAAAGGTTTCGTTTTTATTTTTAAATTTAATATGGATACTCATTATATTTTTATTATTATCAAAGCAATTCCCATTGTCACACCTTCAAGATATATTTTCTTTGAAAGGGTTCTATTCATTTTTTTCATTAAAAATATTTTATTTCAGTTTAAACATTCTAAGGACTCAATATGGCTCTTAAATTTCAAATGAGATATTTTACCTTACAAAATTGAAATTTATTAATAATGTAAAATTTGTAACATTAAGTCTATGTTAAAAAATGCAAAAATCATGTTATTAGTTTGTTATTGTTATCATTCACTTTATAATTTGTTATGTTGATTTTTTAAATCTAATTTAATTATTACATAATAATTTAGATTTCTTATTTTATTTTAAAATACCAACAAAGAAAATCACCTCTCTTTTAGAACTTAGGCCAAAGGTACAAATTTCAAAGATACAAGTAAGAATTATTAGACTATGAAAAGTTACAGAAAAAAATTCAAATGTTGAACATGGAAGCATTGAAATGATTCCCCTGGATAGAGAGGTAATATGAATATATCTCTATTATATAAGTCTTTTTTTATTTAATATTCTTTTTATCTTTTAGTAGATAAATTTATGCATGATCAACAAATATTATTTATTCAAAAATATTAATTTTATCTCTAATTGTTAATTAATTTTTACAATCAACTTATATATAAATATTAATTTCTAATATTGATTTGTGGTATTTGTAAAAGTTAAATATAATGAAATCTTTGATTAAACTTAATTTATTATTCTAATTTATCATCATTGGTAATAATAAATATTTACACATTTTACGATAAATTTTTAAATTATATATAAATATTGATTTGTAACTTTCAAGTCTATTATAATTATTCATTTGTACTTTTAGGAGCTTTGTGTTTAATTGTGGTTAGTAATATTTTTTTACTAAGTTTATATGTATATATTTTTCACCAGCATATCTTCCATAATAATAATATCTACCCATAGTATATGTTTTATTTTGTTAAGGGAAATAAAATTTCTCCAACATTATTTGGAAAATTATTAATAGACAAGTATGAGAGCAAGCTTAAGGAAGAGAAGTGTTACATCATACAAAATTTTATAGTTAAATACAATTTTGACAAGTTCAAGGTTACAAGCCACTCATACAAAATTAATTTTCATAGGAATACAAGTGTCCAATCATGTCTAGTAATGATAACATCATGTAGTTTTGATTTTGTTTCATTTGAAGACATTGCTTCAAGGAAAATTGATGAAACAATACTAATAGGTAAAGATGTTGGATTTCGAATAAACATATGCAGCAAAAAATTAAAAAAAATTATCTGAAACTCACCAATGATCCATGCAAAAGGGTATAAATCAATGTTAGAGTTTTATCTTTTGTGCACTTGTATTCTTTCTGAATAGAACTTTAAGAGATCCAGATGAATTACGAATCAAACGCCGGCCGGAAGGTACAACATCTCTACAGTATCTACACGGAGTGAACAAAGACTTCTTACCCTTCACAAATTTGTTAGGATACATCTCTCTCTCTAAGATTAGGATTAATGCATTTTTCTGAGTGATTTAGGATTTGATGACAACTAATGTGTATTTCTAAAGTGTTGCCTTCAAGTTCCTTTTATAGAACTAAGGCAAACTATATTCCTAATTCTACTAGAATAATGCTTCTAAAAAATCCTAATCACACTTAATAACTATCACTTTATCCTTATCATGGAAAGAGTAAGGAGAGATAGGACTTAAGTAAAGGTGTACATGGGTCAGGTCGGGTCGGGTTTTGGGCCGGGCCATCCGGGTCAAATCATAAAAAATTGAAGGCCCTAACCCAACCTGGCCTGTTTATATTTTAAAAAATTTTAGCCCGACCCGATCCAAATTTTAAATTAAAAAGCCCAAAAATCCAGCCTGAAAGCTTGAAACATAATTTTTTTAATTTTTTAATAAAAAATATATATATTTAAAGAGATAATATAATATTTAAATATATAAAATATTTAATATGTTAAATTAATATTTTTTATATTGAAAATAATTAGATATAATTATATTTTTTTAATATATAATTATATTATTAAAAATAAATTATTATAATCGGGTCGGGCCGGGCCTATCGGATAAAAATAAAAGAGCTCAAATACTCTATTTTTTTGAGTCGGGCTCATCAAGCCGGACATACACCTCTAGACTTGAGATAGGACTTATCCATTATCCAATATTAGATAATAACATTATTTCATAATATAATTATCTAATATTAAAAAGGCATATAGTTATCTTATATTAAAAAATAATATTATCTCATAATATAATTATCTAATATCTAATAACGTAATTATCTGATATTACTTTAATATCAAATAATATCACATAACATACCATATATTATGTGAAAATATATTCTTATTTTAATAATATATATATGCACAAAAATAAATTTAATTAATTGAATTTTAGTCTAACTAAAGCTTAATTAATTATTGTCTCATTCTTATTCCTTTTTGTATGACCCTGTAGGTTCTTACTATATTGGTAATAGCCTATTTGTGGACCATAGACAGTGAGTTGTATCCAACAACATCACTGTCACCTATACAACTCACTGTCACCTAAGTAGTAAAAATATTTGTAACTCAATATTTACTTAATGTGTGAACAACACTTTGTAACATAATCCATTTTGTAACGATATTCAAATCAAACTAGAGGCATGAAATGTGTCATCCTCATTGACGTTCAATTTATATTTCTTGATACTGAGTAGAATAACTTAAGTAAATGATCAGTATATCATATTGATCCATTTGAGCATGGCCATATATTTCTTAATCTCACTCAATTAAGGAGCCCATGGATATCACTTTTACTATATAATAAGAATAAAATTCTCATCTACATCACTCATATCTCTTTGCATGATTCATAATACACTCAATCAATGTCCTGTAACACATCTCGGTTAAAGGTGATATAAGATGCCATAAAAGTGTGTGACTCTTTATGTAGGGAATCGTAGTGACTTCAGGTTAAAGGATTATGTACATTATGGTCTCCTGAGAATAACTAATGATATATGACAATCCATGTAATTTTCTCATTGTAGGTTAGTCCAGTACATCTATTTATCAACAATGTACTCATATATTGACTTGATGATACATATCCATGATTCATAATCATCAATCACTATACATGATGTATTATTACTATCCTTTTCATAATAATACTTGACTAGGAGCATTCTAAAAATAGTAAAACTATTTCAGGGATAATTATTATATTAAGTTAATTGTATTGCCTAAAATAAAATATAACACATTATGCATTATTACAATCATTTTTATGATTGACTTCTAAGACATACACCAACAAAAAATTATTTTATTTTTTTTAATGGTCCATGATTACTTTTGAAATATTAATGACATTATATTTATTTACATTATATAAACCAGATGTTATTGGAAAATTAACTGAGCAAGAGATGATGGAAAATATGCGTGAAGGAGAAATGGAAAGTAAGTGCAAGAATATATATTTAAGGGATGAAAAGTATGTTTATTGCATAGTACATTTATTTTTGTTTATGTTATATAAATAAATTTGTATACATATTTTTTACATATTACTCTTTCATAAAATTCATTATTTTTTAGGAATAACGTATTTTGCTAATGAATACATAAAACAAAATAAAGAATTAATCATAAATGTTCTTTTCCATTTAACAAGAGTAAAAGTTTTAATAAGTAACATTTTATATCTACCATTGCTTCTATGACAATTGTGATTTAAATTATATATTGATATAAATATATAAACTTTGAGCAAATGGTATTGTAATCATAAATTCCTGGAATACATCAAAATTAAGTTTCAATCCAAACTACTTTGAAGTAAAAGAATTTAAAAAAAGGTAAGGATAAATTACTATTTTATTACTCCTTCAATTATTTACATTTGGTTACAATTTGATTAATTATAACAATCTTTTTAATTTTTTTCAATTTGAATTTACCTGAAAATAGTGAATTTGTTAGGTTCAATGAGATTGCAAACCAATCTTTAGTAAGATCAGTTTTTGCAAATGATGATGATTTTATAAGTTATCCTAATAAAAAAATATTAGCTGAGATTAAATCTACTAAGTAAGTAATTTTTTACTCTTTTATTATATCAAAACATACTATATCATATTTATAATACAATTAATTATATACTTTTTGTTAGGTCTCTATTGTTGTTACCATATATATTGTAAAAATGCATCAAGGTAGATTCAAATGGTATTATAATGGTTGTGTCATGAACAACAAAAAGGTTCATTTCCATGAAAATAAACTTTGGTTTATAAATGTAAGACAATACCAGACAAAATAATTTCAAGGTATTGTTACATTCAATTGCAATTAATATCTACCATACTTTTATGCTTATAGTTTATAACTAAAATTAATTTTATATTAACAATTCTTATTGCATTAAATAAGTATTAACTTCATGTTGAAGTTTATGATCTGACATGTAAAGCATCATTTATTTTGTTTAATAAATAAGCTTATCAATACATCAACAAAATCACTAAAGAGTTGTATGAATGCTTATCTAATGTAAATTTATTGTTCTTGTTTATTTAGTAATTTCTATAACAATATAAAGCTTTTTTAAAAATTATTTAATTTATCTAATGTTAATATTTATACATGAATGCGATGGGGATGAGTGGCCTATATAACTAGATTTCTTCCTAAAAAGGAAATTTCTCTTTAAGATTGAAATATCAAAATATAATATTAACCACTCTAAACCTCATGAGGATAGTAATAATTTTATTGTACTCAAAATGGCTGATGATGAAGATACTATTAACAAATTTGCTGCTTTATCCCCATTTTATGATGTGAAAACTAAATTATTGTTTGCTTGTACATTTAAATATTACATGCATCAAACTTAAATTATTTTTTATTTTTAAATAATTGTGTAGGAACTTGGGTTTAGGAAGTATAAAGATTTTATTAGAGGTTGTATACCAACAGATAAAAATAAAAAAAATGACGTAAGTTTATCATTTATAAAAAAATTATTTTTAATATTATTATTTCATTAAATGAATTATAATGTGTCCTATAATATTTTCATTGATTTCTATACAGGACACAATTTCTATAATTTGTGATAATGAAGATTCCTTAATACCTTAAAAAAAAGGCATTTAATGATGTTTCTAACACTATACTAAGCATAAATTTAATTGACCCTCAGATGTCTACAAACAAAATGAAGAAGATTATAAAAAAGGAGATTAATAGTTAGATTATACAATTGGAACTTTGTTTAATTTATGACCTTTGTATTTGTTGAGCTTTGAGAATAATAAAAACCTCCTCAATACAACTTCTTCAAAATGAATGGGCACGATTGAATGTTTCTCAAGATTCCCTTGATTTGCACTATGAAACTCCAATTGATGATATCTTATATTTAATTGCAGTGTCAAATATGCTTTTCTATTTAGATAATTTTTGTCTACTAAGTAGTATTTGCCTAAGTGTACATAAATATCATATAACTAGTTTTCAACTTGTGTTATGCATAGATTTAATTAAATTTAATGTAATTAATAATATTTTATAATATGAATTTAAATTTTTAAATTTTATATTATAAAGCAATTAAAAATTTAATTTAAAATTTATGATTATATTTATGTCACTTGAACAATTATAAAATTTACATAATTATGTTCAACTTAAATAATAAGAGATATTATTTTTTTGAGTCATTACTAATGAATAGAATTGTCATAATATTATAATGTTACATTAATTAATTATCATTATTGTATTTAGATAAATGTTTACATGATCAAATATTATAATGAATGAAATTTATAAAAATATATTAAATAATAACATTAATTTATATGGAATTTAACGTATAAATGTTAATCCTTACTTTTTATATAAATGCTTATCATGATAGATAATAAAGAACAAATATTGTTTAATTTATTAAATATAAAAATAAATAAAAAAGCATAATTAAATTATTTTAAGGTTTAATAATAACCAAAATAAAATCATTTGTGTAGTTTTTATATTACATGATTATTTTAGAAGAAATAAAATGGGTGACCTAACTTTTGAAATTATAGATAAAAATTCTAATTTTATAACTCTTGAAAACCTTTTGGATGTTGTGGTGAGTTCTATAGGATAAGGTGTAGAAGAATTGAGAATTGGAGAAATAATAATTATTCAAGACAAAATTACTTCTATAGTTTTTACATTTGCTAGATGATTTATTTAGGATATTATAAACTTTTGTACTAAATGGAGTTAACAATTTTTGTTCTACTTGAAATTTGTTGTTAAAACTTTAATTTAATTGATATTTTTAATATTGTGATATATGCTATGATAAATCATTTATCAATTGAATTATATATATGAACTATATTGAGTGATTATTCATCTCTTTTCTCCTATAATCAATCTAAAAGAAATTATAGATATTGAAATTTCTATGATATTCATAATAACTTCTAAAGCATATAGTACTAGTAGTTTATATACATATATATATATATATATATATATATATATATATATAGTAAAATTGGAACACATGAACAATTTACTTGTGCCAATAAGTCACAAAAAATTTATAATTCAATAAAAAATTAGAATTATAAATGATGTAAGAAGTAAGTGGCAAAAAAAAATGTAAATTGATAAATATACTCTGCGATTACTTCTAACTCAAGGAACTCAAACTCATTTTTAGTCAGCAAGAAGTAACCACAGCTTGAACTTCCTGCATCTTATTTTCTATCATCATAAAATAAATAAATAAACATCTAATCCCATATAAATATAATAAGTAAAATAAATTATAATTATTTGTTTCTTAAAAAATCAAATAAAATATAATAGATTATAATTATTAATTTATTTAAAAAATTTACAACATATAATAAGTTATTTTTTAAAATATATATAGAAAATAATAAAAATATAATGATATGTATTTTAGAAGAAAATTTAATTTGACAAATCATATAAAAAATTTGAAATATTATTTAAGTAAAAATATTTAAATAAATCATAAAATATACCAATATTTTTATATGTTATTGTGTATATAAACACCCAATAGTAAATAGGTAATTTTGGCAAACATCTTCATTCAAATATTTAATATTATCGATTAGTTAAATTAATTAATATAATTAATTAGCAATTAATTAAATTAGTTAATTGTTAAATAAAGCCTTTATATATATATATATATATATATATATATATATATATATATATATATATATATATATATATATTCAATGCAAGATTTGTATATAATAAGACTCTTAATTATAATTTTCATATTATATTATATTAAAATGTTATTTTAAAATGATTTTCAGAAACCAGTAAATGTTAAAAATGTTTACTTATTATTCATTATGATAATTTTTTTAAAAGAGAAATGAACATTCAAAGATAAAACATAATATACGTGATTAACATCAACACTTTGTCAATGTAAGGGAGAAAATTGAATTTAAATTTTTATTTGAGGGAACCAACATCAAAATAAAATGTAAATTATACACATAGATGTCTAGCAAACATCTATGTATGTAAAAAAATTTAATAGTAAAGAGGTGATTTTATCAAACATCTCAATCAAATATCTAATGTTATCAAATTAAGTTAATTATTATAATCAATTATTAACTAATTAAATTAGCAAATTGTTAAATAGTATCTTTATATATTCAATTCAACAGCCATATATAGTGAGACTCTTAGTTGTAGTTTTCATGTCATAAGTGATACATCATAGTTAAATGTTATTTTAATATGATTTTCATAAGCTAATAAGTGCTAAAATTTTTTACTTATTATTCATTGCGATAATTTTTTAAAAAAGAAATGAATATACAAATATAAAACATAATATAAACAATTAACATCAACACTTTATTAGTAATAGAGAAAAATGAATTTAAGGGTATGTTTAGATATGCTTTTATTTTTGTATTTTTAAAAATTGTTCTAAAAATTGTTTCTAAAATTTATTTTCTTGTTTTTAAAAATTATTTTTGAATTAAAAGAAAATAAAAAGCAGAATGTGGTTGGTGTTGTAAACAAGGAATTTAATTACAAAATTAATATCCAAAATAAGTTAACAAGTTTAGAAAATAATTAAAATTATTTTTATTTTTTATTTTTAAATTACATATTTAAATAATAATTTTCAAAAAAAAATTCTAAGAACATAATATTAAACAAATTTTTTTATTTTTAAAAGTAAATAATAAAAAAGTATTTTTAAAAATAGAAAACAAACAAAAACCTCAATTTTTATTTGGGGGAGAGGAATAAAATGTAAAATACATAGTGTGGCAAACTTTGCGGCCTAGGCCTCGGCTCCCAACCATAAAGTCATTCGGTCCTTCCCAATGGCTTTCTCCATTTTTCCCTTTTACTAAAAAAATGACGCGAGAGAAAAATTTAAAGTTGAATCATATTATAGGCAGTCCAATCGAGGGGGTTAAATCCTCGTTATATGAAGACCGTTTTCCTGTCATGTTTGCTAAATATGCTGTTTATAACAGTTGTATAGATTCTGTGAACGTTGGTTAGCTGGTGTTTCAGCCTTTAGATAATAATAATAATAATAAAAAGATCATAGTGTAGACTTATATCTGCATTATTATATTATAGTTTGGGTAATCCAAGGGTTTCATTGTTAAATTATATTTTTCTAATTTCAAAATAAAGGAATTAAAATTAAAAATATAAATTTTAATATATTAAATATAATTCAATAATGAAAATACTAAACCTCTTTATAAGTAAAGTTTTTCATAATATTATTCTTTTAATTTTAGGAGTCATTTAGTTCCTAACAATAAAATTAGAAGTTTTATTTTTTAAAAAATAGAAAAGAAGTGAATTATTTAATTAGTTATTATTTAATAAATTAAAAAAAATAATTTTTAAAAAATTTTGTTTAGAATAGTTCTTTTGTACCCAAATTACAATCATGGATATCGATATAAGTCAATGAAATAATGATATATTATTTGTATGGAAAAAGTTTTCAAGTTAGTTATTTTTTTTATAAATCTTTTAAGTGAAGCTGCAAATTTGTTTTAATTTTATTTTAATCTCAAATATTTTTAAACAAATTAATAATTACATAAACAGTAAAGCCAATTTTTTTTCATAAATTTAAAAATTTCATGCTTTAAATACTCTCTCTCTCTCTCTCTGCTTCATCCACATATTTCTAAAATTCTATTTATACTTAACCTAAAAAGTACATAATAAAATTATTATTTTATTAAAAATAATACATTAATTATTATAAAAAATTATTTAAAAATTATTATTCATTATTTAAAAATTACATGAAATAAAAAATTACTTTTTACTATTTAAAATCACTCATTTGTATTAAAGCAAATGTATATAAAACTTGATACTTTTACATTAAATGAAAGAAATTGTTAGTTATCCAACAAATTAAAAAAAGCTATATACTATATTTTTAAATTCTTTAATTAATTACTTTATTGGCAACATTATTTTTAATAAAAAATCTTTAATTGCTATAAATTTGTTAAAGAGAATATTATTATATACAATGAAGTAAAATAATATTTAAACATTAGCGTGCCATGTCTAAATAATTTTAATTTTTTTAATTTAAACTAATTAATTTTTTAATAGAAATCATGTTATTATTCTTTTCAGTGTAATATAATATTTTCTATTTTTTGTTCTTTTAAATTATTTGGGTTTGTGTATAAAATCAAATAATACCAATAAATTATTAGTAAAGAACCACCAATATATATATATATATACATATATATATATATATATATATATATATATACATATATATATATATATATATATGTATGTATGTATGTATACATATACTTATCTATATATATATATGTGTGTGTGTGTGTATGTGTATGTTCAAATACGTTTTACCTAAAAATTAGAGATTAAAAAATATAGGTGATTTGTTATTATAATTTTGAACTAATATAAATAACCCGTTTTAAAACTTGATATATTCAATTATTGGTTATATTTTCTTTTTTGATGTTAATATCTATTTTATTTATAATTTCATACGAGAGAAAAATAATTTATCTCATTTATTTTATCTTATATGAAAATGAATAATAATAATAAATTAAATTAATAAAATAAATATTTTATTTAAAAATCAAAGCAGTACATTGTAAAAGCTTGTGTTTAATTTAATTTATAAGATGAAAAAAGTAAAAAAAAATTATACATATTATATTTTTATAAGTGTATACATACTACTTTAATTTTTAAATAAAACTTACTTAACATATTCTAAATAAGTTTAGAAATTTAAGACTAGATATGTGTAAGAAAAATAATATGTATAAATATCATTTTTTCCAAAAGTATTAATAGATATTAAATTTTTTATTAAAAATAATACTGAATTTTATTACTAAATTTAGTATTTTAAAATATTTTATTATGCATTAATATGTAACAAATAAGTGGAGGGGATATTCAAAAAAGAGAAAGAGAGAGAGAAGAAGAAATAAAAAATAGCTTCATAAAGTAAAAGTTTAGATTTTTAATTTATTAACTATTAACTAAATTTTATATTTTAAAATGATTATGTGGTAATTTTTTAAAAATATTTTAGTTTTAAAAGTTTTAAATTACAATGTACTATAAATAAATTTAAGATAATAATCATTAAATTAGATTTGTTATGTAGTAAAAAGGTGTAATACATATATATGGATAATTTACTTAGATTATTTATTTTAAGTTGTTGGTAGATTTAAAATTAAAAAAAATTATAGTTTAAAATAAAAATATTATGTCATTAATTCTTTACACAATCATGAATATTAACAATTTATTTTTGTATTATTAAAATCTAAGGATTTTATTCTATCACAAAATTAAGATATTAATACTCAAATTTTTAGTTTAACTGTGGTAGAATTGTCTTGATATTTGCTATAGAGCATGAGAAATTATTTACTTACTTCCTACTTTAAATAAGTTCCGATTCTTCTTTATAGATATAATGATAAAATTATTTATATTAAATTTAATTAATAATAATTAAAATTTATTAATTTATATTATAATAATATAATAATACTGATGATATAAGTAATTATTTTATCAATATTTTTTAAATAATTAAAAATAAAATAAAATAAAATATAAAAATTTATTCCCTCGTTTAGCGGCGGAGCCAGAGGTAGGGCTAGACACCGACTCCCCTCTTTTCTAAAATTTAATATAATATATAGTATGAAAATTTATATTAACCCTCTAAGTTTTAAAATATTTTACTCTTGATTTCCCTATTTTACAATTTCTACCTCCGCCAGTGCCCTCATTGTTAATCAAATTTCCTAACATATTCATATAAAAGGTTACTTTTCACAAAAATTTATTTCCTTTATGAATTAAACGACTCTTAATCGACTCCTTAATTTTTATAACTTGACTTGTTTCTTCATTTTTATATGAATTTTATTATTGTATCACTATAATTTAGTGCATTAGTTTACATAAGACTTATAATTATAATTATAAATTTTTAGGTAAAATTGTTTATACTACCTCTTTTACTTTTGTTTTTTTTCAAAAATTATTAATTCCTTGCTTTTAAATGCTTTTACATATGCCATCTTTTTATTTTTTAAGCAAGCTTAGAATATTTTTTTTCCTGGTGTTATTTTAAATAATATAATAATTTATCAAACAAACCACACTCCATAGATTTTTTGGGTGTGTGCGCGCATTCAAGTTTCACCTCCAGTCACCAAGTCACTTATTTTGATTGTTTTCAAGTTCATCTATTAATCTATTGCACGTGTATTCATTTTTATGGCGGGTGGGGTGATAAAAAAAATGCCGCAAATTACTTTTTACTTTTCTGATAGGTAGTCAGCTGTTCCATTTTTGTACCTATTGTTTAGTTTATGGGCAAGACTTCCATACCCTAATTCATCATCCAGGGTTAATAAGCCCCGGTCAAAATATTTGAAATTGAATGCCAGCCGGTAAGGAAGCCGTTTTCTCCAGAATTGCGACTTGACCACTCAAAAGTTTAAATTTTAATAAAGGGACAATCTCTTGGATTAAGCATATTGTATGTTTATGTGTTAAGCAAAGCTGGAGGACAACTAAATCAAATCAAAAGTTAAGCATCGGCCATTAAAAGGAATGATCAAGTGAATGGTTTTGCGTTTATCATCCTTTTAATGATTCTTTGACATTCAGAAAAATCAGTAATTTTGTTTTATATCTTCCAACCTATTATAGAAACATTACAGGAAGAGGTGATATAAAGTAAGGAATTTGATTTGTTTGTTTGAGAATAACCATTTCATAAAAATATAATTATAAATTATTAAAATAATAAAAATACTTTATAAATTTAAATTTAATCTATCATTAATGAAAGTTATCTTTACATTATTATTTACTTATATATTCTTATGTTACTAAAAATTATTAAATTTTTTTATTATGATAAATTTTTTTAATTATGTATCTTTTTCTTATTTATTGATCATATAAAATATTTTATACCATCAATGAATCAAATTTAAACTTGTATTCTATACGAAATATAGAGAATTCAGTGAAAAAAATTTACTCTTTTCTCCAAAATGAAGTTATCTTTCCTATTATTACAATTATAAATATTATTTTTTTAATAAAATTATAGATGCAATATATCAATGACCTTGATTTATGTAGAAATAAATATAATTTTTTTACGAAAAATATTATCTAAAAAATATTATGTCCTTTTATGCAATACAGTCAAATTTTCAATTTCCTAAATAGCAAAGAATGTAAGAAAAATCTACAAAATTCAATGAAACTACCCACTGTATTGTCTCTAGCAACACAATTCTGTACCCAAAAAGAAAATATATGCATTTGAAGTTCTTTTTTTTAATCATTATCCCCAGTAGAAGAATACGGAGGTCAAAGAGAAGTCCAGTTACTTTTGGCCAAATGGATGAACACACCTATACGTAAAATAAAATTAATAAATTTCTCTCACGTGAATATATAGGTTTATATTTTGTGTTAGTTCAAAGTTCAATCTAAAGCATGTATAACGTTTGAAGACAGAGAAGCCGGCTTTTTAAGTTTTAAGACAAAAAAAAGAAAGGGCTTTCAAATAGTTTTAAATTTATAAACACTTATAATTCATTTAAACAAACGTATAATTCAATTAAGTAGCTGGTGATATTTTCTTGTATTTATTTTAATTAGTATTAATATTGCAACTGTTTTTTATTTTATAATAAATAATTATAAATATTAAACGTTTAGTGAATTACATTCACTTTAGAAATTTAATTTGATTACATTTATACTTCTTTTATTTTAAAAATATCTACTCACTTCTCTTATTCTTTAAAAGTAAAAAGTAAATATATATTTAAAGTAGATGAAAAAAGAAATGAATTTATGTACAAAGGGATTTTAGTATATGTTTCTGAAAATAAAAAGAATACAAAATAATTATAAAAAATAAAAAATGAGTGTAATTTTTGTTAAATATTTAATATATATGAAATTTGTGGACAACTAAAATAATTGCATAATATATTAAAATTTATTGATGACATATTTTGTATATTTATAGATAAAATAAATAAATGAATAATGGTTAAATTTTTTTATCCTTTTTTCGAGTTTTCCAATTTCCACCAACAAAGACATGCTCTCTTCTTTTGCACGGATAACTCAGTTTATGATTTAATTTTTTTTAACCTTATGATGCGCTAGGAGGGAAATAGAAAGAAAAGAAAGAAAAGTATAAAATTAGTTGAAAGAAAAAATACAAAGAATTTTTTTAAAATAATTTAATATGTAGAAATAATAATTAAATTTTTTTATTTGCTCAAATAAAAATAATTTTAATTTTAATTTTAATTTTAATTTTTTTCTTATCTTCCTAGCACGTGGTAAGTGTATTTTGTGAAAACTTCATCACTTCTGGAAATCGTCAGCAAGGGGGAAACTAATTTGTAATTAGTAATTTTTTATGTACCAAAGTTTAAAGTGAAACAAAAATTCTCTTATGTAATGTATAGGTAGCTGGTGCCTTTATACAACTAGATTATTTTGTTTGCTTTCTACTCCCATAAGTTTTGTAGTATCAAAGCTTCCACGTGTCCGGGGTTAGGTTTATTTACCCCTAGAGTATGAAAGTCCTGGCCTTACTTTAGGAGGTTACACGGGAAGTTAAGTATTGTTCCGGGGCCCCCCTTTTTGGAGGTGTTTGGAAAATGGCTATTGGATTGACTTTTGGCTGGTTGATCAAATTTGGCTGTTGACAGTTGAATAAGCTATTTAGTTACCAGCTTTTTGAAGTGGCTAGTGGCTGTGAAAAAGCTAATTTCTGAAAAGCTACTGGATGCAGTGTTTACAAACAGTTGCTTTGTAAATGTTTTTTAACTGACTAAAATATTCTCAATAATTTTTCATATTTCCTAATTTGTCCTCATTGAGAAACTCACCAGTTTGCCCTGCTGTTCCTCCATTCTGTGCTATTCGTCCGTTTCTAAGGTTGACAGCCATCTCCAAAGCAATTGTAGCAACTGTCAAACCGATAATTTCTCTTCGTCCTTACAACAACTGTAGCTGGCCCTAAGCTCAATTGGTGAGTTCTGATTTTAGTCTTCCTGCATTTTTCTCTTCGTCCGTTTCCTTTCATTTTAATTTCACTGTTGCACCTAGTATAGCTTTCGATAATGGGAGAAATTCCAGTATGTGAATATTACATTTAACTATCTAGAAAACTAACATGTTAAGACTTGCTTGAGAAATCCTCTTAATTCGTGACTTTTACCCTTTCTCTATTGGCCTCTTATTCTTCTTCACTTAAAAAATTAGAACAATATCGATTTGTTGCATAAGTTGGTGGCTAGTTACTAAGGTGTAGGCTAAGTTAAATGGACCTTCCTCATGAGCCCTAAAGCTTCCCTCCTTCAGTAGAGCCCCCCAGTCTCTTTCTCCTTGCTTCTGATATCATCGGTGACAAAATTCCAATGAGCCATGCCTTAGACTGATAATTTCGAGCTATTCTCTCTACTAAGAAATTCAATCTCTCTTAAGGCTAGTAAACAAATTGAATTGCCAAAATTTATTAGCTTTTAAACGAGCCAAGATTGCTAGATTATTGCCAGAGATTCCCACAACCAAATATATTGATCGCAAAGTTTTGCACCAGCTCAGTGCTCATGTGCTCCTTTCTGGCTTTTCAAATTTTCTTCCTTTTTTTGTCTGGCATTCTTTTTTCCTTCGAATGATATCTTGAGCATCATTGAGAGGATAAAAGAAATTGATATGGCAATTGATCAAAATCTTATTCGGGACTAAGTTTTAGACTCTAACTTTTTCATAATTTTCTGGATGGTTAATTGTAATTGTTTATCATGAGAAAACACACAAGTTCCAACATGTTAAGACTTGCTTGAGAAATCAAATACTTTGCAAAATTACACAGCAATTAGTAATGCATGCCTTTTATCTTACTCAGGGTCGTGAGTCTTTCTGGGTCTTTTATGAAGATATCTCTGCCAGTAGATTCAACTCTAACTTCATCTCTCAGGTGAGCCATTAATTTGATGAACAAAAGCTTATAATGCTAGTAGCTTAGCATCTTAAGTGTTATCTTCCATAATTCTGGGTTTCTACTATGTAATTATATGTTTTATGTCAAAGTTCTCTATAATACCTATTTGCTAAATTGGTTTACAAAGATATGGCTCATAATTGATGCTTTACAAGTTCATGCTTATTTGTACAAGGGGTCTATCCAATAATTAAATATTTTTCAGAGGCAGCATAAATTATAAACTTGCACAGTCTCTATACCATACTCTAAGATGAATTTTACATTTGTCTTCCTTTGACTTTTACTTGATTTGTTTGTAATGTATCACAGTGATTAGTTTCAACATGCAAGTTACCTTGGAGCTAAAACTATTTAATCTATATGTTTTATAGGTTAAGATGAAATTTTATTTGTCTAGGTAGGTTAAGAATTAATATTTTCATAGTCCTTTACATTTTAATCTTTTGCTAGTGCTTAGATAGCTTCGACCTAACAAGAGATTGGAGGAGAAAGTCAAGGAGGGAAAGATATAGGAAGAGTTAGTTAGTTAAAAGAAGTATTATGCATCTTTGTTGACATTTGTAATTAATTAATAAAAAGAAGTAAGGGAAGAAGTGGAGCGACTATCTCTCCAAGATTACCATGGAAGAAAGTGGAGATAGAGTTCCAAAGAAGGACCAAATTGTCATGGGAAAAAGTTAAACTCAAAAACAAGTATGATTGGATGAGATCTAGATGGAGTTTATGGAAGTAATTGAAAGGGAGAGAGACCGGATTAGGATGGGATCATAATACGGGAATAATTAGTGCTTCTGAAGAGTGGTGGAACTTAAAAATTCAGGTTAGATTTTTTAGTAGTTTTTTCTTATATTAATGCTAAAAATTTATATAAATGAACTAACCTTAATTTCCTATATCTTGTTTTATAGGAAAATAGCAAATTTGAAACATTTCGAGATGAAGGCATTGATCCTGATCTTGAGTACAACTTGGATCAATTGTTTAGATGTTCATTAGTAGGAGGAAGGTTTAAGCATACCCCTGTAGGTGATCGACCATGGGAGTAGATAATAGATAATGCATATGTTCCTTCCACAATTCATGTTGATGATGCTCATAGTGCATCGTTAGGCGATGAAGATGATATGGATTAGACAAGTGATCTTAACAATTATAATGTAGAAGGTGCATGGGAAGAAATATGGAGAGATTCTACCCCTACCTCGAGAGCTACACAAAATGAAAGGTTTGAAAGTAGAAGAAGGAACAAAAGGGTTTTGGAGAGTGATGGTTCAGAAAGCAACAAAAGTGCAAGGACAACTTCTACTAAAAGAGGAGGAGCTACAACAGTAATCTGTGAGAAGTTTAAGGCTTTATTCGAAACCATTAAGGAGAGAAACACTGCTATGGTGAACTTTTTGAATCTCATTGAAACATTTAAGCAAAATGTGGAGGATGTTTCAAAGCATAGTCTTACAGATGCTTTGGCGAAAATTTATGCTTTACCTAGATTAGAGCCTGGTACCCCTGAATTTAGTTTTGCTTGCACATTAATTGAGGATCTTCAAAAAAGGATAATTTTGTTTAGTTTGGCAAGTGATGTAGCAATTGTTGAGTGGATAAAATTTATGTACAAGAAGCAAAAAGGGCAGTAGGATTGTGTTCTAGTCATCTCTATTTTGTACACTTGAAGTACTGAAGTTATTGTTCTAAATATGTATGGATACTTAGAATTTCTATCTTAATTGAAGCTACAGTCTTTCTAGTTCTTGTTGTTTAAATTTCTATCTTAACTAAAGTTATTGTTCCAGTTCTGCTATAAATAACAGCAAACCACAGGTTGATATGTTGGTGTTCTTGGATTAATTGTCTCGGATGGCCTATTATATATTAATTTAAACAATAAGAACATGTAAAGATGAGCATGCTGTATGCAAATAAATTTTTAAATATAAGCTCTTTGCATGAATTACTTACAACACCCTTACATGTAAAGATGAACATGTAAAGATGCATTGTACTTGCATATAGCGTGCACTTTTCTGCTTGAAAGTCCTAAGAAATTAAAATTAATGCATACTACTGGCCATGTGCTCCTAATTATTTAAAAATACAATGCATCCCTTTATGTAGATTATAGTGTCTCTATCTTCAATCAACTATTCCCTTTATGTAGTAAAAAGTAGTAATCATGATCAAGGAAGGTATAATAATGCCTTGGCAGTTTACTATTTTTCTCAGTATAGTATTTGGTGGGTGCTGGTTTTATGTAGTGTTTTTATCTTATGGTTTGCTTATTTGAATATTGATAATGAATATTTTAAAGTGATTTTGCATGCATTTTACGTAATCCTTTATTTGATGACTTTTGCTTCTTTTTTTGAATATGGATTTGTGGTGTTATCTAACTACTTTCTTACCCAGCTCTATTTGAAAATCCCCTGCGTTGTTTGTGTCTAATTCCTGTCATATGTTATTGCTTATTGAATCATCACATTTTCTAATGCATAGCATTTGGTTCACTATTAAAGATAATTTGCTTTTATTAACTTTTTTCTGCCTTTATATTGTATTTATTAGTTGGAAGACTAGAGACACCAATCTATACTATCAGGCCTTCTCTGTTTGCCTTCATTCTCATATGCAATAGCAAAAGGCATAGACATATCATTGCCATATACAATATTTTGTTAGCTTTGAGGAAATATGTAAACCAAATAATGACACATGCTTCTTGAATAGAAAGAAATAACACTCTCGTGGGTTAATGATGTTGTTTTATTACTGATCCCATCTGACTTGTGATTAGACTCATTTGTTTGAAAATAATATGTTATTGGTTAATTTACAGGAATGGATAATCACGGCATGCAAATCATGCAACTTCTACAAAATAGGGAACTTCGTTATCAAGTTCTTGAAAATGACAATGACTTGTGGGATTTAGCAGCATGTGCAGCGGGTTACTTATGTGCTCATTATTTAAATCATCTCTATAAAGAGTCATGCTACACTTCTTATTTAACAGGAGAAATGTGGATAAATGAATTATTGACTGGCCATGAAAAATGATGCTTTAATGCTTTTAGAATGAATCAAGATACATTTCGTCAATTATGCATGGATGTAAAAAATAGATATGGTTTGAGATCTTCAAATAGGATATCAATTTTTGAAAAAGTGGGATTGTTTATATATATCCTCAGTAAGGGTGCCACAAATCGAGATGCACAGGAACGATTTCAACACTCTGGTGAAACTGGAGTAGAATTTTCAAAGAAGTTTTGGATGCTATGGATGATCTTTCAAAAGATATAATCAGGCCCAAAGATCCAACATTTTCAAAAATTCAACCGTAAATTGCCAATGATGTTAGATACATGCCACACTTCAAGGTAACCAGATATGCCTTTATTTTTCTTTACCTTTTCATAAGAATACATATTTGACATCTCAGATATATAATTTCATATCAGGATTGCATTGGAGCTATTGATGGAACACACATAGTAGTAATTGTTTCGGAGGAGGATCAACTATGATACAGAGGAAGAAAAGGCATAACAACCACAAATGTGCTGGCAGCATGTGATTTTGATTTACTATTCACCTATGTATTAACTGTATGGGAAGGATCAGCCCATGATGCACATATTTTTCTTGATACAATTAGTAATCTAAGTTTACATTTTTCAAAACCACCATCAGGTAAAATTTTAAGTTTTTAATGATTTAATTCTTGTTTGACTTATAGATTTAAGAAGCATTTCTTTCTAATTATATGGCTTTTATGTATACTTAGGAAAATATCACTTGGTAGATAAAGGCTATCCAGATAGAAAAGGATATTTGACACTGTACTAAAAAATAAGGTATCATCAATCAGAATTTCGTGGTGCAAGTCCAAAAGGATCTCGAGAAGTTTTCAATTAAACTCATTCATCCTTAAGAAGTTGTATTGAAAGGGCTCTTGGTGTTCTAAAAGCTCGATGGAAGATATTTCAAAAAATGCCAAAATATTCAATAATGGATCAAAATAGGATTATTTGTGCAGCTTTTGCATTATATAATTATATTAGAAGAAATAAACTTGGTGACTTAACTTTCAGAATTATAGATCAAGATTCTGATTTTATACCTCCTGAGATATCTCCAGATGATATGGCTAGTTTTTCACAAGACGATGTTAAAGAAATGAGAATTGGAGAGATGACAACTATTCGAGACACAATAGCTTCCAGTTTGATGGCAAATAGACTAACTAGACGATAATTTTAGGGTGTTATAAGTATCTGTATTACATAGTATTATCAACTTTTAATTTACATTGGATTTATTGTTTTGCATGCATTTTAATTAGTGTTTTCTAGTGTTGTAATATATTTTATGATTAATAAATTATTTTTCATTGGATTCATATTTATGGGAAATATTAATTTATTAATCTTCCTATTTTTCTAGCATTCATGTATAAAAAATTAAATAATTATAGATATTAATTTTTTATTTCAAATAGTACTTTCTAATTAGTACATATTCATGGAAAATATTTATTTTAATTAATATTTTCTAATGTTGTAATATACTTTATGACTAATAAATTATTTTTCAAGGTAACCAAATTCATGGAAAACATTAACTTATCAATCTTTTCATTTCTTCTACTATTAACATTCCTAAATTTATAATATTTATTTTTACACAAAAATTAAAAAATTATAGTTATCAATTTTTTAATGGTTAATTTACTTACTAAAAATATTATATTAATTTAATTTTGAAGAAATATTTTCTATATAATAAATTATAATGATATATTATTTATAAAAAAATTTAATTTACTAAATAACATATAAGATTTAAAATATTAAAATAAAATAATAATCAAATAAGTCATAAAATGTACTAATACTCTCATATGTCATTTTATGTACAAACAGCTAATCTTAAACAGCTGATTTTTTCAAACACTTATATTCAAACAGCTAATGTAATTAACTAATCAAATCAGTTAATTTAATCAGCTATTAGTTTAAAGTTAATTGAATCAGTTAACAGTCAAAGCTATCTTGCCAAACAAGGCCTTTATTTTTCTATGAAGTAAATAATAGATAAATGAATTGATTCACCATTATTAAAATAGAATAAGTAGAATTTTATAATAATTACTTTTCATAGAGCAAACAAAGCTATTTATTTTAAATACCTCCAATTAAATAATTTTAAATATTTTCATAAATTTTTTTTTTAAATATTTAACTTTTCACATCAACTTATTTTCTGTGTAAAGCATATTCCTCATCAGTTTATCGGAGTCAGATGGTCATTGGTTTCGTTATTTCAAAGGCAAATATTAATAATAATTTTTGAATATTTTATTGTTAAGTATTAAATATATATGGTCATTGATCATTGTTAAGTATTAAATATATATTGTTAATTAATGAGATTAAATATTTTATTTTTATTTTAATGATATAATAATTTTTTATTTTAATAATATATTAAAATTTTATTAAAATAAAAACAAAATATTAGACATAATCTTATTATTAATTATATTATTGAATAATTAATAAAAAATATGTATTTAATGCTTGTTAGAATTTGCCTATCTCGAGCGCTAGAGACATAGACAATGACATACAAGACCCTTTTCGATTTAAATGGGTTCTCATGGTTGACAAAATTCCTAAAATGGCTTATGCTGGCCTCTATTATGTGGATTGTCCCCCGGCCCCCAAATCCTTAATGGGCTGTGCCAAATGGTGTTGGTTCAATTGGCGCACTCAGGGCCCACCCAAAACTATATACCATCGAAAGCAATCTTCCATTGTTCAACTTTGCCGTCTTCCAAATCTGAAACCCTGTTGTGTTCCGTCTTGGAGAAAACCAAACTAAACCAAAAAAAAGGAAAAAAAAGTGACAAGGGCAGCAATGGCTGCAATCGGAGAAAGCCCCTCAGCTAAAAGATGGCTTCCGCTTGAAGCTAACCCTAACGTGATCAACCAGGTATTCCATACATGCGCACCTAATAATTGAGCATCTTTGATATAAGGATCATGGATTATCATCTTATAGGCCACTAGAAAAAGCTATCGCTGTTTCCAGAGTTTGTAAAATTTCAATAATGAAGTTAGTTTCAATAATTTTTGCAGTTCCTCTGGGGTCTTGGCCTCCCTCAGGATGAGGCAGAGTGCAATGACGTGTTCGGTTTAGATGATGAACTTTTGGAAATGGTTCCAAAGCCTGTACTTGCTGTTCTTTTCCTTTACCCCCTTACCTCTGAGGTTAGTTTCATTGGACTCCTCCTCATTGCTGGAGTACTCTTTTACTCATTTTTCATTGTGCAATTCAATTTCTGTCAAGTGTGCTTTATATGGCATTAATCTGAGCCGAGTGTACTGTTTCAACGATGGCTTTATCTCTTATCAGACTGAAGAAGAGAGATTGCAACAGAATAAAGAAAAGAGGGTGAGTGACGCTATCTATTTTTACGCTTTCTTAGTTTTGCTACATGCATGGCTTCTTGGTATTGGGGGTGGTCATAGCACTATCACTGCGGAGGCAAATCTTACCTTTTGTAGCTTCTATCTACCAGTGTTTTTTCCATATAATTGATTGATAATAATTGATGTCGTACTGCTATCCCAAGCAAGCTGGTAGTCATTTTATCTCTTAGGCGGTGTTTATTTTCCTGGGTTGGAATAATAGCATTTTATTGCATCTACATTTGTTCTTAAATATGGACAAGCATGTTTTCTTACCAATCTTCAGTAGCCCAGGGAATTTAAAATTTGTGGGTAGCGTGTGTCACGTTGTTGATTGTCTTCATTTTGACCAGTATGTGTTAAGTCTCATCTTTCTGTGTTGTTTTATGTAGGAACACAGCCCCAAAGTGTATTTTATGAAGCAAACTGTGGGTAATGCCTGTGGTACAGTAGGACTTCTTCATGCACTGGGGAACATAACTTCTGAAATCAAGCTTAGTAAGTTCCCAGCAATCTAATTGCCATGTGTAATATCTTTGGTAAGTTAACCATTGTTTCTCATTCAGTTTGTGTTGCTTTTGTATTGTGACTATTGTCAGCTGAGGGATCCTTCTTCGAGAGGTTCTTTAAATCTACTGCAAGCATGGATCCATTACAGGTTCTCCCTTCTGACAGACCCTCTCTTTCAGACTCTCACATTTGTATGCTTAAGATTCAAATGATACAAGTGACCAGCCAGATATGTGCACTGCTCATTGAGTGTTTTCTAACTCTTGTATCATACAGCGTGCAGTGTTTCTAGAGAACGACAAGGAAATGGAAGTTGCTCATTCGGTAGCAGCCACTGCTGGTGAAACATCAGTATGTTATTTATCACAATTAGAAGCATTACATTGGGGTTGGTGTGATCTATGAGGAGTGTAGATGTAGTAATCTAGTGTCCAGTCCTCATATCTTGAAATTTTACTTCAATGAGTTTACAAGCCTAGGATTAACTTTCATGTTGTGTTGCTTGTTATCTTTTACTAAATGGATGTGAAATAATAAATTGCAAAGGACTTTGAATACTGAAAATTTACTTCAAAAATTCTTGAATGGCAATGAAATTTGGGAATCTGGGTTTGAAACTTTAGTGTCCTGATCTCAATTCTGAACAGAGCAGCACTGCAAATGAAATGCATTTTTTCAATCACTTAATATTGTCCTAAGAACTACCTACTTCTTCTCATGTATCTATATGAAGGGATTTATTTATCATTTGATATTCATTCAAAGAAGGGAGATGCAATGTTAGCTAGCGGAGAAGATACATGTGTGCTACTTGCAGAGAATTGGCTGAAAAAGTGAAACTAATTGTTTTGAGACTGAAGTAATCTCAAGAAACTGTCATATGACAGATATAATTGGGTTGGCAGTATGAAAGAAGGAGCCCTTGAGTAGGCCAAAAAGAAACAGAAAACAGAGGAGATAAATGAAAACTTATCTAAATCTTATGTAAAATCAAATTCTTTGTTAACCATAAAGCATTTGCAATTTAGATAAAAGACTAGATAGTTATAAAATCATTTTAAATGAACTGCTTGCTTAATAATGCATATGTGGGAAGGTTTACTCAGTTTTCTGGTGGCCTATGCTCAATGAAAATTGTGTTAGAACTTGAAAGAGAGTTGCAGAATAGGTTATGCTATGGCAGATATTTAGGATGGTTTTGCCTTGAGAAATCAATAAATGCTCTTGGCTTTCATCATAGTTATGAAAGAAGATCCCTCCCGATTGTCACGGGCCGGCGGCTCTTCAACCGAAACTATGCGGCGCATGCTTGCCACTCTTGGCCAACATGTCAGCCTTCCAACATTAAACTCTTGTTTGGCACACTTGGGTAAAGATAACGGGACATCGAAGACTTATCGCCCATACAACAAGTCCATGTACATGTCTGCATGCTAATATCGTATGTTGCCGAAGCGCCCGCGCATCCCGGACCGCAGGATCCTTCCACACAGGAAGCCTCCGTGCACTACGGATCGTAAGGGATAAATGAATAGGGAGAGGGATACTCCGTTCGCTTGGTTTATGCCTCATTCCATAATTTCGAGTGTGCAGGGGGATGGCCACAAGCCAACACACTCCGTCCTTAACTCCGTGTCCAGGCGCCCCGCAAGCTCTTGGAGCACTCCATCCCCTTAAAGAACATTTTGAGCAGAAGGCTTCCAGCAGGAAGATAACATACTTTTTCCAAGTTGTCATAAGTCATTTTCGCCATGCACCGGATGTCCGATTGTTGCGAAACCAGCCGACACGAAGATAAAAATGTGAGGATTCCAAATATGGGCTTTTCGAACCCCGCCTGATTCACAAACCTTTCGAAATGACCAAAATATCCCCATACTTGACAATAACGGGAAAAATAGTACGCAAGCCGGATTGATATTTCAGCCACAAGATCCTTATAACATATTGGATTTTTCCACCAAGTTTCATTTTAATCTAAGTATGTTTGCCTATCGAATTGTCACAACTACCAGCTTGTGACATTCTCCTCCACTTCAAATGTCAATATGCTCATTGACGCCTCAATCTGAGATGACTCCAATTTTCAGCCTACTCTACTGGGTTATTCCCTCGACCGTCTCAAAGCCTGTCTCTTTGAGTGTTATGAAATGTTTCCCCCATCTTAAAGTTGGGCTGTCTGTTGCCTCCGCAACATAGGTACTTGGCAAAATGCATCTTCCGCAAAGTCACTCGAAGGGCTACCTCTATAGTCACCTTACAAGTGTCCCAACACTTTCTCTAGTGCCACTATCCCACATAACTCTCCCGAACTCGTTACTTTTATAACTTGTTCGACAGATAGTTGCCTCTGCAACTGGCGTTCACTGCCTCTTCAGATTGCACAATACGCCATCTCCGTAGCTTAAGTGTGTGCCAACTCTATAGCTTATGACAAATACTTAGCACTTTGAATCTCTTACTAACAGTTATCTTGCACTAAGTGTCCCATTTCACCCGTACAAGAGGCAAGGCTTATGCTGGATTGATGCAGAGAGGGCGAACCTTGCTCCCTAGCCATTCGTTTGCATTTCGGTCGATCAATTGCACTTTGCAATGCCAATTGTACATCCGATCGGATCCTCGGATCCTCTCTGGATCAATGCCCTTTGGCATATTACCGACCATCACAGCCTACCTTCGGAGTTTGATGCCTAATAGCATCGTGGTCTTCACGACCACTCCTTGGCGTGCGTCCTCTGACGACTTCACGAGCGCATCCTCTGATGGCTCCCCTATTTTAACTCGTAGAAAGGGGTTGAGCATAGAGCACCATCCACTCTAGCTCTCACAGTATTGATTTCTCTGAATCTTTGCCAAGCCCTCCGGTTATAATGCTCCACCCAGCACTTGGACGATCTCTCCGGATCTCCTTGACATGATTTTGGACCACTCCCTCTGAAACGATCTGCTCATGCCCTCCAACTGTGGTCACGCCCACTGGCACGACCGATGGCTTCACCCTTCGGTTCTACTGATCCCTCAGGCAGTCAAGCTCTCTGGCAAGACCAAGGCTTCTCCCACTAGATTAGCCGTCAATTCCCTCATCTTACTGGACGGTGGTTTGCATCTCTCAATGCTACTATTATGAATGAGTGCATAACCAATGTCTCGCGCACAACCGACAAGCAAGATAATGTCTCGCGCACAACCGACAAGCAAGATAGCCTATTTGGCACAAATGCTTGGGCACTTCGTACAAATCTTCGATTACCAGTATGTACCATTCCTTGACCATTGGCTTCTCGGGACGATCCAATCTCTTGCACCCTCTCGTCAAGTCTTTGGCAATGACACCATCGAATTTGAAAGAATGATAGCTTCGCACATATCGTATATTAAGGGACAAGCCGCATCTAAATCAATTGTGCCTATCTGATCTTGGCCCTCTGGCACAACCCGGGCTCTGATACCAAAATGTCACGGGCCGGCGGCTTTCTAACTGAAATCGTGCGGCACATGCTTGCCACTCTTGGCTAACATACCAGCCTTCCAACATTAAACCCTAATTTTGGCACGTTTGGGTAAAGATAACGGGACATGAAAGACTTATCGCCCATACAAGTCCATGTACAACATGTCTGTACGCCAATATCGTATGTTGCCAAAGCGCCCGTGTATACTGGACTGCAGGATCCTTCCACATAGGAAGCCTCCATGCACTACGGACCATAAGGGACAAATGAATAGGGAGAGGGACACTCCGTTCGTTTGGGTTATGCCTCATTCCATAGTTTCGAGTGTGCGGGGGGATGGCCACAAGCTAACACACTCCGTCCCTAACTCAGTGTCTAGGCACTCTGCAAGCCCTTGGGGCACTCCACCCCCTTAAAGAGCATTTTGAGCAAAAGGCCTCCCGCAGGAAGATGACATACTTTTTTCGAGTTGTCGTAAGCCCTTTTCGCCATGCTCCGGGTGTCCGATTGTCGCGAAAACCAGTTGATACGAAGATAAAAATGCAAGGATTCCAAATATGGGCTTTTCGAACCCCGTCGAATTCTCAAACCTTTCAAAATGATCAAAATACTCCCAAACTTGGGAAAATCGGGAAAAATAGTACGCAAGTCGGATTGATCTCAAATTTCAACCACAGGTAACATGTTGAATTTTTTTGCCAAGTCTCATTTTAATCCAAGCATGTTTACCTATCGAACTGTCACAACTATTAGCTTGTGACACGATCCACGCCAAGTGATCTTAAAAGCAATAGTTGTTAAAATATGACAATTCTGTCACATCTAGATGCTTTTGTGCAACATATGTACAAAACCATTTTTTTTAGGTGAATGCAAAAATTTTTAAATTCTTTCTTGAAAAGAAATTAATTTTTTTATGTGCTTCTCATCTATTTCTTCTTTCCATTTTTTTTGCAGGCAACAGACAATCCAAATGCTCATTTCATCTGCTTTGCTTGTGTGGATGGTACTCTATATATATTTGTTCCATGAGTGTTTGTGTGTGTAATAAGAGCAAAACTCATGATTTAATTAACCAACATTTAACAAGAACAGCAGTAATATAATTGGAATCTTGCAGATGTTGGAGCTGAATTTTGATCTTCTCTCTTTTCTCATTTGCTCTTACTTCCATTTTGTCTGATTTATTTCTGTGTCATCAAGGCAAGCTTTATGAGCTTGATGGAAGGAAGTCGGGACCAATATCTCACGGTCCATCCTCACCAATTTCTCTGTTGAAGGTAGTCTCTTCCCATCAAGGAACTTTGGCTCTGTTTGTTTTTCTGCTCCATTTATATTTTGAAAGATAGTTTTTATAGGAAAATCTTGTTTCTTTATATATAAATGAACGAGTATGTTTTTTTGGAAGATAATTTTCATAGGAAAATCTTATTTCTGTGTATATAAATGATGGAGTACCATAAGCATTTATATCTCATGATTAAAAAATTGATAGCTAGAGCTATAATATTTTTCAAAATGGAAATTATCTTCTACCAAATTCTTATATTTAACATAGAACATATAAATCATTTTTTATCATCTTAATATTTTGTAATTATATTTTTTACAAACAGAGCATTCCTTTGTTCATGAAATATTGTTGTGATAATCACAACTTGTGAATTAGTTTTATTTGTCCTAGAAGAGGGCGGCTGATTCTACCATCAGCACGTATGATACTGTTTTTTATATTACTAATATTGAGCTTATTCTACAACAGGATGCTGCCAAAGTCATACAGAGCATGATCCAGAAAAATCCTGATTCCCTCAATTTTAATGTCATTGCCATATCAAAGAAGTCCAAAGCTGTATGTTAAGGCGGTCAGTTTAGGCTCTGCTCAGTAGCTAAATGTTCTATAAATTCAGCAGTTGCGAAATAGAGAAGGTTGTGAAATATTTTCTTTGTACTCAATCGAGTAAATCTAGTTAGCTATATTGGTTACCAATTGACGATAGCTTGAGGTGGAAGGAGAGGATGTGGTGAAGCCGTTGGTTCGAATCATAACATCATGTGGAATGTTATCAAATTTATCTCTCCGTACACCAATTACTTAAAAATAAGAGCATCCTGATTTTGCCTGGTTGACATAGTGAATAGGATGGAATGAAGAATTTAACCAGTGTCAGAGGATTTGCTAATATTGATGCTCCAATTGTTCGATGGTGTTGTGAATGTGAATGACATGTTAGGTTGTTGGCAAGAGCGAATGTACAGCATTTTACCATTCTGCTCTTGTTTAATAAATTAATTCTCACTTTGTTTCTATTTCCTTTAGGGCTGCCCTGCTCTAGTCTACTGCACGACGGTAGTCTATGATTGGTTAATGTGCTCATTCTTTGCTTGAGCTTGTTCTTTCCGTCCTATGTAATTCTTGCCTATCTTCCATCTCTTCCTGATCCATTCACAAATACGTGTCCTGGTTCATTCGTAGATCTATGAAATAAGTTTCGTCGATTTTCTTTCAATAAAGCTTGTTCAGTCCTGGTGATAAATCAAGCAATAATTTGCTTTCTTTTGGGCCTGATTTGCCCATTCCTGTTTTTCGCGAAGGAATATTTTGGTTGCTTTTGGCGGATCGCTTACTACTAGGTTGGATCGGATGTCAACCTGTGGAGGCACCATTTGTTACTATTGGACAAATTCCTCCTTTTGTTTTCTTCTTGTTCTTTGCCATAACGCCCATTCCGGGACGAGTTGGAAGAGGAATTCCCAATTCTTACACGGATGAGACTGATCAGTGAGAAATTCTGACACCAATCATTTACGAGTGAGTATTACACCAAGAATTAATTGACAAGCGCATGACTTTTCTAGTTGGCTATGTTGATATAGCTTCGAAAAGGGAAAAGAGACCGAAACGACACGAAAGGAAAGAGAGAGGAATAAAACCAGCTTTTCCGTGCTAACCAGAGCAGGAGGAAGGGGAGATTGAACCCTGCTTTAGTAAAGGAAAGAGGAAGGGTGTTCTCCTTAACTTAATACAGCTTTCATAGCCCTCGGCTAGCATAAGTGGCAAGGCAAGGTTATCAGCTAAGGTGAAAATGATATGATTAATAATCATTAATCGCCTTTGAATCTTTACGCTTATTGGTCTTTTTTTTTTCGTAAAAAAGAAACTTTATTTAAAAGTCAAAGATAGTAGTATCCTCTAGGATGAACATATTGAGAAATACAGGATAAGCACTTTAAATCTATCCTAATAACACACGTGACCCACTCAGTGGATTTATGAGCAATTCTATTATAATTTCGAAAGCACAGCTTAGGGATAATATTATTCAATTAAGAAATAAGATTAAGCATGAATTCAAAAACGGGACAAGCACATTGAAGGCAATCTATATGACCCAACAAGGCATTAATAGCTGTACTTAAAAATCGGATGTGGCTCAACAAAACGTCAATGGTCGTTTTGCAATCACATAGAGACAGGGTTGGAATTAATTTATCAAATAGAGATATTTTTTCTGAATAAATTTAAAAATAGAGATAAAGTGGAAATTAATTTATCAAATAAGGGCAGAAGGGCCAAAAGGTCCAAATGTCTGCGTTGCAGATTGTCTAAGCTGTCAGAAATTTCCAGTTGAATTATTTGATAGCATGACCCCATAAAAGATATCTCTTGAATTAATTAATGATAATAAAATTTAAAACCTACGCTCCTAGTTCGCGGCATGTATCGCACAGCCACCATATGTTGGAAGAGGAACTTTTATTTATTTATTTTGGGTTTCAAATATGTCTATTATTCTTAAAACGGACACAAATATAATATTTTAATAAATGATGCAATTTAATCCATTGAAAGAGAAGGCGTCTGGAAGCTCAATTGATTGCTAGAATTTAGGTAGCTTGAAACCAAAATTTCTACTGCAATGAAATTTATTAGAGAAGCACAGCCTCAAAGACTAATTAGTTTTATTTTTTAATAGTAAGAATAATTAAATTATTAGATGTATATGAAGATGAAGAATTGATTTTTAAATATAATGAAGAGTATAAAATTTTTTAAAAAATATAAAATACTCAAAGGTATAAATTAAAAATTTTCCTTTTGTTTTACTGTTGTATTTTCTATTACTATTTTCTTTTCCATTGTTGAAATTTCAGAGGGATGAACGGTGGAAAAGTCAAAGTCAAACTTTGAAAGGTAAATGTGTTGAGGATAAGATGCCGCAACCCGTCTAGATGCCATGCAACTTCAAAGTCTTACAACTGTTTTTTTGGCAATTGGCAGTTGATGCAAACGTGAGCTTTTATAATTATTATGCCAACATCATCTACACAACACTTGTTTCAATTCAACATTCAATCCAATCCCCATTTTCTGACCCAACCAACCAGAATAAAGAAAATCTAATTACCTAGTTTGATTATAACATTATTAAAGATCACGTTAATTTTATATTAAAATATGTACACTCAAAATTGTGAATTCTATTCTATTACTTAATAAAAGTATTTGTCTAGCTGTTTTTTGTCTTTAATTTGAAAAATAATCGTTATTTTCCAATTTTTTAAACAGAAACTGATTATAATTTTCGAATCCTCTAAAGCCATAGACTTTCTCATCACAGTCAATCTGTACATTCATGAAATTGATTCACGTAAACTAATCATAAATTTAGATCCGACTCTAAACCGATTTCACAAATTATTTCCACCCAAACTAATCCTATGACGTTTGGAAAAGAAAACCATTTTATAATTTGAATCAACGTTTCTTGATTGTTTCTATCTCTTTTACTTGGTATAAAAGTTGCTTTCTTGTTTGAAATTAATCCTTTCAATCGAAAATATCAAAAACAGTGTTCCACGTTGGTCAATTTGGATAAATTGATGCCTCCCAAAAGTTATTTGATGCAAGCTCATTGGATGCTTAGGTATTTACCTTTAGTTTGTTTGAGGTGGACTGACTGAAAACTGGGGTCTTCCTCCAAGCAACTGGCGCATTTCAAATTAGGTACACAACAAAACATGTCATACCTTACTCCATGGAAACTTATGTTTATTTGTACAATTGTCAAATTCAATCACAACGTTCAACCAAACCCCCACCCCCACCCAAAAAAAGAGAGGAAGGAAGACAGTTGAAAATGGGACATAATCAAGGTGTAAGTAAATACGTTGATGGTTAACATGATGAAAAATTTTCAGTTTTTAATTTTTAATTATTGAATTAGAAACTTGATCTTGACTTCTACAAAACAGCATAAGAGATTCCATAATTAATTACAAATAAATGGTAATAGAGTAAAACATATTTGACTCTTCCAAATCCATCTCTTAGTATTCTCATATTTAAATAAGGGGATTACCTTAGCAATTTCTTAGCAATCACAATGTTCAACCAAACCCTCACCCCCACCTCGACAAAAAAAAGGGGGGGAGGAAGAAAGTTGAAAATGGAACATAATCAAGGTGTAAGTAAATCCATTGATAGGTAACATAATGGAAAATTTTCAGCTTTTAATTTTCGATTATCAAATTAGAAACTTGATCTTGACTTCTTCAAAACAGCATGAGAGATTCCATAATTAATTGCAAATAAATGGTAATACAGTAAAACATACTTGACTCTTCTAAATCCATCTCTTAGTATTCTTATATTAAAATAAAGAAATTACCTTAGCAATTTCTCTATCTGTGTGCAATAGGTCTCACTGATGGAGCAGAAAATCTTGACCTAAGAGATGTAAGTTACAGACTCCATTTTATAAAATGAATTTGGATTGTGGATCCCACCTATCATATGATTCATCCTGTTTTATCATGCTAGGCAAAGTATCCAATTGCCCACTAATCATGTTACATAGGGTCTAATTAACAATAATCCAATTACATTAATAAATCATACATAGTTCACAAATTATTTAACAATCTCCCACTTGTTAATATAGAAATGATAATTTTACACTCATTAGTTCAATTGAAATCATAAATGTTTGACAATATAAATGCAAAATCTGAATGAATATTAGCAATAACACATACTAGACACTCACGCTTCATTAACTAACTCTATCAAAAATTATAGAACAAGATTTACATAATTTTATGTCACTACACATAAATCTACACATAATGGTTTTTAACATCCACTCAAAATGCCTAACGCATATGATCATAACAATGAGATAAGGTTTAAATGTATCTAATTACATATTATACTCCAGGATGTGCACAAAATATATGATGATAATATGAATATCTTATTATAAGTATTTTCTTTAAATATGTCATAAAACATTAATGGACTTACATTATTAAAACTTCCACTAACCCAAGAGATTGGAAAAGCTTGGATAAATTCATATTTTTCACATGATCATACTTTCATATTTAACCTTAAGCCCTTTTTGGTTAGTAGATCTACAAGCATACAATTTGTGAAAAATAAATAATATACTCGTGTATTTTCTTTCTCATAAATAGTTACTGCAATTTGAAATCTTTTACATAGGTAAATTTATCATCACTGAGAGAAAATTTCTTAGCAATAGTATTATCAAGACATTAATTTGGTTAAGTCTAGAAAACCTTTGATCTTTTTAGTTTGAAAAAAAATATTACAAGTGACATGCCTTGCCTTTTAATAGAGATAGTTACAATTGACTACATAATAATTTTGCAATATTCCCCTTCTTAACACATGTCCAATCATAATTTTACAATCATCTAGATCATTGATAAAGTAAGCCTAAGTAACTTGTACGTATGAGATCTTTTAATCTTGTATAGATTAATGTGAAATTAATTGTACCACTTAGATATAAGAAGACTTGCAGTCCAAAACCACTATCCTAAACTAACATTAGGTTACATGTAACTGACACATATGGAACAACTCTTATCACTTAATAAAATATTTAGGCCTAACAAAATTTAATCCTTTCAGAGTAGCAAAATAGGAATGTACTAACATATTAGACTCTTTTGATACTAAAAGTAAGACAGGCTAAGAGCCCTTATAACCTATGTATGGTGGGCCTACCACATGAATAATATTAGGTCTATTATACTTTACTCCTAGTCCTTTACCTAGATTTGATTAAGCCACCTTGTCTCAATTGACGTGCACATCCACATCATATAAATCTAGTATTATGGAAGATCCTTATATATTCTGATCTATTTTGCTTATCTCACATATATTTTATATTATTCTGTTTGATCATTAGATTATACTTTGCTCTTAATTAACATCATCACCTTTAAAATGAATTGTCCTAGATCATAAGTGAGTTTTGAATAAGCCTATAAAGGAAAGTATATATAGCCTACATGTTTCAATCAAATGTAGTCTTGAGTACTAACTCAACCTAAAAAACCTATAATTCTCTTCAATATCTCCTTTGTAATCAAAATTATATATTCGTATTGGAACAAATCATAGGAAAGAACTAATAAATTTGTTGATAGTGGAGTTAACACATATTGTCCTTTGTTCCCATTATTCAGAAAACTCAATAATTCTCACTATTAGAAAATATCTTTAAAAAATAATTTGAAATTTAAAGATGATTTTAAAAACTTTGATAAATTAAAGTAATAATTTTCAAAATAATTATGAAAATAATTGAGCTACGTACCAAATTAAGCATTTTATTTAACAAGATGAAATGTCCATCAAACATAAATAAAATAAAATAATGATCTAGAAAGTCTTTTGAGTATAAGCTCAATGAAAACAATCATATCTAACTAATGGGCTTCTCTTTCAGATTTCTCTGACTCTTTCTTTTTCTTCTCCAACCATTTCTTAAATTTGAAGCAATCCACTTTTTGATTCTCAAATTTCTTCCATAATCGACATTAGCCTTTAAATTAGGCCTTTTTAGGTTTCAGACTATCATCAGTATGCTTTTTCTTCCTATTATTTGAAGACTTCCCATAGTTATCCTTAAAGTGTTCACTCACTCCTTATCTAGATGGAGAACCATAAGCCACTAGACTAACTGTAAAGGATTTCCCTTTTCTTATGTTTTCTTTTGCTTAGTGTAAAATGACTATCATATCATTCATTATCCATTCATTTTTTTGAGCTTGATAGGTAGCCTTTTGAACATTGAACTCTGAGGGTGGTGATTCTAATACTTTCTAAACAAAGAAATCACTATCTAAATGAAGTTTTAGGGTTTTCAATTTGTTACGATAATCATTAAGCTTTAAAATATGCTCTTAGAGTCCACTGATTATATCATAAAAAGTCTTTTCAAATCATAAGAGATAGTATCCTTTTTGTACTTTGTCAAATTTTTTGAATTTTTCTACTACAATTTTCTAGAAATATTTTTGCATCTATGGTATCGGTTACAAGTATGCCTTCTCTAATAGTAAAGTCAATTGAATACTTTAAGATCATTAAACAAATCCTATTAGATTCCTTCCATTTTTTATGTCTTATTTTTACATCTGTAGGCGAATTTGGTTCAGGTTTGGGTTCTAGTTCATTAATTGCCATGTCCAACCTAGTGATCACTAGATATAATCTTACTGATTCACTCCATTCCTTATAATTTATCCTATGTAGCATATTTATGGAGGAAAATTGCATGTGAAAAATAACTGAAGAAAATGTATCAAACCATTAATGTATATATACACTTAATCATCTTGACATTTTTCCTCTCAATCATGTAATTTCATACAGTATTGTATTATAAAATTCGATATTAAGGGGTATTTAAGAACTTTATAACATAGTACAAGAGTTAATATCACGTTTTTAAAATTTAACACTAATGGGTGTTTAAAAAATTTTTTAGAAATGAAAATACTTGACCTTATACTCACATTATTGCCAATTTACTATATCAATAATATAATATTAAAGGATATTTAATACCATTAATATAACTTTTCCCTCACAAATTTTAAAATAAAATTTTCTTTTAATTTTTTTGTGAACAAAATTTCATATAATAGGTCCCACAAAGGCAAGCACACAATTACACAAAATTTTATGATATATTATGAGCATATAGTAATTTCTATTAAATATAATAATCTCATAAAAAAATGTTATATTATACAAACAATGCCAATAATTGCTACAAAAATTATAGTAAGTAGCTAACGACATAGAAATTACTTAATAGACAAAAATTATCATAAAAAAATTTATTTTAAAAAAAATTAAAAAATTATCTAAAATTATGTGCTTAAAAAGTGAAGTATAACAGTGTAATCACTGTCATCAACTGCCACTAACATGATGGTGCGTGGCTCCCACCCATAGGTTGCATGGCTAGTTATGCATATAAGTGCATTGTGAATCATCTTCCAATAGAAATGGGCGCTTGTGGGTTTGGTTTCTAACTTGCTTTCAACTTGGAAATATCCCTGCTCATTTTATGTAATCCCAAGTGTGATTTTTAGCATTAATCCACTCAGAATTTCTACTCCATCCTCCCATAACCCATCAAACTAACATTTATCCCTAGAAACCATATCTTTTATGAATTTCAAAAATTCTAAAAGTGTGGTTATGGAGGTAATGGTTTTGTAGTTTTTTTTATTTATTTAAAAAAATGTTATTTTCTTATTCTAGAAGCACAAAAAATTCATTTGAAAGTCGTGTTTGTTTGCTGTAACATGTCCTCATTCTTGGATGCAAGATGCCATTGGGTTTTAGAATTTTTCATTTTTTTGTCATTATCCCTTCCAATATCTTTTTGGATTAGCCATGTTCCAAAATTCCCTATAAACATAGTATGAATAAGGTTTATTAAAGTTTTGCTTCTAAGTGTCTTATGCAATCCTCTAAAAGGCTATAATTCTCTAATTCTATATATTCTCTAAGTTCCTAGGTTTATATATATACAAATCATAAGATCAACCTAAAACCTTCCTAACCAAAATCACCTAAAAGTAATATCTAGCATTAACTAGAGTTCATCACACAATATGTGAACTAAATATACTTATCAATATATGTATGTAGCCAAGAATGTTGGACATTGTAGTTTGCCATATCCAAAAATGGTAGAACGTGAATGATATACATTATAAATACTATCAATATATTGGTTTACTAATTCACTAATAGCAAACACATATTGCACACATGTTGGTAGCAAATAATATATTAGCCAATTCCACAATTGTATCAAATATAGTTCAAAATTCTCAACCATAATTAGAAGCCAAATTAAGCTCTAATATTAATTAACGAAAAATTTTTAGTTTTAAATTTTCAATTATCGAATTAAAAAACCTAATCTTAACTTCTACATTATGGCATGAAAGATTCTATAATTAATGATAAATAAATGGTAATATAGTAAAACATATTTGACTCTCCTAGATCCATATCATAGTGTTCTTAGAACAAAACAAGGGAATCACCTCTCTTAGCAATTTCTTTATCTGTGTGTAATAAGTCTCACTGATGGAATAGAAAATCTTGATCTAAAAGATGTGAGGTAAGGGACTTTATTTTATAAAATTAATTTAAATTGTGGACCCCATCCATCATAAAATTTATATCCATTTTATCAAGTTGAGTCAAGTATCTAATTGCCTACTACTCATGTTACATAAGTTTAATTAACAATAATATAATTGCATTAATAAATTATGTATAGTCTACAAATTGTTTAACATAACATGAAGAGAACCATTTCTAATTTAACTAAAATCATGAACTTGAACTATGATCATTGTTTTATATTATATACATTTAGTGAAGTGGTGGATCTTTATTTATTCAATCAAAGTAAAGTTGTTTAGTAGTTACAAAGTCACAAAAAAGTATAATTTTTAAGAAAAAATATGTCAATTATTTGATTGATTATTATTTAATAAAATAAAAAATTAAGGTTTTTGAGAAAATATTACTTCTCACAAAATACAAAGTTACTTTTCTTTTAATAAGATAAATTTCGTGCACCTTTCATCATATATTTCTTATTAAATTTAACTAATATTTTTTTTGTAATTATATGTATTTTATGTAATTATCATAAGTTTTAAAAGAAATATACATTATATGATCCATTTTAATTTTTAATACATAATTCATTAAATAAATTCAATTTTTTTATGATAAATTAAAAAAAAAGAAATTACATGTTATAGAAAATTTATGATACAATCCGGACTAAAGGTCACTTTAAAGAAAGAGAACCAGATTTCTAATTTTTTTTATTATAATTTTAAATGTCACCATAGCTATATGATAATATTTTTTAAAATATTTGATGTTGAACCCAATAATATATAAAAAATTAATTTTTAAAAAATTTTAATTCCTTACTATCGTTCTAATAATTTTGAACATTAAAAAAGAGAGAAAATTATGAAAAATTGAATTTTCTGCGGGGGTGTAAGAACTCCATAGAATAATATATAGATGGATCTGTTATAAATAATAATTAATTGTCTTCTAAACAATCTGCTGATTTCCCTTGTTTATATTTTCGGTCTCCCTACGTTCCTTTCTTTTAAGATTGTAGTGATATGTATTATAGAACAAATTAAACTTTTAATTAGGAATGCATTTTTTCGTCCATTTTGTACATTTTATAATAATATAAAGCATGGACTTAAATTCAAAGTAGTTTGGAATATTATCAAAACGCAACATTATATATTCATATGAAAAACAAAATTTGACAATCTTAATTGATTGAAAATTGGTGGAACTGCTCATTAATCAACCAAATTATCAAGATTGTGTTCAGTGGAAGGAGAACCCATGGGATACATAAAGTGGGGAAACGAAATAAATAATGTTATCCACATAAAGTTTTGATATATTATAATTTTTATTATTTCTCATCCTTTTTTTTTTCTTATTTTCAAATTTTAGCAATGCGAATGCTAATTTATTGTCTAATTAGATACTTCTTCCGTTTGTTTTTACCTAGTAAATTTTTTAAAAAAATTATTCCATTTTATCTATTATTTTAAAATTTTAATGAAACATTAAATTTTTTTAAAATTTTATCCTTCTTTTTTATTAATAATTATTTTATTAGTTTATACTCTTAATTTATTTATATTTATTTTATCAATTTTATTTTATTTATCTCAAATTTTATATATAAAAATACTCTTAAAAAATTTATGAAAGGTAAATAAATTAAGTTATTTTTAATTTTATGAAATTAATTAATTATGATAATAAAATAGGACGAATGGACACATTAGGGATTTACTAATTGTGCCAGTTCGGTCTCCCTACTATTCATCAAATTGCAAGGAATTGGACCGAACATGTGGAAGTTTTGTCCTCTAACAACCACATCAAAATCATGTTCCTGTTGCCCAATGCAATAATCCCATCATGAATTTACAATCCATGCTGCCCATGACCTCATCTAATTTCACGATTTGCACGACCTTCTCGTTTTGTATACGAGCTTTGATTAGCGTCAATAGCTAACGAGTTAATTGTTTTTTTTTATTTTTTATGTATTATTTAAAATAAAAAACTTATTTTTATATTTTTGTTATTTTAAGAAATAAAAATTATATTTATTTTTTAATATTATTTTTATTATTTAAATAAATATTCAATAACTTTATTTGTAAATTAATTTTTAATAAAAGTATATTAATAAATTATAATTTATATTTTTAAAATTAAATTTATTTATTATATTCTTTAATTCTTATATAAACCTTAAACGGTACATAAAAAAATAGAGGAAATAATTAGTGAGATAATTGATAGTTAATAAATTAAATTATAATTTATAAATGTTAGTTGATAGTTAAAAAATTAACTGATTGTATTAAAAGTATTTAGTAAAATTAATCATTAAAATTAGATAAAAATATAAAAGAACATATTAATATAAATAGATATATAAATTAAAATATTTCATATTTATTTTGATATCAAGTTATATTGATATAATAAATATATTTAAAATAAAAATATAATTATTAAATTTTAGTCAATTATAAATTTGATGTTATATATTTATTTATTTATTTATTTACGTATTATTGAAAAGAAGAATATAATTACTTATAATTAAGGGCATATATTATCAATTAATTAAAAATATAATATATATTTTAAAAATAATAAATTATAAGATATCTAAAGTAATTTATTAAATTAATTAGAGCTTGTATTTTTTATAAGTAAGTGTTATAATTACTTTTAAAAATTAGTTTATAACTTATTTATTATGTTAAATAAAATAATAAATTAGGAATAAAATTAATGATTTTGACAATAAAATTATAATATATTAATAAAATAATTTGTAAATTATAAAAATATGTGAGATAATCTTTGAATAATACTATATTTAAAAAAATTATATCATATTATTAAAAATAAAATTGTATGAATTGAATATTATGGAAGGATTATTATATATATATTTGTAATTCAGGGATGATTTCACCGTTTCACCAATCCCTTAATTACACGAATGATATTGCTAATTTTGTAATAGGTAGTGAAGTTTCATCACAACCTTTTATTTCATTAGTTTGGCAAAAAGAAAAAAAGAAAAAAGCCATTAAAAAAAAAGCCAGGGCAAAAAATTTTATTCCCATGTAAAAATTAAAAAATAATTTCAATTTCAAATTTCTAGTTTTTAAAGTGATTGCATCTATTTCTTTTTATATGAAATGTTTTATTGTAATTTTCTTTATCTATAAATTGTCAAATGAGGTTCAAATTGAAGTAACTCCTGCTTCACACATATACCTGTAACAAGATCCTGAATTGACAATCACCTGGGAGAAATATTAAAGAAATTGTGCTTTATTACGACAGGAAATATGAAATTTGATGATTTATTTAAGATAAGAAATCACCTTAAATTATCTCATATCATTACATAATTTAATATTACTTGTTATCGTACTTCAAAAATTTTAAATCTAAAATAATATATTAAATTAAAAATTATTAAATTAATACTATTTAATTATAATTATTATTTTTAATAGATATAATTAACTAATTTTAATTAAATAATTTCTAATATCATTTCATTACTCAAATTTTAAAACTGAAAGATACAATAAAATTCGCCTAAATGACTAATTTTTTTGTAAAAAATTATAAATATAAAGCCTTCTTGAATTATTATGTGCTTTAAGATTTTTAACTTTCAATTTTGCTAAAATTATTAATATAAATCAAATATGATATAATTTATATGATAGAGGGATTTAAATAAAAAATGATCAAATGTGATTAATTTGGATTTTACAAGGATTAAAATTAAAAATGAGTAATAAATATTATAGATCTAGTTCTCACTTTTCATATTATGCGCTTCTCATAACTGAAGATGATATTAAACAAACAAATAAAAGACATGAAAATGAAGAAACAACTTTGTTCATAATCTTTCTACCAAAAAAAACCTTTGTTCATAATCTTTTATAATAATATTGAACAAATAACAAATAACAAATCTCCTATTCACAAAGGCAAACCAAACCTCCATTTCTCACTTATTTCTCTCTCTCTCTCTCTTTTTTTCCCCTTCCCCTTCCCCTCCCAAGTTTCTCCAGGTCCCCTACGAGATTCATCCCTTCTCACTAAGATTTTTCCAAAATTTCATAGAAGTTTTCATTGCAAGTGGCAGAGAGAGCCACTTCCACACGCATCATAGATTCGCAGATAATTACAGATGGATTTTCAGAAACCACATTCTCATTGCATTCTATGTCAGCATTACGCTTTAGCTGACCAATAATTCTCCTCCACGCGTGCACGATGCCATCTGGGATCCCACTTGCCCCGTTTTCATCCCGGCTCTAGCTGTCACTACCGGCGCAGTTGAGCCAGCCACCTTCTTCTTTCGCTTCGGCGACGGCCCACTCTCCGAAGACGAAGATGGCTCCGGCGAAGACCGCTTTGAAGTCACTCTCACCGGGTCGGGCTCTCCAGAGTTAACCCGGAGCGGGAAATTCAACAGAGCCCGCGAGCCGCGCATCCTGTATGCGGCTCGATCGTAAGCCAGTGCGGCGTCTTCAGCTGTTTCGAATGTTCCAAGCCAAACCCGAGCCCCATTCTTAGCCGGGTCACGGATCTCCGCGGCGAATTTCCCCCACGGTCTTTGCCGCACGCCGCGATAGTGCTTTCCCTTGGCCGGCGCAGCCACCGGCACAGCTTTCTCCTGAGGAGCAACCGAAGGGACCACCGCGCACTCCTGGGAAACTTCCGTCAAAACATCCGGCTCTGATTTCACCGTAACTGTAGCCGGAAACATTGATGAGCTGCAGCTCTCCGGCGACGCAGCTTCCAGAGATGGGACCCACCCGACATTAACTGCGTCGCGGAGGACACCGTAGAGCAACATATCCTCAGAATCGTCCTCTTTGAGTGGCAATTCGCCCCAATCGTCACTCAAGCAAGGGTACAAGCTGCTGAAACTGGAGGTCCGGCGGTAAACCGGGGGGTTACCCGAATTGGTAATCGGAGTTGCTAATCGGGGCTCGGGTTCACCGAGCAAGTGCCGACGAATTAAAGCAAGATCGGACTCCATGCTGCCCTGTCCGTACATATTGCAACCGCAGTGGTTTCTGTCTCCGGCGAATGGTTTGGGAGAATCTACTGGATTGTTTGCCGGAGGGAAAGATTGAAACTTTGTGAGGAGAGGATTTGAGATGATTGTGGTTGGGACTTCAGAGTGTATTGACAATCGAATTTCCAAGGGAAAGGAAAGAAAAGGTACATATAGGAGCGTAGGTGCATGAACTTGAGGGGAAAAAAGCAGATATTTTTCTTTTTCAAATGATTTCTGATTCGTGGATTTAACTTTTTCAGTATTTATTTTAAATATTATCTGGGTCGATCTTAGCTTCTGTGAAGCTTCATATCTGATGTGTAAAATGCAATATGCAAGTGGGGAGGTCGATATTTCTCACGTGATTAATTTGGGGGATTTCAATGGCAAATACTATAAGCGTGACATCATTCGCTTACAGGTGCGCCCAAGTCGCTTATCTGCTGTCTCGTATTTTTTGTCGCCTTCGTGCTGCATAATCGCCGAGTTTATAAGGCTTATCTGCTGTCTCTATTCTAAGGCTTTGAGCGAGCAGACATGCACGAGTTTATAAAAATTAAGTTTTACTAATCCTAACATCTATCCTAAAAACATTGAATTCAGCTATTTATAAAAGATAAATTGCAACATTAATTTTTTTTAAAATAACAAATTAAAATTTTGATAAATACTAAATAATTAAAATACAAGTTTAAAACTTGCAATTATCTGCTTGGTTAAGAAAACTAATAACAACCACAATTGTATTTTTTTTTAAAGTAATGATGGAAGTTATAATTAAAATTTTAAATTTGAATTTCAAACATATTAGAGAGTAAAGTTCATTAATTAATATCAAATATTATTACATTATTAAAATATTGAGAATTATAATAACATATTTTGTTTTTTAAAATGCAAAGTCAATCTGAAAATTTTTTGCAATGAGTTTTTTATACAATATGTATGTGATAATTAGCAAGTAGGCGTCAAGAAAATTTGTACGAAAGCTAAGACAACAATAAGGATGAGCCCATGTTTTGATGCGTTTTTTTCTTTGAGCTTGGGACCATTTGTTTCATCTCCATAAATAAAATGACAAAAACTAAATATAAATAAATATTTTTGCATATCAATTTATAAAATTATGGATATGCAAATACCATATGTATTATGAGATTAAGTTTAGTTAGTGCAGGGCATTTTTTTCTTCTTGTTGATTTGAAAACGTTTATATGTATAAAATGCGTAGTTATTAATATTATGGCAAGAGATGTTAGGAAAGATAAATCAACGAGACTAGCGCAATAATATATATGTAATTTAATATAAAAAACTTTAAATCTTATTATTAAAATTTGAATGAGAACAAATCTATTATTTATTATAAATCAAAATTATAGAATAATATTTATGAAGATTGCCAATTATAATTTCACAACCTTTTAATCAATACTAATATATGTGGTTTAAATTTCTATTAAACGTTTTCACATGACTCCACAAGCACATATAATATCATCTTTTCACACAAATATTTATTGAATTCATACATGAAAATCCTGATTTAATTAACATAATAATTCATAATATAAAATCAATATTAATTAATAATAATTAAAGTTCAAGTTAGATCAATATAATTGAAGAAGCTCCGGAAGAAATGGAGGGGTATAAAATTGTCATGTTTTTTCAATTTGAGTTTATAGTTATAACAGAAAAAGATAATATATAAATTAAACTCGGGAAGAAAACGAAAGATGACGAGGAGTGAAATGAAAATGGGCCGAGGGAGGCAAACAGAAAGAGACAGGATCGGATCGGAGTATACGGATGCAACGATCCTGGACACAATTGCAGGTTTGCGTTTTGGATAAGTTGCTCCATAAAGTCAATAATTCCAATAAACTACGTGCCTTTGTGGATCCCACCCCTCCCTCAACGGCAGCCAGACAAATTACCCCCATTTATTTATTTAATTTAATTTAATGGCGACGATGATTTGGATTAATCTTAATTACAAAGTAAGACTAAATATTCCTTGGCCCCAGATAATAAGTCTTCTCTTCTAATTAAAGTTAGGTGTGCCCCTAACCACAACACAGCTATTATCTTACTATTAGACTTTAATTAGAAGTTCCTTTTTAATGGGACTGAGTTGGATTCTTGTTGTAAGAGGAAGTATACGCAACCAAATAAATTGCATGCAAAAAAGTTAATTATCTCAATGAATTTGTTAGTTGTATTAAATTATTCATAAGTGATCAATTACAATCAACGTTCATTTTATGAACAATCTAAAGGGTAAACGTATTTGATTTGACATGAAATCTTATAAACTCAAATTCAGAAGCAATCTAATTTTACTTTTTTTTCTTCCTTTTAGAGGTATGTTGGTTATTTGGAGAAAATTTTTTGGTCTTATTAATATTTTAGTACTACTCCTTATCATAGTTTGATAAATTAATTTTTATGATGTCATAATTGAATTTTTCTTAAAATTAATGAAATAATTTATTGATTTATTAAAATACAATAAAAAATAATACTAAGGATCTCTCTGTTCCGATAGGACGACATATATTAATCTTTTTAACTTAATTTGTATCTTTAATTACAAAAATACATAACAATAATCCTTATATTTTTAACTTCACATTGGTACAGTATGATATGACATGTGAATTCATCCCAAAATTATAAAAAGGCTTTATATAAATACAATTAATCTCTTATAAATAAATTTAGTTAGCCAATGCAAAAATCGACGACTGGAAATGGAGATCCCTCAATGTTTACCACTCGAAGTTGGAGGCATTGCCTTTTTATGTTTTTAATCATCGGCTTCGTTCTTCCAGCACATCTACGTCTCTGCGAAAAGTTGGTGATTTCATTGTTTGTCGTTGGGGGTGAGAAAATAGTATTCATTCACGTAGTATATTAATATATTATTAAATTTTATTATATATTAAATTAATTTTTTAAAAAAATTAAATTTAATATGTTATATAACAATAAATCAATTGATTAGATTTAATAATATTTTAGTATATCATTGTGCTAATGATACATTTTAGTCATTTCTTTATTCTTTATAAGATTTTTTTTGAGAAAAAAAATGAAGAAGAAAAAATTTTAAAATTCAATCTCCCCTATTATTTGGATGAAAAGAAAAGAGAAAAAATATTAAAACAAAATATATTGTTAAAATAATTTAGCCAATTCAAAATTTAAAATTTCTAAAATTTTCCAATTCAAATTTAAAAAATTTTTCTTTCTCCCTAACCAAATTAAAAGTAAGAAAATTTCACTTCTTTACATATAAATGAAAGAATATTATATTTCTCTAAAATAATTCGTAGAATTATAGTAATGAAGAAAAAGAATTTTCTCTTGAAAAAATAGAAGTTATTGAAGTTATCTTTCACCAATTTTATTACATTCAACATCAAATATAATAATTATTTTTATTATTTTAATAATTTATAACTATATTTTTATGAAACATATTTTTTATTAAAATAAATTATATTAATAATTTATAATTCACATTATTATCAATGATATTTTTCGTAAAACAAACGAAAGGTTAACAAAAATCATCCTAACAACCACAAAAATTAGTGTGTTGCAAGTATAAATAACTTATTTGAAATTATATCTTCATACAAGAATTAATTAATATTTTTAATATGGGTCTTGTTCATTAAGAAGCATTAATTTAATTACGTTGGAGAATATAAAATTTTCAGGAATTTATGTTTTTTTTTTAAATTTGCTCTAACTTATTATAAAATATTGAGATTAAATTAAATAGAAGTATATAAACTTTTGCAAAATTCATATATTCGTAACATCATAAGACGCTCTTTGATCAGTTTCTTAAAGGAATATTATTGTGGTGAAAATGGATAGTTTTATTATTTATATTTTCACATTTTTCTCTCAAAATACTCTAAGCTAGCCGTTAAAATTGTTTAACAACATTTTTTTTCTAAAAGCAAACTGTGTTAACATTCACTTAATTTAATTTTCCTCTCCGTTTCTTATTAGTATTATGGTTAATCGATTTTTCAAATGTTAAAAAAAGAGTTTAGTTTATTTATTTTTAATAAATTTTTTAAAATTATTCTTTTCATAAAAAATTTAACTTAGTTAAAAATAAAGAGAGAAATATAATAAAATAAATATAAATAAAATAAGAGTGTAGAATAATAAAATATTTATTAAAAAGGATTAAATTAAAAATATTTAACATTTCATTAAAATTTTAAAGCATCAAATAAAAGGAAATAAATATTTTAAAATGTAACAATTAATAAGAAATGAAAAATGACAAATAAAAAATAAAAAAATTCTTTAAAATACAATAGTTAATAAAAAATGGAAGGAGTAGAAATAGTATTAAAATTTTGCTTGAACGTTAAAAATTAATTTTGTACCTTAATAATAAAATAAAATAATCAATTTTATCTTTAAAATTATATAACACTAATAAAATAATCCCTAAATTATATTAAATACCTAATTTTGTTTCTAAATAATAAGATAAAATTATTAATTTTATTTCTAAATAATAATCCTTACAAATAATTTTGTTCCTTCATATAAGTATTTAAGAATAAAATAATTTGTATGATTTGTACAAAGAGATTAAATTATCTATACAAAATTATTCAAGGACGGAATTAATCATTTAAAATAATTTAAAGACTATTTTATCAATAACATATAATTTTAGAGATAAAATTAATAATTTCATTCAACAATAATCTTGTATCTCAGTTTACAAAGAAAAAATAACAATCTTGTATCACGAAGAGCTAATTTTCCAGGATTTTGTTCCAACCACATATTAGGAGGTACATAATTTTACACTTAAGATACGATAGCAAAAACTCAAATTGGATAAACATAATGGACTTAAGACTTTTGTTTTGTTTTATGTGTATGTATAGATGTACTCTTTTAATTTCTTAAATATTAAAAAATAATTTAATTTATTTATTTTTAAAAGATTTTTTAAATTTATTTTTATATATAAAATTTAAAACAATTGAAAATTAAAAAAATGATGAAATAAAATCAAGTAGATTAAACAAGTAAAATAATAAAAAATTTGTTAACAAAAGAATAAAATTAAAAAATATTTAATACTTTATTAATATTTTAAAACCATAAAAATTATTTTTTTTAAAATATAATAAATAATAAAAAATGGAGTATACCTAAAACTTCGGTTCCATTTCTTGCAAATAGTTGATAATTAATAATTTATATGATAATTGATAATTTATAACTGATGGCTGACAGCTGACAAGTTAATTAAAATATTTTATAAAATTAGCTGTTGAATTAACTGAAATTATAAAATGATAAAAAATAATATATTAATATAAATATATATAATTAAAATAATTTATATTTATCTAAAAATTAAATTATATTAACATAATTAAAAAGTTTAAAATAATAGTATAATTTTTAATATTTAATTAATTATATTTTATAAACTTATATATTTATTTGCTTCTATAATTTTTATTTTATTATTTATTATAAAATTATAATTATTTAAAATATAATTAATTATATTTTATAAAATTTATTTTAATTTATATTAAAAAAGGTGTCGGTTATAAATTAATAAAAAGAATAATAATAGATTTGGAAAGAATTTAAAAAAGTAATATTTGTTGCACAAGAAAGTTATAAGCTAGTGCTTATACTAGTTTACAAATTAGTGTAAAAAATACTTTTAAAGGTTAATTTATAATTTATTGATTAGATCAATAAATTATTACAAATATTTACTGTAGAACCTTTATCTTTAATTTGATGTAACTAACTTATTTACCGTATGAAATGGAGCCTTCATCTTTAATCTCACTCCATCCTTGCTATTTTGAGAGATAAAGCCTTGAGAGATAAAGCCATGTAACTTTACGATGATATAATATTTTTCAATTCTCCATTTGATTCAAAAAGTATATGGTTGGATATATAATTGAATCCAATTATTACTTTAAATTAAAACAGTTTCTGAACAAAGTTTGGTGAAGAATGGCAGAGCCGTAGACCGAAAAATGTGAATATTTTTTCATTCCAAAATCAATCAACCAACCTCTCTTTCTCGTGCGAGCATGCATGTGAATGATCTTTATCAATTCATGGGATTATATTCCAGAAGCCTCACAAATGGTCGTGTTAAAATTAATATGTGTGATATATCTTTAAAAGCAACTAATATATAAATTTACATTAAAATGTTTCAAAAATAACATTTTTCCACAAAAATAAATGCAGTGATAAATAGGTTTTATTTGTTGCTCTTGATTAAAAAAAAAATACATAATATTGTAGTAGTGAAGAAAATTGAAAAATTGTTTTTCTTTAAAATAAAAGATATTATTTTTTGTCATACTTCACATATTTAATATGGAATAAATTATTAATTGATCTTTGAAAGATTGAGATTGCATCAAATTTTTTTCTCAAAATTTGTTTATCATATAAGTCTATAAAGTTTTAATTTTTCCATCAAATATGTCCTTACATCAAATTTCTCTTGAAATTATAGTTAGTTAATGTAAAATAAAATTTCAAACTAACAATTAGTTGACTTAATGAAAAAAATTAAATCACAAAATATATCAAATCTTATAAAAATTTTTGGGCTTTGATCCTTAAAAACATTTACTATTTATCATTCCACCTCCGAACAAGGATATAACCTTTATCTCTCAAAAACTTGTTTAATGATTTACTCTTTAAGATATAATAAATATAATGTTTTCTTTTAAATTAATAGTTTATAACTATATAAATATAAATAAATAAAATTATTTTTATCAAATTAAACAGTGGATTAATTTTTATGCACATTTATATTTCATTTTTGTAAGCAAATGGGTTAAAGTCCAAAATTAAACAACAATACATCTGAAAAAAAAAAATTCCTGCCATATCAACAAGAACTAAAGCATAACCGATGATCTAAGAACATTTCTAAACTGCACTTCATGAACCTGAAGCAATCATAGAGTGCAATAAATTAGCCAGATTGATATCCCACTTCATATTTGAGGTATATAATAAAAATTGTCTCTGCATTTACAAGAATAATTGAGGGACCTGCAAACGGCCCAAAATCAACGCAATAAAACCTTTGAAGCTGACCAAGGACCCGAGGAAATTTGACTTTTGACCAGGAAAATTCTTATTTCCATTATTGGCAAGACATATGTATTTAGCCACACGTGCCAATCACCATCACGTGCGGTTCCACCGCAAATTTTGAGACCTTTTCCTTTTTCGTGAAGACCAATTTTTTCGAGTCTCACTGCAACACTATAAATGGGCCCACTTAGAATTACATGAACTTTGAAAAGTAAATATGAATACATACATAAATAATCCCACGTGCATAATTGGGATGCTTCTTGTAACCTTCTCGCTTTCCCCAAAAGTCACTTTGGCAATTCAATTCTTCATGCGTTGAATGATCAAGATAAAATATTATTTTCCTAATTATTTATTAACTTATGGATATGATTTTAAAATGAAACGCAATTAAACAATTAGTTGTGGAATGAAAATTCCAATTAAGCTGTTTGGCCGTATTCATATATGCATCAGTTACGTAATTGTTTTTATTCAAACGAGTTGGTGGTTGCTATAATATAAATTATAGGCCTTTGAAAATGAAAACTATATATAATAAATAGGCGAATACATTTAAGTTTTCTTGAAGATGAACAAGTTCAATGTTAGGAGTTGATCACGCAACTTTAAACTTCCCTAAACGGTCAAATTAATCCACAATTTTTATATATAATATAGATAAATAAATTTTGACGACAGATTTAATTAGTATACTATAAGTTTCAGATTTAAATTTCTTACCTGTTAATGTTAAAAAAAATTGGTTAGTCTAATAGTAATTTTTTTTAATAATAATAAAAGTAATTAAATTACTAAACATATAAACCTGATTACCATAGAGATTATAAAATCTTTATGGGATATCAAACGGTGGAGCCAAAGATGCCCAACAAGTCTGATAGCAATTTTGCCTTAACTTGATTACTTTAATACAATAGCTTTAAAATAATGGTTCGCCGCATGAATATGGGATATGCGATGTCAATAATTTGCGGCTTCAAACCTCCAAATATATCGTGGTCATGCTCATATACAATATATAATTATTTTCTCAATAAAGAATGAATGATTAAGTACATGCTTAAATTGAATTTCTATAAATTAATTATAAGAGTTATTTGTGATAATTAGATTGTGAGAATTTTACTTAATTAAATTGAATTCAATTGATTTTCTTTTTAATTTGCATGAATAATTAGATTAATCAAGATACACACAAACAAACTAGATAAAAAGATTACAAGTGTGCAACTAAAATAAAAAGTGATGAAGAAAGGGTTAGCAAAATCGGCAAGAAAAATAATAATATATCTATTAAGTATTGGATTGGATTTTGCAAATGCATCGTACTTGGACAGTAAAACACACTAAATGCATCACTTGATTAATTATTTATACTTCAATTACTTAGAGCAACATAGTCATGACTCATGAAAATGACTGTTTTGGAATCCATACATAAAAATGAAAATACAAAATGTGTCAAACAATTATAATATATATATATATAATCCCCACGAGTGGCAAAATTTGATTGTTTAATCTTGCCATATATTCTCCGTTTGATGTTCTTGTTTTTGGAGGGTGGAGGGGGTGTGAAAAGGAGAAGAGAAGGATCAAGCACCTAAGTCTGTATATTCAGGTGTGTACACGAAAAAGAATCTAAATTTTAGTCTTTTATGTCTCTTATTTTGTTCTTTCAAAAGTAAATATGAAAAACCAGGATGTTCTGTCCTTCAATGTGTTCCAAGATTCAAAGTTTCAGATTCATGCACCCCTGCCATTGTTAAGATTACTTTACAGGTTGGTAGTAAAGTTGTTGCGAGCTGGGGAAGACTCGTTCATCGGAGATTTGTATTTGTCTATACTTTTATGTTTCCAGAAGGCAGAAGCACATCAATTTTAAAAATTTGTCTATACTTTTATGTTTCCAGAAGGCAGAAGCACATCAATTGTAAAAATTTGGAACGAATTATTAGTTATCCAGATACCACATTTTCCACCATCTGCTATGAGATTAAGGGTTGATGTAGATGCATCTAACTAATGTATTCAAGAGTCAATAATATGCCATTGAAATTCAAAGTTTTCTTCAACTTATGTGGGAGATTGGAAAGGAAAAAGTTTCAGCAAATTTTCTACTGCTCATAGTCCATCGCCTACCCCCCCCCAAACAAAAAAAAATCTCATTTCACGTGGATTTGGAATAAATAATGTACAAATTAATTACAAAAGCCTTTGAATCTTAATAAAAGTTGGAGTTTAACAGAATATTAATTCTCCTGAAATCAGGTAAAAGGCTCTAAATTTTCACAAAGGCGGTATTTTCTCTGATGAACTTCATACTTTTCAAACATATATACTTAGTTTAATGGATAATGTATACGTCATATTTGACTTTTTGACCGTTAGCCTTTTTATTTGATAAGAAATGTCTATAATGCTGCATTAGAAAAATAATTTATTGGGTCACAGGTTGTAACTTCCCGTGACCAGTACAAGGTTAATCACGTTGAGTCAGCTCTTGTGATTAGATTTCTGCTGATCATGGGGAGCTGTAACTCAAGACCAATGTACTATTCTCTTGTGACCTTGTTCAATATATATCCCTCCCCCAGCAGCCATAACCCACACTTTGTTGCATATAACACTACTAAGCATATTGCATATTACCCACATTTTGATTAGATTCTATTTTCATATTGCATATACTTTGTGAAGATAGATGCTCAGAAACTCATTATACAAGCTTAGAGGTCCATTTTTCCACTAGTAAATCTTCTAGTTTATTTTGTTTGTGCAAATTAGAAAGTAG